>VWPW01011969.1:53737-222582 GCA_013389825.1 Crypturellus undulatus
CCCCCGCCCCCCCGCGCGCGGCCGCGGGCCGGGCGCGCTCCCGCGCTACCCGCGAAGTTGGCGCGGGCCGCGCGGCCGGCGGGGAAGCCGCGCTCCGCCGCTGCCCGCAGCATCTGGGCGCTCCCTCGGCCAGATGTGCCGTTCCGCGCGCGCGCGAATCTCACGGGGGCGCCGCTTTTCTGTTGTCATTTATTTTTAAAAAGGTGGTAGATGGTCACGGAGAGTGCTTTTCTATTATTTCCCCGTTTCCCCCCGTTTTTTTCTCTCTCTGCCCGCTTTGCAGCTGGAGTCCTGCGCAAAGCCCGCGGCTCTGCCCCGCTGCCCCTCGCTCCCAGTGCGGGCCCGAGCGCCCGGGCACTAGCTGCGGCCGCGGCTCGGATTTCGCGGCTCCAGCTTCTCCCAGCCGGAGAGCGAGGAGAATATCCCAGTGCCTTGTGCAGCGCAGGGATTCACGCGCGCTTCCCGGCCCGCAAACTTGGTGGAAAGTTTCCAGACGTGGAAGTGGTGCGGTTGGTAGTCGCCAGCGAGAGCAGAGCTCGCCTCATTCTAGCTACCGCAGCCGGGGTTTTTACCCCATGCCTGCGTATGGGGCAGGTGGGGCAGCGCTGGGTGGCGAGGTCGCCGCGCTGCCCACAGCGCCCGCGTTGCCCTCCGCGGCCGGCCGGCCGACCTACGCAAAGGGGTTGCCCCGCAAGGCTGGGCCGCTGCTTTGGGCAGCGTAAAGCTGAGACAATGGGAGCAGAACGGAGTTTCCTTTTTTGTCCAGATCCTTCCTATCTCGCGGCCGGCTAGGAATAGCGCCTTGTGCGCCCCTTCCCTTGCCCCACGCTCCGTGCTCCGGTTACTGACTTTCCTTAGGAGTCGCTTTGCCTTGCTGCCTACCTGGAACCTCCCTTCAGCTCGCAGCTAATGCCCTCCAGACCGGATAGGCTTTTAGTAGCTGTCTGCACGTCCATCGGGAAAAGGTGACTTCCAAACTCTTTCCCAAAGGAAAGGAAGAGGCCACAGTAAAAGCTTGTGCATCCAGTTAAAAACTTAAAGCATTTTTTTTTACTTGTTTATCCTCCGTGTTTGTACATTCACGGCGAGACTCTTGTATTCTGTGCAGCATTACTGCAATTTGAAACTTCTGGGTTTGTTTCCTTTCACGGAGGTAAATGCATCCAGGCCAGTGTCCTGTGGAGTCCCGTGGCTTGGAGAGTCAGGTTTGACTTTTCATAGCACGGACGGGCAATTTGGATAATGGGCTATTGTTTGCGTGTTGCAGTATGGCAAAATGCTAGTGCAGGCAAAATCTGTACCATCAACTAAGCAAAACCCTACATATACAAACTGAAGTATAGCTCCTTTATTTTTTTCCCTAGTAACGTATTTACTGACTCTTTTCCTAGTAAATGATACAGAAATACAGAAAGGTAAAACATATTCTCTTGTCCTCATGAGTGTCCCCAGGAAGTAGTGTCACTGTGAGTTGCGTTTCCTTGTTTTAGAAATGGGTCGTTTTCAAAATGCGTGTCTGTCTTTTGCTCTTACTGAAGTCAGTAACAAAACTATGACTGACTTCACTGACAGTAAAAGTGGTCCTTGCCAAGGCACACTGGATTCGTATTGTCAGGAATCAGACGCAAAGTTTTCTTGCGTCTTTCCTCCTGTTTGAGCTTAGAAATGAAAATATGGGTATTATTCATTACATTAAAAGGATATTGTGAAACTGGGGCTTTTAACAGTGACTAATTCTAAACATCCTGGCCTGAGCTTATTTTATATATATATATATATACATATATATATATATATGTATATATATATAAAAATTTGTGTCTTGTCTGCATGTTCATGCTTATGTCTGTCTTTATATGAAGACAGAAACTACTGTCCAGGTAAGATACTTAAGATGGTGTCCAGAGTGCTGGCAAAAAGCAGAGAGGAGGAAAAGAAGAGGAGAGGGAAAGAGAAAAAAGAAAGAGGAAGAAGAGGAAGACATTTTTGATTATGATAATTAATGAGAATTCTTATAGTTTCAAATACAGAAAGCACATGTTTTTGAACAGAGATGTGGATTTAAGGTGATGACATCTCGTTGTCCGTCAGACTGCTCTGGCGACTCTTACAGTTTTGTTTTCAGCTGCTGCTGCTGTTTTCTGGATGCTGGTTGCGTTCACGCAGGTGAACGGTTAGTTGTAATCAGCCGTGGGTTTAGGAGCAGTTGTTTAAACTCTGGCTTGATACACAAGTACACTGTGATTTCTCCGGGGTGCCAGCACAGCTGACGGTGTGGGACGCGAGGTCGGCACGGAGGAGCGAGCTTGTTGTCCTACTGCTTCGTTGTGCTAAAAAGGAACCAGGGTTTGCACGGTGCCAGCACTGGGGAGTTTCCTTAGGAGCTCGTGAGCTGGAAGCAGTGGTGTTAGTGGATGTGTTTTGGTTTTGACTGTTTGTTTTTTCCTTCCCTGGGCACGGCGCAAGGCTGTGTGCAGTAAACAGTCCAGCAACTGGTGTGATGAGCCCTGGGAAGCTGCCGTTTAGGGAGAGGAGGCCGGTGCTTCGCTTGTGCCCGAGGCATTCAGTGTGCCTCCTCCTGCCTTACTTTATTAGAGGAGCACTCTGATAAAGTTTAGGAGGACTTTGAGAAGTTTCAGTATGTATTTCACCACTTTGAATCAGTATAAACTTCCAGTAGTATTCTCTCAGTGTATGTCAAGTCCTTATCAGCATTCATGTGTAATTGTATATTTATATGTATTTGCTTTGTGGCAAGTGTGTGTGTGTGTACTTAATTGTATGAACTCCTTCTCAGAGAGAGGAGGGTAATGCTGAGATCCTGATCTTGCACGTACTCGGACCTGTGCTTGCTAGAGTCGTGGTAAGCAGACCCAGTAACTCCAGTTAACTCCAATTAAGAGTTTAAAGCTGCAGAAGGATGGTATTGCTGAGATTCAGAAATTTAAGTCTAGGAGGGGGAAGGACGGACTTGGGATTGACGTGAAGGTTGGACCCGTGGTGTTTACTACCACTTTGGACATAAATGCTTTCTTTGTCTGAGCTGATAAGTTTGAAATTGTGGTGGACTTGAGCCTGAGGTGGTCACAGAGTTTTGACTTCTCCGTGGCTTGAGCTGGACATTCTGGTTTACTGTGCAACCATGCAGACAGTAGCGTCGGCACAAGTGTGCAGTTTTGGGGCTGTGGGGAGGTGAGGGCAGCTTCAGACTTTGCAGACAAGGGTTTCTCCCAGGCCAGCATCCCTACTGCATCTGTCTGAAGCTTGAGATGAAGGTGTTTTCTGTGGACAGCGAGCGCTGAGCATGCAACTTGGATTTCATAACCAACTCCAGCGTAGGTTTTATGAAGTTGTGTGAGTGCATTCCCTGGCAGTGAGCTGTATTGGGCATTTGTGATTGCAGGGACCCGCAGGAATCAGTACAGACCCCTGTTGCTTGAGCACTCATCTTGGTGGTGGCCATCATTTCAGATGCAATATCCTTTATAATGATTTAAAAAAAAAAAAAAAAAAAGGAAAGAGAAAGAGAGACTGGTTGTGTAAGCTGAAAGGCATAGATTCAACCTAACAGTTGAACTTTCAAACCTAACTTGCTTCTCCAGATTTATTTGATTTTTAAGTAGCACTTTGTCTCTTCATTTTTGCCATGATGTTTTTGCAAAGAATTCTCCCCCCACACACTTTTTAGTAAGGAGATACTTAAAACTTCCCAGGCTGAGGGACCGCTGGGCGCCAGACAGGCAGAATGCTGTTACCCTTAACCACGGCTGAACATTTGTTTGTGCAAAACATATTCCGTAATGTTTATTAACAAACTTGTGTACTAGGAGCAGGCTGATCCCGCTTGTGTTGGTGTCAATGACAAAACTCCCATTAAGTTCCGTGGGTGTAGGATTGAATCGGAGAAGGCTGGAGTTTAGCCATACATACTTATTTACCACCTGATTAATCACTTAACTCCTTGGCACCGGGTAAATTTAATCCCTCCGAAGCAAAATTTTACTAACACTGTCCCAATTAAGCACTGGTCATTACTATTCACTGTGTCATTAAAGGGCTAAGCAAGTTTCCTGGGAGGCAACCCATTAACACAGCAGCCTTGATCTGCAATGCCCCAATTAAACGGAGGATACTTTAATGATAATTTACATATATATTGCACCTTGCATCTCAAAGTGCCTTTTGTAGGGAGGCAACTAAGCCACACTCCGCTGATAGAAACATTGATAAGCAGGAGGTGAAATCTCGAACAGTTACGCAGAACTAGGTTTTCTGCCTTTGAGAAAAGTTGTTGGAGTCCGTAAGTGCCTACCAGTGGCAGACGGGATTCTGAAGCCTTATAAGAAAGGCTTTCCTAATAATCTGCTTACTGCAAGAAAGAAGGGCTAAGGCAACCTACATTTTTGATCAACAGCCTGGCTCTGACCTGCAGTCCGAAACTGGCTATTTTTTGCACGTGTTTGTTTTGGATTATCTGTGATTCAGTGCCTTCAGCTGGGCATCCCCAAAGCAAAGGTGATTCAAAAGGGAGCAAGCACTTCTGAAAATGTTTGCTTTGGCCATTGCTTTCCTTATTTGCAAAACCAGCATAAAATAATAATGAGGGCACCTCTGTAGGGCTGTAGCAAGGCTTAATATTTGTAATGCAGGGAAATGAATAGCATTTGTTACAGCAGTTGGTGATAGTGAGTGATGCTGATGCCTTTCTGGCTGTTTAGGTGTCTTTTTTCCCCTAATTGTTCTTTGGCTGTTGGCTTTTCTTAGCAGAGGCCGCTTACCTCTGCTGAGCACTCAGAAAGGGCAAGTGTTCTGCGTTTTCCATGTCTGTATGGCTGGATCTGCCCTATGTGGGCAGGGTGGTGTTTCTGTGAAGGGGTCGAGTGCGGTTTTGGGGGTCTGGGCCCATGACAGGGCATCCCTCTCCTGCTGCAACCTTCCTCCTGGCCCAGGGTGGGAGCTGTTGGGCAGGACCGTAGCCAACGGCAGGATCTGATGGCCAGAGCAATTCCAGCAACCTTCCCAAGGCCACTGTCTTTCCCAAGTGTTATTTTCCCCGTTACCCCAGGGGTAGGGAGGGCCTGTGTCTCTAGTAGATCAGATATTCATCTTCTGGTATGGGAGAACCCACTTGGAAAGCTGGTGGTAGGCTGCTAGCCTTGTTACAATACAAAGTCTTTTTCCCTTGCTCTGTGAGGAAGGAGCCTGCCTGGGGCAGCCCATGTCCTCTATGAGAACTATACAGAGTACCTGATATTCTAGGACCACACTTCTGCATGTGGTTATGAAGTTATCAGATAGGAAATGCATACTCAGTTTTGGCCTGAGCGAAGAGACCAAACAGGCCTGCCTGTGCTTTTGCCAACAGGGCTGTGGCAATTTGTTCCCACTATCCTTGATTATTTTTTAGGTCTACAAACCAAACCACATCTAGACAATATTGGTTCTAGCCAATTGGTGAATTGTCTTTAGGCAGTGTTTTATTGGAGCACGGAGGACGGCTATTTACTTTTCTTCATCATTAATAGTGTAAGGACCTCAACATGATTGACTAGATTACTACATTTGCTCTTTGGAAAATATATGCAGAAAACTGAAGGAGAACTTGTGTTTTGGGCTTTGAACAGAGGTAAATAAAGGCTTTAGGACAGAGTTAGCCTTTTCACTGATAGATGTTATTGCTTCTCTGTTGTAATGGTCCTGAACTCCAAAGTGAACTGGGTATAGCAATTAAACAAAACCATAAATGATTCTTCATCTAAATGACTTTTTTAAAGGTTATTCCTTGTTAATTGTTTACTTCATTTTTACTTCTGTGTTGTCCTTGTATATTTTGTGAATACTCACTACCATGGTAAAGACAGTCTGGAGAAAAATGGATAAGAAAGAGCACGTGTTTCTTGTGGTGACATTTATGTTGGTGTTCTACGGAATGTTTGCGGAGGGAAATAAATAGCATTGTAAATCGTTTTAAAGACACCTGTAATGTCAAAAGTGGCATTGGAAGTGCCTATGGGAATCATATGTTAATACAACCCCCCCCCAATACTTGAATGCAACAACTACATCTTACATGTTAAACTCCTAACATCTGGCTAGTATTAAATCCAGAGATCCAGAGTTCTGATTCTTTTAAATAAAATAAAATGCTATTATAAACAGGGACAGGGGGTGGGCTTTTTTTTTTTTTATTACAGCTAGCTCAGGTAGAGTCTGATTGTGCATGGAAATTATCCCCGTTGAAGTTTTTTGAAAGCTTAACCTAGAGCAAATCAACTGGCGTTCTGTAACGGGACTCCTTAAAACCGATGGCATGCAAATCAGTTTCTTTATATGGTTTGTATTTCAACACAGTATGTCTGAAGTGATTTTTCCATTATGGTTTTAATGAGTTACTCCAAAACATCTATTAACAGAAACTCTGCATGTTTCTCTAAATTGTATGGAATTCTGTGGAAATCCAGGACCTTGGAGTTCCACCAGATCTAGGACATGCGTAATAAACATACCAGAGATAGTAACACTAGAATTCAGACACCAGATTTATCCACTCAGTAGGGCCTCAGTGAGGCATTCTGTCTTTCAGTATCTGTAAACCACACTTCCCATTTCTTTTTCTTTTTTTTTTTTTTCCTTCATAAAAGTTTTAATGTAAAACAGGCTACCATCGTTGGTGGGGCACTCACTGTGAAAATCTGTGAATGGAGGTCAAATGGAGAAAACCCAGAATTGCAGCAATATTGGGGAGCCTTCTTCCTGCTTTCTAGGATTTTTTTCTCTGGTTTGTGCTGGGTTCTTTTCTTGGGACGGAAACGATGGTTTTTCCTTCGCTGAATGTTGTTTTGCAGTATGTTGCCTTTTGAATGGTTAGTGTTGATCCTGCTGAGTCCTTGAATGTATAAGCAAAGCCAACCCTCCTTGAACCCGCATGGGGATTGAGGTTATGGGTGGTGGGACCCAAGGAGTGGAAGGTGCTGATAGAGTGGTCGGTTGGTTGCCAGTATCTCTGAAGCCCTAATGTGCCTAGCTGGCGATCTGCATGGTTGTGTTGCCTTCAAATGCTGTGAGCAAATGAGTTCTGTGGAAGGAGATTCAGGGAGGAGTGTGGGAGCGGCTTCTTGGGGAAGAAGGTTATTTATGGGCTGCAAAATATTTTGTGGCGTGTGGCCTGTGATGTGCATCACGCATTACAGTGCAACCTCTGGTCTCGGCACATGGAGATACCATGTCCTTGCAGGTTACCACAAGCCAGCTGAGTCAGGGCAGCCGTGACTGACCATGGGCAGGTTTTTATTACTGCCAACTGGGACAAATTACAACTTCTTTTAAACCTCAAAATAAGAAGAGGGTGAATTAATAGTGTATATGCTGCCAATTAGTGCAAATTGCTGAACCATGCTGCGGGGCTGTAGTTGGGCTCTGACAGTTTGCAGAGATGAGAAGGTGAAGTATTTAAGCGTTGTTCCCCCCCGCCCCCGGCTCATGGTCCTTCTGTTTAGTGGAAATAGTGAGGTCTCCTTGAGCTCTTCTGTCTTACTTAACTACTTCTGGATCTCCTAGAACTGCTCCTGCGATGGGGGGATTATATTTTAGAAACAATTTTGTGGATGAAGAAAAGAGGAAGAAACCAAGCTTAGCTTTCAGTGGTGGCCAAATAGACGAATAAAGCTGTAGTAGGAAAAGGACAGAGGACCTAATAGAAATAAGTATGGCTCCATGCTGCACACTGCCTCTGAATGTAGCATCTATTTCTGATTATTCAGAAGCATATTGTGGTGCCAGAAGAGAGGTAGAAGAGAGATGTGATATTGGCCAAGCGTGCAAGGAGACCTCCGTAAGAAGATAAGCAATGTTGCCTGGGATTTTTTGTCTTGGAAAGGAGACTGCTGAGGAGTTTGATAGAGATGTATTAAAATCACACAGTAGTGGTGTATAGGGACCAATTATTTCTCCTAGTACAGAACTAGGGCAAGTAATGCAATTACCAGCCAGCAAGTTTCAGACAAGTACTTCTTCATCTAAGTTTCAAATAAGTACTTCATCTTTGTTATTAAATTATGGAACTCACTACTGCAGAATGTTGTGAAGCCTTCAAGTGTTAATGGTTTAAAAAGAGGGTAAAGTATATGTGGAAAATACTAGGTGTGAGAGTTTGCTTGGAGAAATTACACTGGGAAAAGACTGCTTTTCCTGTCTATTTTACCTTTCCTGAGATGCAGACTTCTTGTCTGTGGGAGACGAAAGGCTTGACAGCAAAGATCATTGCTCTGAAGATGTATTGGTATTCAGATGTTCTAATGTAAAATTTTGCACTCTGGAAAGCTGGTCTCAAATTACTATTTTTTTCCTTCAGAATTGTTCCCCAAGTCTCTATCTCAGACCCCAGCAGTTCTGCCTTCCAAAGCAGTAGTAGTTACTTATACATGGGAGAAGATCTGCGGAAGAATTTGTGTCTTTCTGAGTCTGGAAGAGATCTGTGAAGTCTGGGTTGCTTGGACTAGTGGGAAATTTGCTTTGCTGCTCTAGTTCTTCATATTCAACTGAAAGAAGGGAGAACCTTCAAGGGAATACATGGAAGGGGAATTAAAGATCTGTATTTGAAAAAAAGGGAAGATTTCTCGTTTAGAGGAAGAGACACTGTTTGCTTCTAGGAGCCAAGTATGGGCTGAACTGCGCTTTTCCAAACATCTCCAAGTTCCCATAATTACCCATTTAAAACACGTTGAAGTGGTTACTTTTTTCATGTGCAAGACAATCAGTGCCCCAGCTGGGACAGAGTAAGAGTTGCTGCTTTTGCTACCTGATCAAATGTTACAAGCAGTTACTGGACTGTCCCATTTGCTAAGAAATGCTTTAGATGTTGTGCAGGCCTTACATTGGGCTTTGATTGTATATTTTAAAGCAGTAAGAAGGATAGATTTACAATTTCAGTGTTGTCTTGCGTGTATACTTTTTAGTTATTATTTCCTAAAGAGTTATTATTTCCTAAAGATCTGCATTAGTGGGTAGGCATGAAGGTATGTTGATATGCAGTTAAATATTGTCTTTGTGTTAAATAAAAATTCCCCTCTTCGCTAATCTATACAAGGTCCATAAATATCTATTTAGTAATTAGAAGGCCTTATACAGGCCTGATTAGGCTTTTATTTAATGTTTTGATTTTGGAAAATAATGACACATTTTTTTTTGCTAGATGATTGTTTTTTTCTTGGTTGCGATCAACTGTGTTTGACTTGGTAAGGAAATGTAATTAAAAATAGAATTTCCTCTCCCCTTTCTCCTTCAAACCCCTAAGCATGTAAAATAATTCTTAAAATAAAAAGCATGTTTTGGTAAATGTACTTGCAAAGGAATCACATGGTACATTTTCAGATAATATTGTTTAATTGATAAATAACAAGCTTTTTCCTCAAGCAAATGTTTTTTTTTTTTTTTATAGTCATGCTGTTCGTAGAACTAGTAGATTTTGCTCTCTTGCCCCTCCTTTTTATTTGTTGATTGGAAGAAGAAAACAATCTTCCTGTTTCTGCAGCTCTAAAGCTTTTTCCAGCTTTGTGTAAACTATTCACCATAATAAGCTAATTGACTAAACTGGAAAAAAGAAAATATTCTTTCTATATTGGATGCTAATAGCTGGCTTGACTCTTTGGCAGGCCTACATTCTAGGTGTGTAACACTGGTTGCCACTGTTTCTGATGTTACGACTTTCATGCTTTACTGTGAATTTTTGTGCTTTACTGTGATTTTTTATCTCTTTATTTTTTCTCTGTCTTGGTTATGACTGGATCTCAATATACCCTTTAAAAAACCCCAAACATACCTATTTAAAATTGCATATGAAATTAAAGAAGAATTTATACCTAAGCAGATTAGACCTTGCTTAGGCCATGCTGACACTGTGGGCAGCTCTGTTGTGCTCACCTGTCCTACTTTCTGGGATGAGTATTGAGGACCTCACGGTCCTCTTTCTTCTCCCCAGGAGACTGATTTCCATCAAAGTCACCAGAGGGTGTTGCTGTGAGCTGCCTTCTACCTTCTGTCTACCTTCAGAGCTTCAGAAAGTCAAATACGTTCAGTGCTGCTGCGATGCACAAGCTTTGATACAGCGTGGCGTTCGCTGCTCTATGGATAGGTTGTCATTTGAATCAGAGATCTAGTATCCATACTTCTTCTCACCTACCCTAATTATCACTAAATGTGAGATTATAGCGAGTTTTGGGTATTCAATGGAGGAAGGAAAGCAGGATGCAGGGAAGTAGGCTGGGATTAGGAGTGAAAGAATTAAAAACTAAGGGGGAGGAATCTGCTTTAACAACTGTAAACTGTTGGACCCACTGTAGAAATTGCAAAAATATGATTTATAAAATTGTGAGAAGCAGAGAGCAGATGAACGTAGAAGTGGTTATAAATCTCATCACATGGAAACGAGGGGCACTAAATGAAAACATCCAGCAGCAGTTTTAAAGGGAAGGAAGTGTGTTTTCACACAGCACATGGTGAGGTTACAGAACTTACTGCCAAACATATAATATAGGGCCAGAAAGGTAATTGGTTTCGAAAAACAATTTATATTAGATGGATCTATTCAGGACCATTAATTGCAAATATATAGATACAGTCCTTGGCTCAGAAAGTCCATATTCTATAGATTGCTGGGAAAGGGTGCGAGATAGAATTTATTTTATTTCTTATGCTTTTTTTCCACAGAGCATTTCTTACTGGCCATTACTAGAGATATGATACCAGCTTAGACAGACCTTTGCTATGAATCAATCTATTGCTCCCCCCAGCGCCCCATTTCAGATCCCCATTTCAGACTTCCATATTGTGGGGCTGACCTCCTGACAGCTTTGCTAAGTGAAAGTTCAGTAGTTGAGAAGACCACTAGTGTGAATTGGACCATCTGCCCTGTGTCTTGCTCTCAGTTGTGATATTCCTTAGCAGTGACACGCTGCCCATTTGAAATTCATGAGGCAAATGTTCTTCAGACTGTGAGGGACTTCTCAGGGAACTTTGTTCCAGAAAATACTTCGGGACTTTCCTGTCCCTGACTCTCCTTTCTGGTTGTGACGACATTTATTGGCACTTATTGCTTTCATCTTTTTTATTTCTCTGAGTTTTTCCCAAGATCTGGCTGACAGAGGGGAAAAAAATGCATGAGGTTCTTGAATAATTATAATCCTGCGAGCTGTTCCAGCCACACCTCGTTTGCTGGTTGATAAGAGCAGAGTGAACGTCATTCCATGCAGGATTAGGATGCTCTTGTGTAGATGGCATGAACACCTCACCACCCAACTGATGAACAGGTGTTATGCAGTATGGGGGCCATGACAGTGCTTCCATATTTATTCCATCAACATACCTCAAATCTGCTTTGGAATGGCTATCGTAATACAACCTCTTTGCCTTGCAATCAATCTCTGACTTTTCAAGCTCCTAGAAACTGAGAAAATTGAGGAGGAAGTGTTATTTACTGGGTGCCTGGATTTCAGTTTTCCTACAAATAATGATTAAGAAATGAGTAAGCCTGCGCACAGGACCTTCTCATGGGACCCTGAATATACAAAGCGTTTTTCTTCAGTGCAGGTGAATGATTTCTTGAGCTATGCTTGTCCTACAAATATTTGCATGTGCCCTTTACCAATCCCTTTGTCTAAAGCGGTGTACTGAAGCAGTCTGATAACAGCAGTTTACTCCTTCGTGGTACATATTTGTCCTCCTTTGCTGGAACAGAGCCTGAACTTACTTTCAGTGGCCATGGTGAACAACCTGCTCACCGCTAAGTGGCCCTTAAAATCCTGCCCCAGCTTGGACCCTGCTGCTGGGGAGAGGCTCCTTCCTGGCTCTTTCCAAGTCCTTGCTATAGGACTTGGATGTTTTATATCCGTTACCATTTATATCCATTACCAGCGTGCTACAAAAGCAAGAATTCCTGGAAGATCTTGGTAGCTGAAGGAATTACTTTTTACCAGGAGGTAAACAGGACGAGGATAATTTTATTGTCCTGCACCGAATTGGCTTACTTAAGGGCTGTCCATGCACCACACCATGGGCAGAGTCTTGGTATACTTTCCTGCTCCTGTATGTGAGCACAGTAGTATATAATCCTGTGACCAAGGAATATGTTGTTTGTCACATATTGTAGGTCCTCTTTAATTTATGATTTTACTTTAGTTACTTTAGTTTACTTTAGTTACTTTAGTTGTTTGCACTCAACTGTTTAGCTTTTGGTTTTCTACCCAGACTTAGGCTTTGAGTGTCAGTAATTTCATAGATCCGTTGAACTAGGTGCTAAAGTGACGGCTGGGGTAAATGAGCAGTTTAATGTTGTGAACTCTTAAAGGCAGCCCTGTTTTAAGGCTGGGTGAGGCAGGGCTGAGTTTTCTAATGCCTCCTTCAGGGCTCTTCCTGCTCCTTTCTCGCATTTTCCAATGTATAACCTGTTCATTCATGCACAGTTTTCATGCTGTGTTTTGCTCCAGGTTTGTACCTTGAGTTTTTCCTCTTTCATGTGTTTATAGCCACAGCCTTTAAAAGTGGTAGTGACCAGACTACTGGGGGGTGGAGGAAGAGAGGGGAAGAAAAAAAACCCAGCAGATTGCAAAGGCCTTTTGTTCACCACCTCACTTGAAATAGGAGTTGAATGATATGCATGGTTTTAGAAAGCAGTGATATTCTCTCTGATGTTTATCCTTCCAATGGAGAGAAAAAAAAAAGCCCCAAAATACCCCCCCCCAAAAAAAAAAAAAAACTTGCAGCCTGAACCTATGTGGTGATACAGTGGTAAACTTGGAGTGATTTAGACCAGCAATGGAAGTACTTTAACTTTGATATCATCACAAGGTGTCAGATGAAAGGATAGCGTTAGACTTCTTGAGTTTCCATTGTTGCTACCTTGCATAACATCTGTCTAAAAGGGAAAGGCAATGCACAGATCCTGGTATGCGGGAGTAGCTGCACACACATCTGGCCGGGTTATTAGCTTCCTTCCCTTTGCTCCTTGCTCTTTAGTCCCTTTGCTGTCCGTTGTTAATTATACTACCTTGGGGCTTGTTAAGAAGCCCTGAAAGCCCAGTGTTTTCCCAGGCACAAATCCTTTGTGCCGAGACATCCGTTTCTCCCGTGGCTGGGTGTCTGTGCTCGATTACGTCTGCTTCTGAAGTCTTTTCCGATTTCTGAATTCTTTTACAGTGTGTCTGTCCCATACTGTCATACAGTCCACATCACCCGTGGGGAATATGTCTGTGAATGGCCCTGTGAGTGACCATGTCCAGCTTAGCTGCCTAATGTGAACCTGGTCACTTACCAGTGAGGTTTTCTAGCCTTCTTTAAGGGCACTACACCAGGCTGCTGCTCTTATGCTGAAGTAGTAGTTTGCTGAGAGCTCTAAATGAACGTAATGTGGTAGCATCCTGAAGATCTCCTGCCACCGCTTGCGCTGACGCTGGTGGCTGGGCTGGCATGGACTGGGTAGGGGAACAGAACTGGATTAAGGTGGATGGCTGTGCTAAAAGAGGGCAGGGAATGGTATGGAGGTGGGGACGGGTGCTGGGAACGGGAAGAGGGCAGGGCCCTTCTTTCGGTGTCGGTGCCAATTGATGTGGGATTAGAGCGTAGATGAAACTCAGAATAATGTTTTGGCCAGGTCTGTGTTACCTGAAATCAAACCAAAGCTTTTAAGGATCCCTGCCTGCTTTCTTTATAAGCACTGTTGCTCTAGGCTGGATGGAATCGCTGTGGGAAAAGCGATGACTGTTGTCTTTCAGGGTTTAATACATGGCTCTTGCTTTGTGAAGAAACCCTCTCTCCTTTTCTTATACCCATAGACACCAAACTGTCTGTCACAGGTTGCTCCTGTCGTGTGCAGGTTGAGGCGTTGTGTGGAGGGACGAATGAGTCCGCTGGTACCGGCAGGAAGCCCCGCTGCTGCGATTCGCAGGCTGCCGGCTGCACTCAGGTTTGCTTTCCATTTCCAACAGCACCTTGATGGTGCTGGTTTAACTGCAGGAACATGCTGCTTTGATAGGAAGAAGCACATACACATTTTGCATCATCTTAAAAAGCCATGAGAATGCTGAAGACCAAACGCCCAGCTTTATGGTTGAAAATTTATGCTGTTGAATACTGCTGGTCCTGGCAGACCGTCTGGACCTGTTTAACTGTGCAGTGAGAAGCCTCCTTGGGCCGGGAGGAGTTTGTCGCTCACCTAATCTAGAGGTCATTTCAGAGTTTCAGCGACAATTCAAGCAGTGTCCCTGGAACATGCAAACGTGGAAATGATATGTTTGAGCCATAAATATCGTCTCCTTGTGAACCGTGCTCTCCCCGGCTTTCCTGGGAACTCCGTATTATCCCTCTGGATATCTTTTTGGACAGAAAGATGTTTGCGCAATCCTTGCTGTAGAGAACTAGACTAGTTCATAGCCCTAGTTGTATTTTTCTTACACCTTCACTGCTGGCCTTGCAACACAGTTATAAAAATATACCAGCCTGGCGCAAATTCTAATTATATTAGACATTAGGAAGAACAGGCTTTGGGTGAAGGTACTGTAGAGAGAGGTAGAAAGCTTTAGTTCAGTCCCAGCTTTGACACTGCATTTCCTGTGGCCTTAAAGTCATTTACTCCATGATTGCCCCTCCATAAAATGGAGCAAAATGGAATCTGATCTCGAGTAGAAATTATTTATGCTCCTATAATACAGATGGTTAACAATGATTTTTGGCTCAGCTTCTTACTCAGTTGATTAATATTGCTGCATTGTTGTCAATAGGATTAAGCTTTTAATAGTGCTCAGATATGATTTTGAGAAGTTCACACTATTTTTTTTAACTTTTGTTTTTGTCTCAAAGACACTATTGACTTTGTTCATGCGTTGAAGGGCCCTGAGTCATGGCTAGAATAATGAACTTAAAAATTAATGAAAATTTTAAATCTTATGAAAATGAATTTGATGAAAATTTAACGAAAATTAAATTCAACTCATCTACACATGCAAAACTGCTGAGCTATTAGTTTAGTATAAGACTAAGATTGGAGATTTGGATAGATTTTGGTGAGAAAGTTCCTTCTGGTTGATAATGGCTTAGATGATCACTGTGCTGAAGACTTGAACAATTCTCACTCCTCCAAAGTTACTTGAGGTATTATGGGAACTTTTGGAGTTAAAAGGGAAGTTATTCTTCAAGAAACAAGAATTTGATAGAGATTATCAGACAAAAATATTTAATTGGCACTGATCTCTGTGCTGCAAGGGGCTTGACTCAAGGAGCTTTGGTGGAAGCCTAGTAGGAATAGTTAGGCAAGAGATAAGAGAAAAAGGAAAACTCATTAGTTACTGGTAAAACAAAAGCTAGCCCAGGGATGCTTTTTTTTTTCTTTTCTTTCTTTTTTTTTTTTTTGTCACACACGACACCGCTTTTAAATTAATTTCCAAAAACTCAAGTGTGAAATAAGATGTCAATGATTTAAAAAAAAAAAATCTCAGATTTCCAAGGAGTTCTTAATATTTGTCTGGTTTTCAGAGGCAATGTCATGTAAAGTGGGAGGATGCAGCATGTTAGAGTTCTGTTCTTTGTTTTTGTCCTGACGTGACATGAGGAAGTTGACTTCAACACCTTTCTCTTAGACAGAGCCACACCATCCAATGATAAGTTCTGGTGAGCTCTACTGAGCGTGGTACCAGGAACAGCAACATTATGAAGTAGTTCATATCAAACTTTTTTAAGTCCAGAGGGTCCCATGAGTAGTCACAAGAGGAGTTTGTTGCTACTCCTTCCCGAGGAGTGTTTCACATCGGACATGAGACAGCCTCCTGGCAGGCAGAGGACAACCCTCTGGGTTTTCTCTTGGTGACCCACCCCACTACTGACGGGCCGTCTCTCATGTCCAGTGTCACTGATTGCCCAGCGCTGTGCGGGTTCTGTAACTCTGGCTGACTTGGCTTTTCTGTCTGCTGGACGGGGAGGGACGCAGGGATCAGGAGCCCGTGGGCTTGATGGAAGTGACCTGCCATCTGCCCACCTGCCTCCTCCTCAGCCAAGCTCAGGACTTGCAAATTCTCCGAGATGGCTGATCTTGCCCAGATGAATCAGCCTCTTTGATGTCCTTCTCCAGCTGATGGAAGGGCAGGGAGGCTGGGACACAAGATTGCTCCCCACTGCCCCTTTGGAGTGTATCAGGCAGAGACATCTTTTCCTCCCAAGCCTCTACATTGCCTCCTACTTGGAAAATTAATTAGGCTTAGATGCTGGGGAAGGGTTTGTTTTGTTTTGTTTCTCTATGAAATGTAAAACACCTAGAAGGTTTCTTGGACAGTATCTGACATTAGATTTGGTGGCTGCTGTTCACCTGTGTTCCACTTGCCTGGCTAGTATTTTATCATTTCTTGTGGGTATTGCAACTGGAGGGAAAAAAAAATCTTTATTTTTACTTACATCCCTTTCCCATTTGCTTACAGTGCTCGTTTTGTGCATGTGTGTATCTGATTTTTTGAATTTATTTGTTTTTATCTTTGATCACAATTCAGACGTGTTTCTTCTTCTCTCTCCAAATATTTTACACTACTCATAGGTACCTAGCTGCCAGAGTATGGTAGTAGTATTTCAGACCTGTTCAGCTACTACTAGATACTAAGCAGCAAAGAGGTCTAATGCTGAATCTATTTTTTTTTCTTCTTTTAAATTTGAAAATGAAAAGTAGTTCTTGATAAAACAGTTTGCTATAAATAGAT
This sequence comes from Crypturellus undulatus, assembly GCA_013389825.1. Classification (NCBI taxonomy): domain Eukaryota; kingdom Metazoa; phylum Chordata; class Aves; order Tinamiformes; family Tinamidae; genus Crypturellus; species Crypturellus undulatus. The sequence goes on from VWPW01011969.1 coordinate 70,465, forward strand.
AGCCATTAGCTTTGGGAACATTTTAATTATCAAAGAGAACTCCTAAATATCAGAAAGAGAGGCTTTTATCTTTTTTTAGGGAAACAAATTATGCAAGAATGGAAATCCTTGGTTAGAACCTCAGCTTCCACGTGAACCCTGCTGGACAGCTACACTAGCTCTACCTGCTGCCCTTAAATACCTCCTGCCATACTGGTAGTAGCAACTGTTTCCACTCTGTTATGGGACAGTGGCTCTGACCTGCCAGTCATCCCTATGCTTCCAGGATTACTCCTTCTTACTTTATTTTCTAGGTGAAGGTGGTCAATTTTGGCCAACCCATCTGGGAATGGGCACTTTCCAAAACACGGCAGCTCTTCCTACAGAATCCACATCCATTATTTGAGCAGCTGGGCAGATGATTTTGGAGCTGCCTTTGCTGGACTCGCCTGTGTTTTGGAGTCATTTTTATTGAATCCACCTCTGAATTAGATCACGTTCAGCAATTTTATTGCACTATTTTTTTTTAACTAGGGACTGGTTCAACAGACAAGGAAAGGTGTGTGTAGATGTGTGGGAGAATGTTTTTAGCCCTGTAAATAATAATCTCCAAATCTGTATAGGTCATTTCTTTCTTGCCCCCCTGCCCCCAGAGAGTTCCTACGTGTTTCTCTGGTGAGCTGAGGTATTTGTAGGAAGCTGAATGTTGATTTAAGCTTCTCTCCGGCGTTCTACGTGAGCGTGGTAGAAGTGCTGGGGGAGGGAGTCCCTTTTGAGCATCTTCCCTAGCCTGTAGGCTACCCCTGTGAAGAGCTGTTGGTGCTTAAATGCCTTGAGAAGGGGCGGTGGGTGGTGGGGATACGTTCCTGGAAGAGTTTTCATTGCCTCAGTGACCCCTGAGGAATTTCACTCGCGCTTCTGGCCATTTTGCGGTGAGTATAAATGCATCATCCACTGCTCTTCTCGAGGTTGGGGCACCTTGAGCACTTGCCTGTTAAGCAGCGCTGCTGCATGTTTTCAAGTGCCCCTTCTGATTCCTGCAGACCTGAGGCTGAGGTGGATTTTTTGGCTGTGCTTTGAAGCAGAGTTACTGGGACTGTTTGTGTGTGTATAGGAATAGCACATTAGAAAATGAGAGGTTGGGAAGCTCAGGCAGCTTCCTGAAAGTGTGGGAGTACAGGCCAGAGAAAGGAAGAGAAATCTTTTTGAAGCTGTATCAGTGCTTTACATGGACGGGAATAGCAGGCAGCACGTACTGGCAGAGTGGCCCAGGAGTAACTGTGGCCAGGCAGCGCAGCACTGGTTCAGTAAAAATCGCCACTGTCCCACCAGTGAAGCCAGTTTTTCCAGCATAAGAGCAGTTTTACCAATGCAGTTGTGTCCACCATAGGCACGTGTGATAATGCAGCTGCACTGGGGTGGATGGGCTTTGATAGGTCTGCAGGTGTCTGTGGTGCGGGTTGAGTCGCACTCCTGTGGTGAGGAGGAGGGGAGATGGGTTGTGAAGTGTGGCCCTTGTCCTGCTGGGTGATAATTCACCTGTGCTTGGATCTTTCCCCTAGCTTGACCAAGGTGCTTCCTGGGAAGGATGAAGTTCCTTGCCTTAAAGCCAGGGGTACCAGGTACTGGGCCCATGATGTGCTGATGTGCACAGCAGCCACTTACTTCCTGGGCACAAACTGTGCCATAATTTGTAAGTCTTCATTTACCTCAGTCTGGTGCTGAATGTTCTTCTGAAAGAATTTCCTGCCTTATTCTCGTGCACAATTTACCGTAAGGGTTGTTCCCTAGAGAGTATTAAAAGGCCTATAGGGCAAGCTCTGCTTTCGTGTTTTTTTCTGTATTAGCTGTCCCCCCTTCCCCACGTCCGTGTCATTTTGTGCTTTTGCAGACCTGTTTTAGATCATGCCGCGGTGCTCCACTGCCTTGTTGAACAAAGTCCTGCTTCTTGTCTATGGAGTATGCACATCTAGATGCTACATTAACCAATTATATATGGCACAGGGTGCCATAAGTGTTCTTAACTCTCCAAGTTGCAGCTGAATGAGGCAGTAACCCTCAAGCATTTTTTCTCCTCCAGATGTTTTGGAAGATATCTTGGCTCCTGCACGAGCAGCACAGGGAGAAGAGCAGAGTGCAAACACTAGGGGAAGTGATCCAGTGGGAAATATCTAGACTGGACTCACTGTGAAGTGAGACCCAGCTTTTATCTCATGATTCAGGTTTTACAAAGCAAATCTTTGTCATTTCCTCTATTGTTCTCATGGGAAACTGAGGCAGGGAACAGCAGTAGTGAAAGGGGAACAGCTTATTCAGCATCTCACTTCTGACGCTGCAGATAAGCAACCTGCTTAGCACTTGCCCAGTACTTTGGGCACCAATTCAACAAAATGTTTAAGTACGTGCTTAACATTAAGCATGGTAGTAGCTGCCTTATAGTTTCCTATCTTCTTAGAGCAAGAACTGCATGGTGAACTAGCACTGCATGGCCACTTACACTCATGCCAGCACATTAGTATCACCCAAGCTGTCATCAAGGCCAAAGTTGTATCTGCCAGTGTAAAGGATGTTTGTGTTTTGCCTGGAAGACTTAGGTTTTCAGTGAGGATTCAGGAGATGGAGCAGACCATCATTCCTGACAGTAAAGATGTGTTACTTGTAGGGTTGCAGGAATTGGAGACAACCTTGCAATTGTCTCTGGCATGGGATTGCCTTGAGAAGAAACTCCTGAATCTCATAAGGGTGCTCAGAAGATTCACATGCCGGTAGCATGGAGTCACTGAATTAGCACTTTCATACAGCAGTGCAGTGACCTTATTAGTCATGCTTTGAGCATTTAAATGACGTAGTACCTCACTTTAAGAAAAAAACAAATGGCAAACCCCAAACCAAAATGAGCAGTGAGTGTTTTGATACATTTGCTTGCCTGCCTTCAAAGAGGGCTTCAGTCTTTGCAATCGTTCTGGCATAAGGTGCTTCACGGCTGTGCTAGGAGGCAGGCTTGGGTCAGCAGCGGGAGGCTGCCTTAATGAACCCAAGGGTTTGACAGACAGCCTAGTTCTTCTGGAAGTAGTGATTTATTGTTGCCAAGAAAATTACCTTTTCCAGGATCTCAAGTCAGGCCCTGTTTGCAGGATGGTAGGATTAAAGTGGGTAGGAAGACTGTAACAACTCCATTTGTTACTTGAGTCCCTATCATTTATCATGCAAGACATTCTTCATTTTTTCCCATGTAGGCTGGTCTTGGTTCAGCCAGTCATTTTGATCTTCTTGGGGTCTTTGGCACTGCCTTCAGAAGGATCTGATTTAGAGCTGTCAGCTGGGTGGGATTTACTCGGTGGGCCTGTTGACAAGACGATAACTTTCAGGATTACGTCTCTGGAATTTATGTGTTTTTTGTTTCTTTCCATCTGTAGATGCAGCGTTTTTGTGAGCATTGTAATCTCAACCTCAGGACTTAATCTCTTTTTATTATGACCAGTGGGAGTTTTTAATATTAATTGTCACTGAAATAAATTCCAGATTATAAAGATGGAATCAAAATGATTTTCAATTGGGTATGATTTGCCAGGTGTACTTATTTTTGAGTCACGCTTTTTCTAAAATTAGACACTAATGTATACTATTTAAAGACTCAATCTAGAAGTTCTTATGGGTTGTTTCTTGAGTGTTTCTTGTGACATGTTATTCTCCTTTGAGCCTCAGTTTCCCCAGGGTTAAAAGAGGAAAAATACTGCTCTACTGCCTAATAGTGCTGAGAGGTTTAATTATTCTGCTTTTTGTACAACATTGAGCAATCCTCAAACATAATGTTCCATGGGATATAAGGGCAAACTAGTAGCAGTAATGGAATGGTGTTAAGTAAGGTGTTTGAAAAATGTAGTTTACTTAGTTTCCAGGGAGGAGAAGCAAATTATAGAAACAGTTGAGGAGAGTGCCTAAGGATGAGTGAAAAAGTGAAGAGAAGATTGGTGACTGAAGGAGAACAGAAATTGTTAAAGGAAACAGTAAAGAATTAGTTAAATAAGATGTATAGATAGTGCTTTTTCTTCTCCTTAAATGGTTAGTAGAAAGCTAGAGTCTGAGACAAAGGAGTATATTCTCATTTCTCTCTTTTGTTTTGGGAGATACATGGGGCAGCTGGAACAGATGGTATCAGAAAGAGATTGCTCATCTTGCAATGTCTCAAAAACTCAGGATTAGCGTCCAATAGAGCACTGCTGGAAAAAGCAAGAAGCATACTGTCCTTTTTTAAGAAATTTGCAATTTGTGATACAAATTGAGGGGAGTTAAATCAAGTTTGAAACCTGTCCTTAAATCACTTAGGTGACTGCCATACGTGAGATTTGCCTCAGAGAATTTTGCTGAACTTTCATAACCAAACTAACAGAATTTGTGCAAAAATTGTATGATCTCAGAATTTTTGATTCAGGCCTGGCTCCTTTAAATATCTGCTGAGGTTTTTATGGACCTGCGTTTAGTTTTGGCCAAATATAGGTTGAATGTCTTGATAGTTTGGGGGTGAAATAATTCACAACTTTTATGTTTACAATGATGATCATGGCTAGACGACTAAAACAACAACTCTTGATCTGAACATTCCCAAATTTGGAAATCTGAAATCCACATCTGGTTAGAATTTTTAAATGGAAATTTTTCATCCTAAAAAAAAAAAAAAAAACACAACAAAAAAACCCACTGATGCTTAAACTTAACCACAAAATAAATCCTGCAGGAAAGACAAAACATTATATGAAGTGATTTTTTTTTTTTAACCAATTGATTGCAGTGCTAATCACTGTAGTGACCTTAATTCACACTACTAATTTTACATTCTTCAAGGAAGAAAGATAAAAACAGGGTGTATAACATGGTTCAGTGGACTTTCTCTCTAGGACTACTTCTTAGGAAGAAACCTAAGGGTTAATAATTTGCTGTGTCTGCCCTTGACATATAGGTTTAGTCATCACTAAGACACCAAGAACACAGTTCTACAAATGCACATGCAGAGTCCCACTGGGTTTGATGGGATTACTCACGTGTCTGGATGCCTGTAGGCTCTCAGCTCAGATTTGTATGATTATTTTTTTTAGAATCGTTTTTAAAAATACACAGGAATTAAGCTATTTCCTCTGCAATGTCTGAGCCAAAGCCCACTGAAGTCATTGGGAAGACTCCCACTGTTTCTAGCAGGCATTAGGATATATCCCATATTTCCTATGGCCCAGTCTGCTTAGAGGGGACTGAGTGAGTGGGAGAGGTTAACCATCTTAGTTCATCTAGAATGGCTCTCCTGGTGTCACGTAGTTAACATGAAATAAATTACTCAATTTACCAGCACAATAATAATTCTGGAAAAAAAATGCTTTGATTCCAGAATTGTCTTCATAAGGGGAGTTACTCTGGAATTAAAATTAGGCAATAGCTTCAATTGCAATAGATATACTACTCAGTTGCTTTTTGTAGTCCAGGTGTGTCTTAAACAGGTAAGAGACAGTAATGTGAATTTCATTTTACATCAGCATGGCACTACCTGCTGTTAATTTTTGCTGGATGGTAGTTACCCTAGTTTAAAAAAAAATCCAACCCCTTCCAAAAGCCCAAGTGTAGACAAGCCCTTACTGTGGACTCAAGCCAAGCTCCTGATCTTTAATCAGGTCTGTGGAGGTGGACCTCTGTGCCTATGACTTCAGTGGAGAGATCCACCTACACAGCTCTGATTGCAGGATTGTGGGCCTGTGCTGCTAAAAGAGCACAAGTGTTGTTCTTGGCTTAGGGATGAATGCACAGAGAATCTGGGGTATGACCCAGGCGACTCCAAGCATTGGAGCTATTTCTGAGATCCCTGAGTTGATCTACCCACTCTTGCATTTTAACGGTAGTCCTATTTATGGAAAAGCAATCTGAAGGAAAGCTTTGCCTATCGTTGTCTTTGTACAGTGGTACAGAAAAAGCAAAGTTTCCAGTAAATTTAATTCTAACTGCAACATGGTACAGATCCTGGGGACTCACAGCAGCCTCTGAGGCTGCGATGATCCGTTTGCCACACCTGACATCTGAATTCCATGGATCTAACAAGACCTGTGCATCTAAGCACAGGAGACTCTTATTCAAAGCCGTCTCATTGCTCTCTTATTTAACTTTTCATTTAACCCTCTAAACTTTTCTCTTAACATAAACATTGGCTAATATACTACACACATGCACATGTGCAATCTTAATTTCAGACATTTCACAAGCCAGTTTTAGAAATTCACCCACATGATGATGTGTTAACTTTAAAGCATCCACTTCAGAAATAAAGCAGGAGTTTTGCAAAAAAAAAAAAAAAAAAAAAAAAGAAGGCCTAGAAGGAGAACATTGAACATTTCATAGAAATGTAATACTGAATTTGTAGGATGAGAGCTTATTTATTTATTTTTAACCAAATACATTGGATATGTTATTCTTAAATCTGTGTATGTTATTACATAGAAACAAAATGAGTATTAAGTGGCATTTCATTAAAAATGTTAAATGAAAGAAAAAATTATTACAGTTTTTCCTTTCTAATGGAAAAGAGTTCTTCTAAATCCATTCTTGGAAGAAACTTTTTTTTTCATAAATACAAGGACTTAATTTGTTAACCAGAAAATTGGCCACTTCTACATACTGCTTCTCATCTTAAGATCTCTGTTTGAATGGATGTCAAAAACACTGTTGAGTGTCCTCAGATTCCATCAGCTGAAATAGATATGGAAGTTTATCAGCATGTCCCTGGGTAGGACTCAGAGAAATGAGGTTTACGACCTGGTTAGACGTGATGTTCTGGCTGCAGCTAATCCAGACTGAAGAGGTGCTACTTCAACTACTTATCACCATTATTATTCGTCCCTTCCACCTCCACCCCAGCTGCCTACAAGAGGCTCCTGCTCACTCAGATTGGCCTGTGTAGTTACTTCCTAATCCAGTTCTATCAAAATTGCCTTTTTTTTTCTCCTTAGGATGTTCTGCTTGACAGATTTTTAAAACAAAAAAGTTCTATTTTTAAAACAAAAAAAGGTTGTTTTTAATTATAAGATTGACATTTTAATAAATTAAATGATGAATAGTTTGGGAAATTTAGTTTCTTCTCTATCCACCTATTCTTCCCCTCCTTGTCCCTGAAGAATTCTACACCAGTTATTGAATATTTCCAGTATAGAGACAAAAGGGACTTGCTTCGCTCTGGAACTGGGATTTGTTGTGACTTACTAACCAAAGTTTCCTCTGTATCTAATGCATCTTTTTTTAGTGGCATATTTAGGTAAAGATGTTAATTAAAAAGCAATAAAGTTGAGTCAACAAACTAATCTCCATTTAAAAATAGCAGACGATCTATTTTTCCATTATAGGGAAATATGGAAAGCAGATGGTAGGAATTTTTGCCAGTGAGTTACTTTACTTGTTACTGGAAGGGGCTTTGTTCAGTGGGGAGGAGGGATTTTGTGCACACAGGCGCCACAGAACCATCAAAGATGCACCATAGTGCTGCTGAAACTGTCTTGATATGGTGCCCAAAATGCTGATCTTTCCCTACATGAGGAATTTTGCTTTTTGACTTTGCTTTCCACTGCTAAGAAAGGACAGGTCCCCGCCTCCGCCTCCCCTTCTTTTTTTTTTTTTTTTTTTTTGCAACAGCAAAAAAGCATTTTTGGAGCAGACTCAAAAGTCTTTGGAAAGCAAAACCTGACTTGACTCTCACTGTGCTGCACGAGTCAAAGCCTCAGGGTCTGCAGCGAGTTCGTTGGGCCAGCGATACTCTTCAGGAAGGCTTGTGTCGCTAGTTTATGGTTTGGGCTGGTTGTGAATAAGCGACCTGTGGAGTTAATACCTGTACCACACTCTGCTGCATCTTCTGTGGGTGGAGCCTATGTCTTTTTATATGTTCTTCACTGTTAAGGTTCCTTCTACTGTACATCTCCTCTGCAGGCTCAAGTGAAGCCCATGTTGCTACATTCAGAGCAGCAGATAGTGCCTTCCACAAGCTAAATGCTTGTTGTGTCTTTTCACACATTTCCAAAGAGCTTTGGTCTCTCCTCTGAGCAATGTGGGCTACTAGCTGGGCAAAAATTAGGGTTGGGGAGGGTTGAGTTGTTTTCCTCTGCTCTGTCACTTGCCAGATAGGTGGACTTGGAAACATGCTTTGCCTCTTTGTGTGCTGATGAGATGGGCAGAAGATACTGATTTCCTTTGTAATGTGCTTTGTGGAAAAAAACAGAGATGCTGGTGACGTTATGTGTTGTGACTGGCTGTGGATCTATGTTTGAAATCTCTCCAGAACTGTCAAAACTTAATTGGTGTAAAAAGGGTGTTTTGCTGAGAGCTCTTGTTTTCTCACCGTTGTAAGTACCTCAGGGGAGGCAGTGAGGAGGATGGGGCTGGCCTTTTTCAGTGGTGGTCACTGACAGAACCAGAGGAAATGGCCACAAACTGAAGCATAAAAAGTTCCATGGGAACTTAAGGAAGAATTTCTTGACAGTGAGGGTGACAGAGCACTGGAACAGGCTGCCCAGAGAGGTTGTGGAGTCTTCTTCTCTGAAGATCTTCAAGACCCGCTTGGATGCAGCCCTGTGCCACGTGCTCTAGGTGGCCCTGCGTGTGCAGGGGGGGTTGGACTAGATGACCTCTAGAGGTCCCTTCCAACCTTAGGCATTCTATGATTCTATGTAAGAGAAATGAAAAGTGCATGGGCTGAATAAATGGGTGCGAGTGCTGCTCAGCCTTCCTCATACCTTCCTCCTTGAGCAGATGGGGGTAAGGAGACTCATCTGCCTTGTAGCCTAAGCCATGCTATAAACGCGCTCCTCCAGAAGCGAAGTGCCTTTGCATTCAGTGTTGGCCACCGGAGCCTGTCGAGCTGAGGGAGCACGGCTTAGTTCAGAAGCTGTATGGGCATCATTCCTGTCTGTCTGCAGGCATGGTGTCAGAACAGCAGATAATTGAAAATATCCCTCAGCAGCTCTAATCAGCAGGTAATTCATGGCCACGATGTGTTTTCTGATCCTTGCATAGCTCAAGCTGACCTGCTGCCACTGTTCTTCTAGCCTGCTTGGGCAGAGTTACTGCTTGGGTCAGGAGGTCTTCAGGCAAAACCAGGCCGCTTGGCCTCCGCTGCTCTGGTGCGTGTACTCTGCATCTTAATGCTAATCACCCTCTTCTCGACAGTGAACCTTGCAACATCTGTTCAGCTCAATTTTCATCCCTCTGCTAACCAATGAGAAAGTGATTTCTGCTTTCCAAAAGGGAAGGTAAAGTGAGTGAGGAAAGGAACTAGAGGCAAAGGGGCTTCTCAGTGCGGTGGGGCAGGGTGTCTCTTCTTTCTCATCCTCGTTCTTACATACTGAATTAAATTTGTTGCAAATGAGCAAGCTGCCCTCAACGAAGTGCAGTCCATAACCCATCGCTGTTTCCTGCTGATTTCATGTTTTGCTAGGAAGGACACTGCACAGGTCTTGAGACAGGATTAAGCAATGAACATGGGCGTTAGTGAAATGACCGTACTGCGAGACAGGCTTGTTCTCTCTCCCAGCTTTGTCTGAAGGAGGTAGCCTATCATGTAGCAACAGGTTTTCCCTAGAATGGTGGAGCCTTTCTCTTGTGCCACAATTTAATCTCCTCCTGAAATTGCTTGGCAGTAAGCATTTATTAAGGGCTCTGTGATCAGATGTTTGTGGTCTGACAGAAGCAGCTGACAGTGCTTTAATAGGAAATATGTAGTAATATTTCCTTCACTTTGCTGATGAGAAAACTCTGGACAAGATTTCTGCTTAACAAAATTCTGCTTTGACATAACAGGAGAGGGGGTGGGGAGGAGATTTCTACTGTAGCTTTTTATTACAAATGACACCGTCATTCAAGCTCTTGCCTTTAATAATCTGCCTGCCCCCTGCTGCTAATTCCCCACCTGAAATCTTAACCGACTAGGAATGACATTAGATGCACTTCAGCAGCAGCAAGCTGTGACGAGAGATGTGAACAGGTATCCCAGCGATAAGGAGATTAAGAAGAGTCAAAGTTTCTTTAATCTCTGGTTCAAGTAGTTTTAAAAGGACAGAACCATACTCAAGTTGCCCAGGAGCTGGGCTTCTGCATGAAACTCGAAAAAACTGAGACCAAAGCTCAGGTAGTCTTGGCGGATTTACCATGGTGATATGGCAAAGGGGATTTGTTGCATCAACTGAAAAAAAATTAACTGAAGAATTCACTGTTCTTTTTTTTTTCTTCTTTTTTTATTTTTTTTTCTTCCTCTCTGTAAGGTCTGTAAGGTGTTTTTTTTTTGTTTGTTTGTTTATTTTTTTTAATCCCATTGTCTTCAGGGGGCTTTGGCCAAGGCTCTCAATTCCAGATGAGTGGCAGCAACAAAACAGCCCATCTCAGCTGCTGTTTGTACAAAGATGCTTGTGTATTATGTGGGAAAAAATCAGAGATGAATTGAAGTAGTTTATGTAGACCTGCAATTTTCTGAAGACCATGATCTCATTTGGACTAAAATCCATATAGATACCCCAGAGACTTAGTTTCTCAGCTTAGGTCAAATGCAGTGTGTGAAAGAGAGAGGATCCACATGGCTCTACTTTAGCTTTCAAAGCTTGTTTAGACTTTTGTTTTCAGTTGCCAATAAAAGCACAGGCATGTGCAGCCTTATGTATATATTGAGAAATTAGGCATGGCTGTCTGTGTGCTGATTATTTACCTAGTATTGGCCTAGATTTTGTGTTAGCATGTGAAGAAACGAGTGGATGAAGAGGAGGAGTAATATCCTTAAAATATGAACGCTATTCATCAAAACACAGACTTGTCTCATTTACGCTCTTAACTTTCAAAGTTTGGGAGTGAGCTTTTTTGGTTGTTTCTTTGTTTCCTTTTAATGTTCCAAGTCCCCTGCTTTTACTAGTATTATTTTTGCAGGGAAACCCTCTCGTGAGAGATTTGCCACCACAGGTACACCCTCATTGCTCTGACAGTTCATCTTGTAACTCCAGTTTTCCCCTTATTCTCTCCCTGTCCGTATGCACATCCTTCCCTCTACTAGCGTGATACTTTCTCTGTCAGGTTAGGGGATTGAACCCCCACGTTGCCCTGTGAAGCTCGGGCTATGAATGCAGCAGAGAGCCGTCCCAGCCCTGTAAATCCTGCCACTGCTGATCCAGGCCCTGCTAGTCCGACTGCTCCGTTTAACCCCAGAGGTCTCCTGTGCCGAGGTTTGAGTGCCCGGTGGTTTCAACTAAGCCTCTGGACTTGGCGCTGGAAAGAGCAGGCAGAAAGAGCAGTCGTGCATTGCAGCCTGCTCAAGTGTCTTTGGGACAGCACCCATCCACAGCAGCCGGGCAAAAGGAGCAGCAGTTAAACCCCTGCAGTAGTGTGCCAAACCCTGAGCTTGAGACTGAAAAGAAGAGATTGATGATGGACTCCAGTTAGTTAACACTGTTGTAGAAATTGGCCGGCACTTTTTTTTTTCCAGGACACCAGCTTTGGGTGGCTTTCCCTGCCTAAGGGCACTTTTTCAAGACTGGTGGTATGCCACGTATGTTGGTTGCAAATGTCTGTTCTCATGTATACTGAGATGAGTTTAGCTGAATTAATTCAGGACGATAAAACTCTCAATGACCCCTAGCGTAGTTTTACTGCAAGATTAGCACTGAGTTGTCTCTCTGTAAAGAATGGGGTACGCTTGATCTCAGTAATATTTCAAAGACAGCTGGTGTTAATGGATCCATGCTGACCAAAGAAATCTCCAGGTTGAATTTAATTAAAAGGACTATTTTTGGCAGGGGATGGAGGAGAGGTGAAATATGTTTATTTTAAGAAAAAAAGAAGACCTTTTATTAATTGTATGAACAACATCCTATATATTCTGAATAGTGATCTGAAATAATTTGCTCCCTGTTCTCTAGAATTTGCTGGGGTATTTGGATTTGTAGTTATTCATATGTGACACCTGGCTATCTAGGGCCCTTAGGATGTTGTCTTTTCATGAAGAAGTTACTGACTTCAATAATTTTCATAGTTAAAGCTAGAAAGTAACAGGCTTAGCAGCTCACAGACTAAGGAGCAGTTGGTATTTCCTCCCAGTTGCCCTCATAGGTGTCTCATCTGTGGTCAGTGAACCCTGGATTCTCTGTTTTCTGTTCATTGATATATCATGGGCTGTCGGTGTTCCCCATTTTTTTTTCTCCCGTGTGCTAGGAAACTTTTGCCCTTGTATACTGCCCCTCAATACCAGTCTTTCTCATTCTCTTCCAAAACCAGAAGCTCCTGGAACACCTAGTAATCATTTTTGTTATTCCAAGAGGCCGAGAGTGCTATCTGCACCTCCTCTCTGCTTATTATTTTTAACAAGATAATGATGAGTTGTTTTTCAGCTGTTTTGTAATTATGGGCCTAGCTAGTATGAGAAATACTGTCCTGCTGCAATGTGCATGGTGGACTGTGTCACCAGCCAACTCGTGCAAGTAATAAGAGCAAGCAGCCCTATCACTAAAAGTCTCCATTTCTAACTTCAGCAGTTTCCAGTGTTGACCAAAACCTGTACTTTCCTGTAAGAGTGAGAATGCACATACTTGCTCACAATATTTTAAATTAGTAGTATGTTTAAAAGATTTAAGATCTTGCATTTATTTTTACATACTCATAGGTTTAGATGAGTTTTGGAACAGGTTTCCCATCATCAACCTTAACATAGAAGCTTTCAGTAAAGTTGCAACTGATATCTGTAATGATATGTGTATCTAATATATGTGTGTGTGCACATATGAACATATGTGCATGGCAGGAGAGGTGATCTTTGCCTGGGAGCCTGTCCACTCTTCCAGCTATGTCAGCCTTTGGGAGCAAACCGGATTGCCAAAGAAGCAGGTGTGCCTGTTCAAAGGGGCCCACGAGGAGCAGCTGTGAGCTTGAACTTTGCTCGCTTATTTGCTCAAGGTTTTATCTCATCCTTCATTATACAGCCCAGCAAAAAGGAGTATTTACCATGTCAGTAAAGCCAGGGCCATTGGATCGGTAAGCTTGGTGCCTGCAAGGTGGCCCACAGGCTAGAGCCTGGTGCGATGGCTGAGGGATGGATGGCTATCTTCATCCCAGGAGACAGCCACACCAGAGCAAGGAGTGGCTGTTGTGGTACCCCTCACTGATCATTTACGTATCTGTTTATTTATTTGTTTTTTCATGCCCTTGGTGCTTCTGTTCTGTGGGGGAAATTCTGACGTTAGCTCAAGACCAGAGCGTGCTGAATCGAAAGCTGAACTGGCAAGTTATTTGTCATTTTGTTCCAGGATTTTGAAGGCAGATAGCAAAATTGATATTGAAGCATAAATTTCTTTTGAATTGAAGAGCAAATGTTCCACTTGGGAAGGGTGGTGGCACAGTGCTTTGCTGCACTCAAGATTTTTCAGAAAAAAAAAAAAAGGGCCTCCCCCTAATATAGTAATTGAAAGAGCTATATTTAGTGGATTGTCTGATTTTTAACAAGATTGCATGTACTCGGGGGAAAATGTTTACTGCTAGGAAATTTGTTAGCACTTCTGGTCTCTGCAAAGTTCTGGCAATAGACTCATAGCTGGACAGTTAAAACTGATGAATTATTGTTTAGGAAGATAAGGCAGCATCCTTTTCTACACATTAGGACCTCTTTGGTGTTAGAGGTAGTGCAGCCGAATCCACTTATACTAGCCTAATCCTGACTGTGAATTAGGCACGTGTCCACGGAGAAAGCCGCATGATTAAAAACCCAGGCAGCTGGATGGTTGGCCAGAAGACCTGCTTTCCTCCCTTGTCTTTCTGTGACTTTGGGGAAGTCACTGAACTGCTCTGTGCCTCAGTTTCCCATTTTATCTGTCATACATCTTTATCTATTTGATGTTAAACAACTTGAAATAAGACTGCCTTGCACTATTCACTTTCAGTAACTGCCCTACTTTCACGTAGTGTTAAAGACATAAACAACCATGGTCTTTCGATGTTCAGAAATAAATTTAGGAAGCTTCTGGTTAACTTTTGATTTTTCAGCAGTGCATTGCCAAGAGCTGATCTTTGGACCTGTATAACCAAACTTTTTCCTTATTTGCTCTCAGTTATTCTGCCTTTCGAAGACTGTGTGGAAAAGAAAGCAGCATAAAAATCACACAACCGGTTTGGCAAGTCCTGTATAAACAAGAGAAATGCCAGGAAAAGTCTCATGTCTTTGTTGCCAGCTTTAAAAAAAAAAAAAAAAAAAAAATCCAGTTAATTTTCTCCTAACGAAAACCTCAACCATCTCTATGTGTAAGCAGCAATGTGGGGAAGGGCATGTGGTGGAAAGGGATACGGGGATGCTTGCTAGAAGGAACTCGTGTGTCCTCAAATCTTGGGAACGCTCCTATTTTTGGACAGTTGTCCCAGTCACCTTGTTGGCTGCAGGAATAAAAAGTGTTTTGTCATGATTCCTGTCAGCAGGTTTTATTTTATTTTTTCCCCATCTTCTTTTGACAGTCTCACAACTTGACTCAAGTGATAAACATGCCCTGCTTCATTAGGCTGGGGTGAGTGATGCCCCCGCTTTTGCTCCGTCTCTGCCAGTGGAGTGTTAGGCTGTTTTTTAATACAGTTTTGCTCTGGCATCGGCATTGGGTAAGCAAATCTGCCTCGCTATCCAGGTCTGGGCTGCTGAGAGGCTGTGGGATGGGCAGGCAGGCCCCTCTCCTGGCTTTGGTGGTGGAGGAGGAAGGCAGCCCCGGGCATGGGTCATGGCACTCTCTGGGGCAGGCAAGCTCTGCCTCCTATGCATGAGCCAAACAACTTCAGCCAGTGCTTTGGCGCGTAGGACCATTAGAAACCAGACGTACTCATGGGGCGTTGGGCTTATTTTAAATCAATATTAAAATGCAAGGTGAAATAATGCTTTTGCAGAGCTTCTGTATATTATCTGCATGTTGTCTAGCCTGATTCATTTTATTGAAGTCATCTTTTCCCTTCTAGTTATCCTTCTGCTCCCAGAAACACAACAGCATGTCAGAATGTGATTTAGGCAACTTGTGGCTTCTTCCTCCATCTCTTTTCTAGAATTGTCAGACAGGATTCAAAAACATTCCTTCCTCCTTTGCTGTTCTCTCTTGACCATTTTGACTTAAAGCTTTTCAAGGCCAGTCTGTTCTCTGCTCTGTGTTTGTAAAGTGCCTTGGGCAGTAGAGCGGTGTCTCGGGGCCTGTGAGTGCTGTCACAGTATAAATGACAAGTCATATCCATTGGGTTCAGATCTTGATAGGGCTTTTAGGAGAACAGATTACTTCTGAGTTACCAAGTAGGCTTTTGTGATAATGGGCAGGTCACCGATAATCTCCGTATATTTTGATCCTTCCACTTGCACAAGTGCATGTAATAACACTTCTCATTTACAGGAAAGTGATATATGTATTATGGGATTTAGGACATACAGTCTAAAGGACCACAGACAAGCCTTCATCCAGCTTCAAACTGAGCCCAGAACTAACACTTTACTTTTTTCCTTTTTTCCCCTCCCCTTTTTTTTTTCTTGTAGATAACTGTAATTTACTCAGTTAGCTGGCTCACTTCCAAAGCTTGTCATTTATATCAAGAGGTAATATTTCCAGCTGATAGGTAGTCTTATGGCAATGGTGGAGGGGCTTGCACTACCATGTCCGTTCAGTTGTGAGACGGCCATGCTTAGCTGTGAGAACAAGCCGCAGATAACCAGAGTGAAACTTCAGCACTGCTCTTCTGCCAAGAGCAGTGTCATAAGCAGTGCCTGAGGATTATGAGCTAAAACAAAACAGTAATTTGAAGAAGAACAAAAGAGATGCAAAGGTTCAAAGGAGCAATTAAAAAAATTGAGGAAGCTAATGAACAGGTAAAGCCGTGGCAGAAGGAGAATAGCTACATTGAGATGTTTGTATTTGTCCTTCCTGAGGTTTGACAGTCCTGCGAGCTCAGCAATATCCCA
The DNA here is from genome assembly GCA_013389825.1 of Crypturellus undulatus. NCBI lineage: Eukaryota > Metazoa > Chordata > Aves > Tinamiformes > Tinamidae > Crypturellus > Crypturellus undulatus. The sequence continues at coordinate 86,402 of VWPW01011969.1, forward strand.
TTGCCCCAGTGGTATAACAGTGGCAACCTACAACAGAGGGCTCTTGATAATGCCAGCTGATTCTGGAGAGTCAAGAGCAGGTCGTGAGGACAGAACTCTGCATCTTTTGTTTCTTTCATAGAATCATAGAATCATAGAATGCCTAAGGTTGGAAGGGACCTCTAGAGGTCATCCAGTCCAACCCCCCTGCACACGCAGGGCCACCTAGAGCACGTGGCACAGGGCTGCATCCAAGCGGGTCTTGAAGATCTCCAGAGAAGGAGACTCCACAACCTCTCTGGGCAGCCTGTTCCAGTGCTCTGTCACCCTCACCGTCAAGAAGTTCTTCCTTAAGTTCCCGTGGAACTTTTTATGCTTCAATTTGTGGCCATTTCCTCTGGTTCTGTCAGTGACCACCAGTGAAAAGAGGCCAGCCCCATCTTCCTCATTGCCTCCCTTGAGGCACTTATAGACACAGATCAGGTCCCCTCTCAACCTTCTCTTCTCCAGGCTGAACAAGCCCAGCTCCCTCAGCCTCTCCTCATAGGGCAGATGTTCCAGGCCCCTGATCATCCTCGTGGCCCTGCGCTGGACTCTCTCCAGCAGCTCCACATCCCTCTTGTACTGTGGGGCCCAGAACTGGACACAGTACTCCAGATGTGGCCTTACCAGGGCTGAGTAGAGGGGTAAGATCACCTCCCTCGACCTGCTGGAGATGCTCCTCTTAATGCACCCCAGGATGCCATTGGCCTTCTTGGCCACGAGGGCACACTGCTGCCTCATGGTCAACCTGTCGTCCACCACGACGCCCAGGTCCTTCTCAGCAGAGCTGCTCTCCAGCAGGTCGGTCCCCAGCCTGTACTGGTGTCTGGGGTTATTTCTCCCCAGGTGCAGGACCGTGCACTTGGCCTTGTTGAATTTCATGAGGTTTTTGACCGCCCAGTTGTCCAGTCTGTCCAGGTCCCTCTGGATGGCAGCACAGCCCTCTGGAGTATCCACTACTCCTCCCAGCTTCGTATCATCTGCAAACTTGCTGAGGGAGCACTCTGTGCCATCCAATCCTTTCACTATTTTTCTTCAGTTTTCTGTGGTATTTGTTGTCTTTCTGTGGTTTGTGGTGCAGCCTCAGGTGCCTGGCCCCGTTGTGCAGCAGGTGATCCACTTGTCGCCCTTTTCTCTGTGTGCTGGGAGCGCCGGTGGAGTTTCCACAGCGAAAAAATAAGGTCTGTGTGGGATGTACCCTATTGAATGGACAGGTAGTACCTGGAAGGCATCTCTTGTTTTCAGAGCAGTTGGGAAAGGGCTGCTAATAGCACTCCTTACACAACAGAATATTCACCCGCTTAGTTCATTACTTATTAGCTCCAGGCAGGGACATTGCAGATTTGTTAATGGTAATGGCCAAATCATTAGAGTGTGCAGCATTAATGTAGGAGAAAACATTTAATAAAGAGCCGTCCCTGGACCCTGTCATTGTCTCGGGAATATAGACCATATTGTTAAATCCAGTCCCTGCTCTCCTCTGGTCACCTACCCCTTTTTAAAAGGATATCTTTCTAGGAAGCTTCTTTTTAAGCACGTATGAAAGCTAATTCTTTCTTCTTACAAATCAAATACTCTGTACCATGCCCAGCTGCCTTGGTACAAACATATATGAAGGGTCTCCTTAAAGTTTATCCCAACATTTTCGATTCTATACTTGAAGGACCATGTTTTAGAGGAAACAAAAGATTTTGCTATGCCTCAAACTATCCCCCGGGTGAACTGCTTACTTTTTTTAAAACAATGTTTGTCTGATGCATTGGACAGCAAAAGGTTCTTTTCTTGTTTGTTTGTTTTGTTTTTGTGTGTGTTCTCATACCTATCTCATACCCAAAAGCTGCTAATCAGCAACCATGTAGGATGGGTTAACCTGCCTACAGATTTTTATTTTTCATGATGTAATTCTGCTTCCTTCAGTTGCCCCTCATTGCAACTTAGGTTTTGGACACTGCCTCTTATTGGTCCATCCTTTTGCCAATATGTCTTCCAGAAACACCTTTCCCCTCCTCTGTTGTTACTTCATTTTAGTTGTTGGTCTGTATCTTGTCATATCATTCTTTGTCTCTATAGTTCCTTTATTCTTTCTTTTTCTTTCTCATTGTTCTCTCGCATACACATACATCCATATAACTAACTATATTAACTAAATAAGCACAGGATTGCATGCTTATATACATATTTTGTATATGTGTGTGTGCATAGACATATTTATATATAAATATGTATATATTCAGAATGAGCCTGCAAATGTGTAGGATTTGCAGTGAACTAAGTGAACTCCTTTCAGCTGTTTTAAAAATACTCTTCTTTGTCCAGTAATTTCATTTTTAGTCACTCTGATAGTGATGTTGTTCCCATGAAAATATGTGACTAGAGGTAAAATATAATGGAGGAGGAAGATCTGAGGAAGAGGAAGACATCTAATGTGTCTTCCACATCCAGTTTCCATACAGTGGAGAAGGTTGGTGCAATTATTCTTAGCTTGTTACGAACTCCCTCTGCATTTAATATACTGAGGGACAAACAATCTGAATTTTTCTGATATTTTATAGTAACGAGCATCAGTCTCTGCTTCCTTCTGAACTAGTTTATCAAGGAGGGCTTTGAGAATGGGTGTCTTATTTGGTTGTCTTTCTGTCTTTACTGAATTTTCTTGAGCACCCAAGTGGATCTGCCAATCTTTTTTTTTTATTTTTTTTTTCTCCCCCCACCATTGTACTAATCCGCCTGACTGGGTTGGGGTCTGGCCTAGATTCTTTACAGAAGTTTGCCTTGACTTGGTCTGCTTCGAGGGGGTGTTGATAAAGAGTATACAGGATAGTTCTTGCCATGCTATTTATTCTGGTTTGTGTGTTTATGATTTAACTTTTAGGGAGCAGACAATTCTAAGGAATAGGTCAGACATTGTCACGGCACCCTCAGAAGTCGGTGCAATTTTTTTTGTCTTTTTTTTTTCTCTCCATGCAACTGTCTGCTATCTAAAATGCAGTGGCTTTGTGGATGTCAGTAGTGTTTCTTTCTCATGGTGAGCACAATTGCAAAGATGTCAGTTTTGTAGGAGTAAAATATAGTTTCACAGGCTACCAAAAAAAGCTACCAGTTCTCTGATCTGAAAAACTTGCAACTCAAACTTGCAGTGATCTGGGTGGAATTCTTAGTGCCTCTAGAAGTCGATAATTTTCCTTTGTAAAGAACGGATAGTCTTATATTTGGTAGGGTATGCCTGTATATGATCAATCATAAACAACATTTTTTTTTTGAAGATTGTTATATTGGCTGATTTTTGGGTGTGTCTCCTTTCAAATGATAACAGATAAAAGATAATTGAGGCATATCATGATGCAAGCTGTTTTCAAGTAGGCACCTATACACATGTTTCACCCTGAAGTTCCAGCTGATTTCACACAGATAAGGAGAGACAGCAAATTTGGTTGATTGTACTGCAGAAGATAGAGATCCACTTCTGCTAGTGTAATTCGGGACCGGGAAAATTGCTTTCAGGAACTTACTGGAGAATTTCACAGGTATAGATGGGAAGAGTCCAGCCATCCAGTGGGACTGAGGAGAGTAGTTACTTACAGCATTTTTTAAAATATGCATATCAGATTATTGTAGTTCCTCAAGAATTTTGTTTTCATCAGTGACTGAGCCCTAAGAAGAAGCCGTGGCTTAAGTGGCTTTACTTTTGTGTATTGTTCTGACATTTAACTGATTGGCGTGTGGATAATCCGTGACAGTGAAAGGGATGAATTTGCTAATGTGACAATTCTGACATGCCTTCTCACAGAAGTTATAGCTTCAGGAAGAGTGTTCAGAAAGCAACACTTAACCCTTGTGGGAGTACTAGCAGTGACTCTCATCATGGGAGTGTTTTTGAGTGTGTGGTGGCACTGAACCTTTCCAGGGACATGAGAGCTCCAGGATGTAACCAGATGGAAACGTGTGCCTCCCTCTGAGTCCTAACAGGCCGCCAAGTAGCTCTAGGTTTCTCCTTTCCCACAACACGTGAGAGGGCAGCTCCCTGTACACCGTGTTTCCCCTCAGCGTTCCTATCTGAGTTTCATGGCCTCCAGAAATTTTGCGCTGCAGTGATGAGTGTGTGACTCCAGTCATGGGTGTTGAGGGTGTGAATTCCCATGCGTGCAGGCAGGATTGTACAATCGCTGTGTGTTTTGGAGATGAGGTTCCTCAGCACTCCTTGTTACAGAAGAGAGAACATCAAAAAGATGCCGTGAAACATCTCTCTGACATGCGGCTATCTAAGCTTGGAAAGCCTCTCTGTTGCCCTTCCTGCTTCCCTGCTGCTTACTCACTGCCCACAGTACTTTAAAGCCTCCTGTGTTTTCTTTCTAGCTGTATAATAAGCAGCCTCTCTTGAGCTTTCTGTGATGCTTTCTGCTGAGAGAGATTTCTGAAAGAATCATTATGTAGGTGCAAGGAGGGGTTGCCGTTTGGATCAGAGCAGTGGCCCACCTTTCACTGTGTCCTGGCAAAACAGAGCCAGTTTCAGATTCTTCGGAGGAATATGCAATAGCAACCTCTTAATGGAAATTTTAGGGTCACGATCTTGAAGAAGGGAGCTAGTGGGGGCTGGGAATAGAGTTGCTTAACATGAGAGAGATGAATTACCGTTGACTTCTGCTGTGAAGTAGTAGGTCACTGGGGCCAATTCCCAGCTTTCCTGCCTCTGTGTTGAGGGGCGCGAGGGTCTTCCACTTGGGTTTGAGATGGCCTTATTCCCCTTCTGGAATATGACAATTTTACAGATTCAGATTTTGCTAATTTGCTTTTATATTTTACACTAGCTAACTAACTGAGGTATCTATGGATAATATTCTTCTTTGTTCATATAAGTGACTAATCCCTTTTTGAATCCTATTAAGCTCTTTGCCTTGGTATTATCTTGTAGTTTTACCTGATATAATCATCCTGCAGCCTGTTATGACCCTGTAGTCCCCCATACTAGTAGTGGCCTTAGAGAAGAAATACTTTGAGTGTGTCGTAAAGGTATTTTTTTATTCATTTATTGTATTTGCTAAACTGAGGTATTTTGCAGTGCTCAGACAAAGCTGCAGCCATACCATGACATTTTCAGCAACAGCATTGACCTCCGCAGGCTGCCTTTTCACAACACTTGAATGCATGAATATTGCTGCCTGTAAGATTTTAATCTAATTAGAGCAGTGGCTGTAATTATTTTCGGAGAAGCACCAGTTTCCCCAGCTGCCTCCTTTCCGCCTCCCGTCTCGTGATGAATGGTGGCACCTCCGTGCCTTTTCCTCACCCGCAAGTTTGCGTGAGCAGGGTCCGGATGGGTGGCCAGCTCCTGCCCCGGTGCGGGCAGGTTCATCAGCGACGGGGCCAAAGAGAGGCGGCGGGGAGGGACTGAACTTCACAAAATCACTAAGGTCACTGAGGCAATCTCTGCTCTCTGTGTGCAGGAAATGAGATGTTAATCTTCTCCCAGCGCTGCTTTGCATAAGGTCCGTTCCAGAGAGCTGTGTTTGTTTTAATTTCTCTAATTACTGATAGTGTGCTGATTACACTGGTATGGATTTGACGTGAATTGCTATATTAATGGGATCAAAAATGAGGAGAAGTCTGCTGTGGAAATTAAGGAGACAGCAACAGGGGAGAAGGGAGGGAAGAGGAGAGTTTGATTCATACCCTGATATAGCAGAGCTCCGCTTTACTTTTCCAGAGCCTGATCCTTCTTCCCTGAGAGCAGCTTGAGCAGGCAAGTTGCAGAGTGACCAAAAACACGGTGTATTTTGCTTGTTCTCCCTGGGCCATGACATATCTTATCCTGCTCCGGTTTTCCTCCCTCCTCCCATTAACTCTGGTCTCTTACCGGTGCCTTGGACTCCTTGTATCCAGCAGTGATGGTTACTGCTGCCGTTCTGGTGAGCGTTGCCTGCGCCTGCCTCCCCTTTCCTCTTGCCATGGTTTGCACCCCGAGTGAGCCACTCGCTTGCTTGCTAGTGGTGCTGGTGGCTCCTCGTTGGCCTCTCTGCTGCTGACCCCCTGCGGGGGTGCCCAGGTCTGCAGGGTCTGGTGATGCTTTCCTGTGAGTGACTCCTCCCGCCCAGCCCTCTCTTCCAGGATCTCGTTTCTGTCCTCACCCAAGGCACCAGCTCCAAAGACGGGCCATGTTAGCCACACGAGTCCTGCCAACACTTCACAGTTCCTTTTCATCCCCAAGATCCTCCTCCCAACTTCCCTTTCTAAAGGTGCTGGCTGGAAGCAGCAGCAGTCCTAGCTCTGTGCTGTTGCAGGGCTGGACAGCCGCTGCAGCTTGGGTTATGTGGATTTGGGTCTGCTGCGCTTACTTAGAAGTCCTGGGGTTGACAACCATGTGCTCACAACCTGGGGTCTGCACAAGCCAAGAGCTGGTTACTCCGTATGGTTTAGCCGAGGGCAGGGGAAGCTGAGAGCATCTCCAAAGGCCGTGGCAGCTGCTGCTCCTGAGCATGCGTCCCGATATACATGGGGTCTCACAGTGACGCCAGAAGTGTCACCTTCGGGGCTTCAGCCTCCCTTTAAAGCAGTGTCCGTCCACAGTTCCTGTAAGCACTTCCACTTTATGTCCTGTTTCTCCCTGATTGTTGCCCCTGTTGGGTAGCTAGTGCAGCCCAAAGCACCCACCTAGTGGCAGTGCTTCTGGGGCAAGGTCTGGCTGTTTTGGGAAGGAAAGGGGAACAGGCATGGCAGCCCAACAGACGTTGGAGGTGGCGCTTCCATGGCAGCCCAGGTGGGAGCGAGTAACACCTTGCGCTCACATGTGACTTTGCCCTCAGCCTCTTCCTATGAAGATAATGCACTGATGATAGTGCATTTTAGCCAAAGTAGGGTATTTGCAAACCACACTGGCCATTTTGGCTTCCTGATAACAGTTGCACAGGTAATATGTTTCTTTCCTTCATCAATTAAACAAAAACAAACAAAGAAAATTTGGTATTCCATCTCATTCAACAGTTTTGAACTCCTGTTGTCGAGGTAGCAAAAAGTCTGGTTTAGTGTGCTTTCTTCTATGTTTGATTTTTCCATTCTACAAAAATATGTATTTGTTTGTGCCGTGTCATCTGTGGCGACTTGGCACAAAGTCTTCAAAATGGCAAAGAAACTATTGTAGAGCACTTGCTTCGAAGTCCAGAAGGGTGCAATTTCAGCAAAAGTGTAAAGCTGATTTTATTTGCAACCTCGCCTTTCCTCAACTGTCAGACTTTTCTTCTAAATGTGGCTAGAAATTGAATTTTGCAGGTAGGTTTTTGTCTGTAAATGCACTATACACATTGCTCAAGCTGCAGTCAGTGTATTTTTTGAGGGCTTTGGGAACCTAGTCATCTGTTAGGTACACTCCCCCTAGATAATTGCAATCAATATACCTTGTACATAACCTTAGTTTTTAAGACAAGATGACTTGATACAATTTTTTTTTTCCTTCAGTACTTTGCACTAGTTCAGTGCAAAGAGAACAAAGCTTAAAGTTGGCCTGATCCTTAAGTATATGTTGAAATCTGTCTCTGCTACAGCAGGCAGCTGAAAGCATGCCCCAGCCTTGGCAGACCTGAGTGGTTATCTAGATGGCACTGTTGGAGCATCAGCCACTACAGTGCACCCTGAGCAGGGTCTCCTTAAAGGTTCACTTAGTGTCTTCATTCAGTGTTGTAATCACAGCGAGGTTTCACAGTGAAACTTTGCCTGACTCATCATGAGCTGAAGAAAGCCTTTCAAAAGCTACGACAACAGCAAGCAACGTGCCAAGCGCTGTACCCACCTGGCAGGCTACGGCTGCTGGCAAAATATTAGGGAGCTGCTGTTTGTAGATAGCAGTTGTTTGGGGCTGCGCACTTGGTCACTTGCAGGATGAAGTGCTTCTAGAAAGCCCTGGCAGACAGCGAATCTGGAACGCAGCAACGCCAAGCTCTGTTCTAGCAGTCGTCACCAGTAATCTCAGAGGAGCACACCAAATGTGTATTGACTTAGTCTCGCTTACCAGTAAGCTGAGCTGCAGCAAGGCTGTCAGGTTGCTCAAGTGCAGCCACTGGCTGGTAGCAGAACGGGACTGAACACTGCATATCCTGCCTCCCAATCTGTTGCTTGAACAACCCTAGCATTGAACCGTCCTTTCTTGGCCTTAATGCAAGGGGAAATATTAAACCGACTGGTTACAAAACTCTTTCAGAAACATCCCTAGTGGCAAAGAATCTGATTGTGTAACCCTAAAAACACAAGATACCACCCATATTTTTGTTTGAAAGGTGCCTTAGAGAATTAAAATGCATTCCCAGAAATTCCGTTCTTGGTGGTGTAAACCCAGTAGCCACCTCCTAGAAGTGTGACTCTAAAGAGCCTCAGAAAGATTGGAAAAGCAAATGTTACCTTGTACGTTGGCACCTTGATACAGGCAGGACTTTGTGCGTGGTGGAAGCATGGAGCTCGGCTCGGCTGCACAACTGGGATGGTGTTTGAAGCTCTACTTCCAGCTCTCATTTTCTGCAAGCCCAGGGCCTTGCCCTGGCTTGCCGTGACTTTAGTCCTCATCTTTTGGAAATCTGGCCAGGATAGTCGTGAGTCCTACTCTTGCAGGATGCCCTTAAGTCTGTTGCACTGGAGAGGCACACGCTGTCCTTTTTCAAGATGGCTTAGGTCTGACATTGCTTAGCTCATTTGAGCTTTGCTCTTCCTGTAACTCAAGTTGCCTATATGTCTAATAAATAAATAAAAAAAGGCGGGGGGGAAGGGGAAAGAAGAAAAACAAATTTACCTAATATATGCAAATTGTTTTGATATTTGGGTTAAAGGTACTGAAAAATGCAGAATTAGTATGAGAGGATATTTCAAAGGCCCAAATAAGAGCCAGGCATCAAACTCCCCTCTGTGCCTTGTAAAATGTGTAAAATGTGTTCTGCATATGCTACTGATTCACTTGCTGTGGACATCATGTGGAAAAAACAGCTAGGACAAAATGAGCAAGTCTGTGTTTTCACAGCTTCTTTTCATTTACTACTGTCCTGATCTTACCAGTAGTAGGAACCAATGAATCAATTATTTGTATTTATAAGAAGAAATCTCACTGATACTGCCTTGGTGTAAATCAGGTTACTGCGTACCTTTAGGAGGTTGATCCCCACTGACAGAAAGGTAGCAGATACTTGCAGCATTGTAGCTGGGTTTGATCCTGCATGCTGAGGGAAGTGCATTGGCTTCTGACTTGGGTTTCATATGCTGCTTGCACTTTCCTCCAGCTGCTGGCCAGGGAGTTTGAAACCACCTCGTGCTTGTCCTTGCAGGGGTGATTCAGTATTTCTGTTGGCATGAAATGGAGCCTGAAGTTGGACTGCACTTTGCGCTCTTGCAGGAAAGAACAGCTTCAGGTCTTCCACCAGTCCTCTAGTGCCTGTTTGCAGCGGCAGGCATCTGTATGGCCATGTTTCAGAAGTGTTCCTCTTTTTATAAATACCTCATTCAATAAACAAAATATGTGTCTGCAGTGTGGTTCGATTATCTGAATTGTGGATTGCAGCAGAAAACACTAGGAAGTGCCTGGTCTTGTTGCTAGCCAGTATTACATGCAGCAGTTATGCAAAGGTGCAGATTGCCCATCAGACTGTTGAATTTGCTCCGAGCAAAGAGAGGTGGACCACACTGGAACATGAAGCACAGAGTCAGCCATTTCAGGTCAGGCAATGAATTGCATAAATTGAAAGCAGAATGTTTTATAGCTCCGCAGGTGTGTTTTTCACCATATCTCAATGATCATCCCTTCTTTTTAATTAGAAAAGCTAAATTTATATTACCTAATGGATTACTGTTACCCAGAGAATGATGAGTGGAAGCTGAGTGGACACAAAAATATGTTAAAGGGCATTTTGGGAGGTTAAAAAGAGAAAGTAGTGAAAACTTTCTGTTGAATAAATACTGAATTTTGAGAGCCACAGAGAGTATACTCTCGGAAGAGCAGCATGGGGATGCTGAACAGTTTTGAAATGGACCATTTATTCACTACCTGCCTTCAGCCCTCTCTCCTGCGCCTCTCAGCAGGGGTGGTTACAGCATAATGGGGGAGAGAAGGGAAAACGTCACATTCTAGGTGAGCTCCTGAGCAATTTAGTGTGCATCAAGAGTTTTTGTCTTACTGTATTGAATTGTTGTTTACCCATACTGTACGTCTCTCTCCTTCCTTGTGCCGGTGGTTGAGTGTTAATGTTATATTCTGCAAGAGCTTCCGTCGGCGTCAGCCTGATTCCTTGTCACACTGCTGTGATAGCACTGGTTGTAACAGAAGTAATTACCTGTTCTTGCTCAGAACAAAAGTTGGTCTTTTCCACTTGCCAGAGATCAGGGTGATCATGGGAAACTGTACCTATGGTTTCCCACAAAAAGCACTGGAGTGAAAGTGCTCCTTCTGGTTATGTCCAGGCTGGCTGCACTACCATCAGTAAATATCAGCAGCACAGCTTTAGGAATAGCGTGCCTTGCCTTCCTGCAAGCACATGATAATGATTTTTTTTTATGTTCCTGCAAAATTGTAGCTGTGTTTATTTACAAAGGGTATAATCTGTGTTGTGATTAGAGTACATGCTTAAAGTATGGAAGAATTTTTCTGATGGATAAGATGAAATTTCAGTCTTAAATTTCTTGGCAGGCACTTTCAGAAGTAAAAAAACAAACGGTGACAATTATGAAACTAATGCAACATTTACAAATTGCCCTTCAACTCTGACTGTCCTTGCTTAGCTCCTTTCTGTATGCCGACTTCCTAGGTTGCAAGTTTAACTACTTCAAAGAAACTGTTAATAGCTCATTTGGGCAAGAAGTACTGCATTACACAATGGTAAACCGAGTAGGTTTTAGCGATAGAGTATCATTTTCTTTAGTGTCAGAAGTCAGAACTACCTTCTTAATGTCTGTAAAATATTCTGAAGGTGCAAAGTGTTAAATACTAAATAATTGTGCTCAAATCACGGCAGTTTTGTTCGTACTTGGTGTCATGTTTGCAGGGCTCTGCATAATAAGCCTTACACGCGCAGACTACACGCTTGCTCTCGGATTTTCACCGGCACAAAACCCCCAGAGTCTCCCCCCTTGTATGTCACTTCCCTTTCCTCCCTCCGCAAATTTCTGAGAAAACCCTGGACCTTTTGAAAATCGAAATCGCTGCCCGGAAAGCTCTCTAGTCCCTGGCGGCTGCTGCGGGCCTGGAGTGCACAGCGACGTGCCGCGAGCGCGGGCCGGGCCACGCGCGGCGGCACCGGGGCAGCGCGGTGCGCGGCCGAGCCGCTCGCCCCCGCCGTGAGCGCTCTCTTCCTTCCTTCCACCCACTTCCCCCTCCCCGGCTGCGTTTCACACCTCTGCTCCAAAGTTCACCTTGTCCTCTTTCTCTTTCTCTCTCTCTTCCCCCTCCTCGCCCCCCTCCCCTTCTCTTTTAACAGCAGGAAAGAGTTTCGTACACACCTCCAGCGAGCCCGGTACCAAATTACACTTCCTCGTCACCACTACATGTCCCAGTGCCTCGAGCGATCAGGATGGAGGAAGACGCGATCCGCCTGCCGGCGCACCTGCGTGAGTGTCCGCGGGGAGGCCGTGGGGCGGCGGGAGGGCACCGCTTTGGCACGGAGCAGGGAGGCCCCCGTGCTTTGTCCATTCCTCTCTCCGATTTTCTGAGCTCTTTTTTTTTTTTAAAAAAAAAAAAAAGGAAATTACTCAGAAGTACAGCACAAACTTTCCCTGCCTCCTGGCTCTGTGGCTTTGGCTTGTTTTCCCATGATGGGCAGAAAGACAGGGGTTTCGTTCTGACAGGACGCGCGATGGGCCCCATCCGCGACATAGGAATCGCTCGGCGCAGGGCCATAGCACGAGGGCCAACTTTCTCTGACCGTGGCAAGCGGTTGTGGTGAGGGTATTTTTCAGGTTATGGGCCTTGGTATTAAATGCCCCTGGTGCCCAAGGTCTGTGCTATGGAGCCTGTATGCCAACAGAGGCATATGGAGAGGCAAAGGAGGAAGAAAGAGCTCGGCTGCACACAAAAGGATGCTGCAAAGGAGGAAGGGCGCTTCGCTGACATTGGAACTAAAACTGGAGCTGAGGCCAAGGCGAGAGCCAGGCGCTTCCTTGCTGGGATGATTTAGTGCTTTAGCGAGGAACAGGAAAGGCCAAGGGCTGTTGGTCAATGAGAGGTGAACTAGTATGGCAGAATGGGGATAAGGAAGAGTGGAATTTTCCCTTTTAGAAAGGAAATGGTTCTGGTGTAAACCAGAATTTTAGGTGAACTTTCATCAGGTGTCACATTCCTGTGCAACTTGTCATACAAATGTAGCCAGGGGCAAATGTAGTTCTGCATGGTGCCATCTGAAAAAGAGGTAGGTCTGTGATTTCAGAAAAGCAGTGATCTGCGAGGCAGTCTTTCTCTCAAAAAATGACCACATTTTATCATCAGGTGTTCTCACTCCTGTCCTCAGCCATCCTCCAGACACATTGCTCTTTCTGGATGCAGACTGTTCTCCAGCCTTGTTGCAATGCTGTGTTCCCTCCCTTGCTGGCTGGTGACTGAAACTGCCCCAAGGTCACTCCCTGCCCACAGGGCAGTCTGTGCAGTCCTGTTTTTGCATGCTGAAGCCTCTTGCTCTCTTCTGTCTGTGCTGCCGCACCTTTGATGTGCTTTCCGATGCGAACGACAATCATTACCAGCTGGGTCTGCCACTGTCTTACTGTCCTGGAGCTTTCACAAGCTACTTGCTGGTGCTCATGGCTACTAGCCAGACCAATGAGTACTTGCTGCCATGGTGCATTTTCATGCTTCTGTCAAAACTCAGGCCCACAGTCCAACACACAAGCAATCTCTTTCTCCTCTGTGGGTTTCAACCCCAGAGACTCCCCCTACCATCTCTTTAGTCAGTACTGAAGACATTCATCTTCCCTGTTACTTCTGCTGTGGGAACTACTGGCTGTCCTCTCCATGTCTTAAGATCGTTGCTGGTTTTCCATTTACTTACTGCCTTCACAGCTGGATCTAACAGCTTTATTAGATTGGATGGCGGAGACCCTTGGTAAGAAAGGGAGCAGGTACCATGTTAAACTGCGAGCTTCCCTCCCACCAGCTAGCCAGCATGCTGGACACAGGATAAAGCTCAAAAGGTTTCTTCCAGTGAAAAGTTTTTGTGCAATAGTTTATAGATGTGATTCAAACTTTTGCCCTCATTTTTTTGACTGGCACTTAAGATTTGCAAGGAGGCTTCCCTCCCAGTAATATTTCCACACCATTCTGACTTCTTGTAGTGAAAAACACAGAAGATTAATCATTATATATCTGTGGAATATTCTTCCATGGTCAGTGTCTCTGTTCGTAAACAGCATGGAGCACATTCACATAGCCTTAGTAGTTCTAGTTCATGGTAGAGTAGTATTTGTGGCTCAGTATGTAATAATTATTCACCAAGTGTTGTCTCATTTAGAACCACTTTTTAAAGTATATAGATTCATAGCTAGGGCAGATCATTATGGATATCTAAAAACATCTCTAATATAGCTTAACTTACAGAACTTCTCTCAGTAGCTTCTGTGTTTAAGCCTCTAAAGTTCCTGAGCTACAACATGTTATGCAGAAACATGCCTGCTCCTCATATAAAGACTTCAGCGATGGGGAATATATAAGGTAGTTAGATAGGTTCCTTTAATGCTTGATTATCCTCTGTATTTGCCCCCCCCCCCCTTTTTTTTTAAGTGCCCTATTTATAGTTTGAATTAGTCAAGCTTCAGTTTCCAACTATTAGATCTCATTATCACCTTTCCTGCTAAATATTGTCAGAAGACTACTGTTGATAAAAGGTGCTTTTGGATAAAGTCACTTCTTAACCTTTTCTTGTCTAAGCTGTGTAGGCAGAGCTGCTTCTGCCTGTCAGTCTTTCTGTACAGCTTCCAGATTTCAAATTATGTTTGTGTCATCTACTGTGAACTGTTCCCACTTCATATGTCTTAAAGTGAGGACAACAGAACTGAAGATAATATTCAGGAATGGTCTTCCTATTATCAAGTACAGAAATAAATACACACCTTTTAATCTCATGTCATAAGATTCAAGAGGTACGAATGTGGGATACTGCAACTTCTGCATGGATTCTCCTCACCTTCCTTCCCTCCCTCTCCCCCCACCTTTTTTTTTTTTCCTTTTTTTTTTTCTCTAAAGATGTGTGTCTCAAAGACACCTTCAGGCCTAAATCTGAATGCCTTGAAAGGAGGTAAAGCAGCTGAATTGTAGTTCAGACTTTGCAACTATGTATGAAATTTGGGGCCCTAGATCCCCCAAACCTGAGGGTTTTTAAATCTGATATTTTGTTTGGTTCTGGCCTTATTTTGTTTTCTTGATTAGGGGAAGCGTAATAACCACCCTTAATCCTCACTCACTGCAGTGCATCAAGGAGTTGTGGTAAGTTTTGGCAGTCACAAACAGCGCCAATGGCCAAACAGGCCTCCAGTCAATCTCTATTTCCATGATGTTCTGAGGAGATTTACCGAAACAAAAGTAGAATTCAACTCTGAACCTTACTTTTCATTTCTGCTGACTCGCAAGTTCCAAAGCTATGCTATAGGCACATGTGACTGAAAGCAGTGGTTGGCCAAGCCTTCTGGTGGCAATCAAATACAGAGGAAGAAGGCAGAACGAGAAACACACGTCCCTGGTGAACGTGAGTGGGTTCTGCATTCAGACTGTATTCTTTATCTTCCCGTTAGAAATGTCACTGTTTCTCATGTTTTAAGGTGATAATAGTCAATAGTATCAGGACAATTAGCAGACCATTTCCTTTCCTGTGGTAGATCATTCCTAACTGTTTGATGAGCAAATGGGACTCTGCTATGCCAAACTGATTTGATCCAGAGATCGGTAAAAATTAGAAATGCAAAGATTAAGAGAGTAAGATGCAGATCTCTCTTTACTACAGGCATACAGAGCACTCCTCCTTCTCTGGTCAGTGTAGAGAGAACCTGCTCTTCCTGGCAGTGGTGTGAAGACACTTTTGCCCTTTACACACTTTCCTGTTTTAACTGACTACTTTGATCCCAACCTGCCCTATTCCTGTAGTACAGAATTACAATGGAATCAGTCGTAACTTTAAAGATCTGGGATAGTGAGGGTCATTTTCTGATAATGCATAACCTTTCTCTGATACTGTACTTCTCTGTAAGGGACTTTTGCCCTGTACTTAAAAACATACTCATCCACTGCTTCCCTAGTAACTAAGTATCGGGGTGCTGTAAATTAGTTATCAGCTGGCGAACGTGTTTTCCCCTGTTTTAGGTATGTAGGTCAAAACCACACTGATTTCAAGTTTGCTCCTTGTCCCTGGTGTGTACCTTGGGGTAGCCCTGCAGCATGTCTGATCTCTGCTGCGCTAACATCAGGTAGGACCTTCAGGAAGTTGAAGTGATGGCAGAGTTTCAGGAGAAGCAAGTTCAGCTCCCACACAAGGCTCTGCTCGTGATGTCTTCTGTGACCTTGGATATTTTGTCTCAGTTTCTCTGCTGTAAAATCAAAATAACAGAGGTGAAATGATTCTTAAATGTTGTGAAGATAAGTTAAGTGACTACCCAACTATTGTGATAATGAAGGATGCTGGAATAGTTGGAAGCCCTAGAACTATCTGCATACCCCTTTTCTGTGAGGTAATTTACTCCATACTAGTGCAGGGAGAAAGCATCTCTTTCATTCCAACCTTTTTATCTGACCTGGTACCATGTCATTGGTTACTCGTTTGGTGCTTTGGCCAATAACTTGTGGTAAAAAAATTCTTGGAACTGGATGGAGGGGACAACATTTAAGAAAGGTGATTATGAGAACCTTCCTGTGCTGTTAATATGCACTGAATCAGAGGGAAAAGATATACAAGATGAAAATAAGCTATTTTGCTCCCTCTCCTACAACAGCAACTGTAACTATGTGGTAGAGTCTCCATGATCTCCTTTCTGCCTGTTTGAACATAGAGGTTTGTCAGCAAGAAATAGAGAAATGCCAGTTCTGAGAAAAGGCTTGTTGCATGCTCTGGTGCATGGCTTACCTCTGTAGTGGTGTTCTGCCTTACGGGTTTCTGTCACTTTGTGCAGCCTGATTTTTATCTCCAAGGTCACCTTCCCATGGGACTGTGTGTGTCTTGTACAGGGAGAGGGACACTATTTCATAGGAAAAGATTTTGCAGCTTCTACTGATAAAACTGAACAAGAGTTCATTTCTTCCTCTTACCTAATTTGTCCATCTTTAATGTTGGTGTCCTTCATATACCTGCAGCCCATTGTTGTAACAAGGCAAATTGTATGTACCTTTTTGTACACATCAACCAATTACTCTGGGCAACAACTAACTTTTCCTGCTGTTGCTTTTCTCTGAATTCTCAACAGCCTGCATGGGTGTTCAGAATAAAATGGTCTGGTCTAGATGTTAATGGTCTAGATGCTAATGTACCTGCATCACCTGGATTTTTTGACTGCGTTTGTGCTTTGTTTTTTTGTTTGTTTTGTTTTTTTTAGTGGTGGTGGAGAACAGTAAATTGTTTGAGTACTTTCAGCTTCCTGATATTTCAATATAAGCTTAGGCTCTGTTCTTTGGTTTCTAGTCCAGGATACATTCCAGGCTGCAGTTGATTTTGATGAACTTCAGAGCATCCAGACCTGATCGCACACAACTTGTCTGATCACTTTATCTCAATGTCTCTGGGTCACCTGTAATAACTGTCTGTTCCACTGCCACTGTTAGGAGGACAGAAGGGAATTTTATTTTGATATTCTTCAATATTCATATTAAAGAAAGGTTTTTACTTTTAGTTGGTGTTTTTTACGCCACATGTGCTTGCCTATCTATATCTGCATTTGATATTTTGATTCAGTGGAGACCATTATAGTGGCTCTGTATTAGTTCTACATCTTTATGAGCTTAGCTGTACCACGCCCTGGAAAGAAGCCCTCCGTGAAACCCTTAAGTTTTCACAGAAACAGTATAGTAGCCTAAGCTGTTGAGGGGCTGCTCAACTGGGCAGGTTCCTTACAGTTTTCAAAGTGTTTTTGGTCCTGATCATGCATTGTTGCTTCTTTTTTATTTTTTATTTTCCCTTTTTTTTTTTTCCTTTAAGGAATGCAGGAAACAATTAAGACAAGGAGGAGGAGGAGACAACAACACTGTCATGGTTGCCAAGGATCCTTTTTTTTTTCTTTTTCTTTTTCTTTTTTTTCTGTATGCTGTCTATTAATTATGCTACTCCTTTTATTAATCCTTTGGTACCTGTTAATTATTCTACAATTTTGGCTAGCAGTTGGAAAAGCCACTTCCAAGCACTAAGCGTATTGTTATTTAGTTACTAGAATATTCAATGCATTCAACTGCAAGTATGTAGTGAGAAGGGAAAAAAAGCCCTTCACCCTAAGCCACATTTAGAGCAGTGAGCAGTAAAAATATTTGCTTTGGAAGGATCTTTGTGGAACAAAACTGACTGACGCACATACAGGGAAAATAAAATAAAAGCTGCATAAGACAAAAGGAGTGTGAGAGATGGCCAGAATGTTAAATTATTGACTGAACTAATCTTAGTCCCACTGAAATGAATGATTAAATTCCAACTGATTTTAAGCAGGATTTGCACTGACCTCTTTCTCAGATGATTCTCTTCTTCTAGACCCTTCTTTGCTCTTCTCTGGCAGTATGAACTCTTCAGCCTTATTTCTCCCTCTTATTGTCCTTCATATACTTACCATTTCTTCTTAATCTCCTTTTTACCTTATACTTCATTTTTTCTTTGGAAAGCTCATTCTTTTCTAAGCAAGCCCTATCCAGTGAAAAGAGGAGAAAAAAATCTAAATTAGAGCAGTGGTGGTGTTTGCTGTTGCCCAGTTTTACTACTCGTCTCTTCACTCTGTGTGTGAATCTTCTTTTTCCATCATGGACTTTTCTGGCACATTTAGATTGTGAGATATTGAAAGTATGGCTAGACTGTTCGCTCTGTATAGGGGTGCCCACCATAGCATAGCATATTTCTTTTGTGGTCTGTAGGCACAATTTGCAATTCATAATTATTGACAAGCTGACTGTACTGCAAAATTCTAGCTATCCATCCTGTCACCCTCGGTGATTTATATTGATCACTGCAAGTGCCTGGGCCTGGCTCCTTTACGATTATGCTGATGGATTACATCTAGTTGTTAGCTTAAGCACCTGGAGAACACTGGTTATCCCTACCTACCTCCTACCCGTTTCTGGCCCTTTCCAAAGGCAGCCTGGAGTGTTCATCTAAGCTTAGTGTACCTGTGATGTTAGCAATTTGTATAGGTGGTAGAGGTGTCTTGGATTCACTTGCCCCATGCAGAACGGGTTGGCTTGGATAGAGTAGAACATCTCATTACTCACTCATCCAGTTGGGAAAAGCTGTGAACTTTAAATGGAAATGCTTTAAAGTTTTCTGCTCATGGTCTTTGCCCAACACTTATCTCCTTCTTACGAGGTCTGACGCAGGGTCCATTTAGTTCTTTTACTGCTGATGTAACAGTTGGTGACTTAAATCCTATTTTTTGTGGGTGTTTACTGCTGTCTGGTCACTGTGGCAGAGGCATTCATATTGAATGTGAAAAATCTGCTGCAAAGATTGGCGTTGTGGACTTGTTTCTGCTCTTTGAGAGAGTGTTTTTAAGAATAGTACTTCTTTTTTTTCCACCTACTCGATTGTTATCCAGACCTGGTTAGTGCCATGATTTCCTGGACAGACAATGAGATCCTTCCCGTCCCAGTGGGAGCTTGCAAAGCAGCACCACAGTGGCCAAGGGCCCGCAGAAGTTGCAGCGTAGCAGTCGCATTGGTACTAAGCCATCTCCTAATGCTCCTGGAGAGCTTTGTGCAGGGTTTTCTGTCATCCAAACAGACTCACCTTGGCCCGGAGGGGAAAGGGAGCAACGTCACTTTAATGTGGGATTCAAGCCCATCCCTGGTGGAATTCCCCTGAAAAATGTGTTGAGGAATAAGAAGTAAAAATGGCAGGACATTTATGGCATTGCTGAGTCTGAAGCATTTTTAGTTTTGTTTTAAAGGGACAAGATGGGTGAACCTAAAATTAGTCTGCTTTTCTCTTTTTATTCCCAAATGTATCTCTGATTTTTTTTATAGTTGTGTTTTATGTTACAAAGGCTTCCACTTTTTTTTTAAAGATGTAAAATCACTGTAAAGAGCCTGTGATTAATTAAAAAAAATACAATTAGAGAAAATACAGAAGAGAAACTGTGTGTAAACCATGACTAAGGAACTCAACAAAAACAAAGCATTGTGTGGTGAGTGCCTTGCAGCAAAACATGAAAGTGTTGCAGAAAACGCTTATCCTGCCTGCCATGTCCACTCCTGTAATAAAAAAACAGATCTCAGCCACTGAATGTATGAAGAGAATGTCACTGCCCAGCGCTTGGAGGGGCCACATAATGTGAGAAGAAACTTTTTGCCCTTTAAGGGTGCTGGGGATTAATGCAGTGGGCACAGAGAAATCAAGTATTATGTCGGTTTTGAGAGGCCGAGTTTCCCTTTTGCTGTACTTTGGTGTCATCTCTCCCTGGTGCTGGTACGCTTTCTGATATTTAACATGTAACATGACAGGATCTCCATTAAGCAGAGAAGTTTTTACGCACATTTCACAACTCCGCATTTTGGAGTGGAACAAGTAAGTGATTTGCGAGTTAATTGAAGATTTTGGTGATACAGATTCGTCCACTTTTGGAGGCCCAGTTCAAGACCTTAGCTAATAGTCTCTTCAGATTGTTTTCCAGAGATATTTGTGGGGGTGGAAACACTCTCTGCTTTGGGTACTTGTGCAACATTATTCTTTTCTGGACTGAAGAGGTTTGAATGGGTCAAGGCAAAGGTGGCAGGTGTGTGTGCAGTCTGCACCTTCCTCTCCAGGTGTGGAATAGAAAAAGAGAATATCTGAAATCCCGCTTCGCATAAACAGGTCTTTACAACTCTGGTTAAGGTTGTTGGGCTCCTACACCTCGTTAAGGAGAAAGCTGTGCTTATAGCAGGCTGACGTGACCCGCTCCTCATGTAAACTTCGCTTTGTACAGGGCTAGCGCTTTGCTATTAATATAGCAGCGACCTGCATTTAAGAACTTGAAGAGTTACTCATACATTTACTAGAAATACAGCTTGTGGTGTTGCAAGTTAATAAACCGTCACCATTGATTAGCTTTTGGGAGTCACAGCATTAGGTCACTCGCCCAGCGCCAGATCTCTACTTAGGAGGCCTTGCACACAAAAAGGGCACCCTGGGAATAGCTGTGAGCATCCTGCCTCATACACTGTGGGTGCCTGTCTGGTTTTGATCTCTGCATACTTGCGTACCCCACCGAAAAAATAATATCCACTGGCAGCAGGGTCAAGGTAGCTCTATGACAATTACAAGGGATGGGAATATGAAGATGCTAAATTAAGCTATGACAAGCTAAAATGAAAATAGCATCTCCAATGATTAACCATCCTATCCTTCCTGCCTTTAGAGTGGGATGTGCTGCAGTCAGGGGACATTGTAGTATGAAGGACTCCTATGGCAAAATGCTCAGAATTACCTGGTGTTGGCTTGCAGGCAGTGTCAGTCTTCCCATCTGAGGATTTACTGAGCAGCTCCTTGTAACCGCAGAATCCCTATCCAAGTCTCCTAACTTGTAGTCTCATTACTTGTCGTACCATATGACCCATGCTAGAAAAAAATAAACCTCTCTCCTTTGGGAAAACAGTATTCTACCCATTTTCTGCTTGGCCTTTGCCACGGTATGTAGAAAGGATTAAAGCCCCGCGTGAGGCTTCTGTCTTCTGCCTAAAGGAAAACCAGTGGTTGCTCTGGCCTTTGGAATATGCCTCCCTGGCACACGGTGAGGATGGAGAGAGCAGTGGTGAACTGGGGGCGGGCAGGTCAGTAGCGACGCAGCACAGGCCTGGCCTGAGCAAGCTGCCCTGAATGCTCTGGGAGCCGGCCCTTTGCACCGCAATAAACTTGGCTAATGCTTTCTGGTGAGGATAAGCTCTAGGAACATGCACGGTTGAGGGAAAATACTGTAGTGCTTTTTCTGAAAATGCACTCTTTCAGCCTCCTGGAGGAAAGGATTATTTTCCTAGCTTACATGTTCTCAGCGTTCGCTCTTTTACAATTCTCTGGAAGCACTTTTTTTGTGTTTCCCTCAGGTGTCTTAAAGCTTCTTGTTTGCAGAACAGACCTCCCAAAAGGGCTGTGACCTGGTCAGAGCACTGGTTTTATATTTTAAAACCACCAGCAGCAAAAAAAACAAAGAATATTTTTGCAGGGAAATTTCCTTTTTGGGTTTTTGTGTCTCTGAAAGAATTTCCGATGTAGGCAGACAGTAATTCCCAGCTACATGTTTCCTGATAAGGAAGCAGCTCCAATAAATGCAGCTATAAATAGCTACCTTTATATTTTCTAAAAATGTAGAGAGATTTGTTTACCCATTCTTTCAAACTGCTGAAAGAAAAGGGCAGGACAGGATCAGCGTCTTCAGTTTGGCACCCATTGGCTCCCCAAATCCACAAATTAAGACTTTAATCTACATCTAGTCATGGTGACTCAAGTTTTATTCTTTCAAGAGTACACACTGAATTATATAAAGTTTAGATGTCTGTTTATTTCTGCTTGTCTTTCTCCTAAAACTGTAGAAGAAAAAAACCCCTACTATTTTATGTGATAAACATTTTAAACTGCATTTTGCCTTCCTCAGGAGTAAACATTACTCCCCGTAAGCAGAATTAACAATCTTTTTTGCTGTGTGCCTGCCTATTTTAGTGCTTTGCTCTCTATATATAGTTTGTTAAGATGTTTTGTCATCTCAGATTAAGTAGCATGATCTTTGACGGCATTATTTTATGTTTACTGTGAATGTCCTCAGAGCAGATTCATAGTTAGACATTAAATTTTTAGTAAATTGCTGGGACAGTTCTTTGCTCTTAATTTTTAAATCTGCAGTAAAGAAAATTCTGACTTCCCCCTTTTTTTCTGGTTCTTCTTCATATATTTTTCACTTTAGGTCTCTGATTTTAGATTTCCCTTGTTAGTCCTGCTTTTCACGGTTCTTTTAAGTAGTTCTTTGAACAGTGCCAACAAGTAACTCTACTCACACAGAAATTAGGAGGTGAGTAAATCAGGTGCAATGCGTTGTGCGAAAACTTTGTTTAATGTTAGATTTGAGGCCAAGGGTGCCTGTCTTTCAGATTATAATGGAAAACTTAAACATGCATCCACAGGTTTGAATGTTTTATAGGAGATGAGTCCACCTCATAATCGGTCCCCCTTGATCAGCAGTTTGGCCTTGGCATCGGGCTCTGTCCTGCAGCAGGGATGGCTTCGCTGCCCTTGCTTATGTACAGAAACGCCGTGTGCAGCCACTAAGGGAGAGGTATCTCTAGCAAAGTCCTGAAACACATCTGCAAAACCCCTTCTTCATGACGTTTAGCACTGGAAGAGCCTCCTCCTCCTCCTGCTGTGCGCCCACTTCCCTGCTCTGTCTGCAGAGGACTGCCATGTCCCCGGGGCCCGCAGCAACTGTGACGTGGTCGGAGCCCTGGGAGGGGAAGAGGCTACTACTATTCCTAGGTCTCCCTTTCCCCCCCTTTCCTTTTCCCAGGGATTTCACAGCATCCCCTGATTCCTGGCCAAGCCCCTCGGCAGGGCCCCGCTGCTTGTGTGCCAAGCTGGCCCCGCGCTGGGCAGATTGCACAAGGGCGCAGCTGGTGGCAGGTCCCTCTGTGCCCTTCTTCATCGCCACCCCGAGGCTGGGCGCTCCTCGCCGTGTACTTGTGGAGCCTCTGCAGCACCGTGTCCCTGGCGAGCTTTGCTCCGCAAGGACCTGACACTGTTTTACCCTCTCCCTCCTGTGCGCTGGGGCTGTGCTGAGGGGAGTTAGATCTGCGGGTGCAGAGCCTGCCACACCTCCTCAGCTGGCCCACGGAACAGGGACAATTAATACAGTATTAATTAATTATGGGGAGCAGTCATGGCTGGCACAAGAACCAAGGCTTCCAGCTTATAGAGTGAATGCTTTGATGCTGAGCTTTAAAGAACATTTCCATTAACTCAAGCCAGCAGAGAAAGTCTGTGATATTTAAACCCTCCCTTCTTGCCGACTCTGGAGCTCAAAGTCCTGCCACCCTGGGCACTAATAATAATAATCATCGTCACGATAAAGGAGGGTTCAGAAAGAACAGCTGTGGAGCTAACCTCGTGTAAAATCGCATGAGTTGGGATGAAAACATTTGCAGCGAACCAGAACGGTTTGTCAAGCCAGCTTAATAGGTACTTACCGTGCAAAAAAAAACAAAAAAAAGAGTGACCTTCTGGGCCCACTGAAATTAATAGAGGTTTTCTCACTGGCTTTTAGAGTGGCCAGGGTTTATCCAGAACGTGTGCGTATACATATATATGTAGGTTTATGCTGTGCTTCTACTTGTTTGGACCATAGTTGTGGGAAGAGAGCTGCAGGAGCAACTTTGCTCTTAGGCAATACTAAGAATTTCTCCCTTTCTACTTCCTCCTTTTGGGTAGTGCAGAAGGAAGTCACCCTAGTCCTGCCGGTCCACAAACCAGTTACTCATTTCAGTTCTGCCGTTTGAGTGTGTCCTTGTGTATTTCCTAGTGAGGGAAATCTCCCTTCATGTATAAAAGTTCCTCCTTCCTATTCTCTCTTTCGTTGTGATTTCTTCCAAGCAATCTGTCTCCTTCAGTTTTTAGCCTTCTTGCTGACTTTCACTTCCTCTCCATGCCTCAGTGAAGGCGTTTTGTCAGAAAAACCCCTCTGTACACAGATACTTATTTGTTCCCCATTTTTTTTCTGTGTCATACTTCTTTATATCTCACTTCCTTGGAAACTTCCTTAGTAGCCTTATTACCTCTGGGCTTATAGCTGCATTACTATAGGTAGTCATTGTTTTGTTGCTGGGTGTATAATTGTGTAAGGCACCTTGATCTTTTTATTAGAGGTATTTCTTTCAATGTTCTTTAAATACTAGTAGACAGCAGTGACATATATCATCATTATTTAATTTGTTTCATCACAGTTCTGCAGCTCGTTTGGTGGTTTTCACTTGTTGAAAATGAGCATAACCCAATGGCAGGAGTCGTTCTCTGCTTCCACTTAGTGTTGTTCTCAGGACGCAATACATAAGAGTGCAGTGGTGGAGATTGGATCACATGCAGCAGAAGTTCAAGGTCAAGTTCAGGTTTGGAGCCCCAGAGGTCATCAGAATACAAATATGAGACTCTGGAATATGTACAGTCCTGATCCAGTTAATATTTATACCCTCTCTCAGTTTTAGCATCATGCAAAATGAAAAATAAGTGATGAGATTGAGAGTGACAGAAAAGGTAATGATGTAGAAGAGTAGCTGTATTTGTGATGGGCAGATCTGAAGCAGCTGGGTCATTAAAAGAGGCAGCATTTGCTGTTGGCCTCTTGCCACACCATTATCAGTATGCTCAATATGATGGTTGAATCTCAGAAAGTTTGGCGTCTGAGTCAGCTCAACAGAACACCAAGAAGGAAATCCAGATGTCTTTAAAATTGGTTAAATATACAGTGCTGTGATGGAGTTCTTAATTATTACAATTTTCTTGGGTGAATGCTGAGAGAATCCAGGTAGCTCAGAGTAAACCCAAGAACACAGTTCCTAGCACGGACAGTGTTCCTGGAGATGCATCGTTTGCAACAAAAGCTTATGTGCAAAAAACCCCTTCATCTCAGAAAAATTGTTTATTTAAAAGCTGAGATTTTTTTTTAAAGTCTGATATAGGTCACGTGTCTCTACGTACACATTTGTAGGTATTTGGATCCTGCAGAGAGAAGAAGCTTGCTCAAGCAAGTACACATACCCAGAGGTTTTATCCACACATACACTGCTGCTCTTCCTTCTTTTTACTTCAAGCTAATTAGCATATTATAACCATTTACCTTAGGCACAGTTGTGAAAAAAACTGTGATTTAAAAAGAAGATCCAAAATATGGAAAATATGGAGGAAAATGCCTCTATCCTGAGCACCCTCCCCTGAAGACTTTGGATGCTGTCGTCCCCAACCCTTAACTGTATAAATTAGACACCAGAGAGTTACAATATATTTCAGTCTAGCTGGCCAGGTTTGGACTGGTCTTTCAGTCACTGTTTTACTGGCTCAAGTGTACAAAATATGCTGTGAAAATTCTAGATTAAATTAAAATAGTAGAATTGTAAATGGAGTTCAATCAGCTGCATTTTGTACATTTTTGCTGAGTGCACTCCATGAGCCACTTCCTGAAGACTGGTAATGTGAACGTTAATCCACACATTGTCTTGGTAGCATTTTGGGAATTGAAGCAATCAGAGTGGTATAACCCAATATAAAGATAATTCACAATGATAACTTTTAAATGACTGGGCCACTGTCATCAGTCTGTAGCATTTTTACTAAATCATTTTATAAGTCAATGCAGTAAAAATGCAATTGAAGTGTTAGAAAGCCTGTGTCTTAAAAGCTCTAAATTACACACATGCTTTATATAGTTTGTCTATAGGAGTCTCGGGACAGCCGGAGTTTCATAGATCCTGACATTTGAGAAGACCAGGAGCAGTATTTTTGTCTGTATGAATAAAATGCCTAGCATCTCTTTACTGCTTGAAGTCACATTCACCTGCTAAATTAACTGTTCCCAGCGCCACGTAGAACTGTGATGAAAGTATTTTTTTCTTGTTTTAATAATAGTTCCTAATTTCCTTTTGAGAAACAGCAGCACTCAGCTCCTGGTGTTCATATAGTACGAAGAAATCTCATATCTGGAAAGTTGCTGGGGTTGTTCAACAATAACAACAACAAAAAGGTTATTGATGGGAGCAGCTTATGACATTTTCACATGGATTTACACTGAAAACTGTGAATGTCCCTTGACTACAGAATTAAGGAAACTATTTGGCAGTTTGCTTTAAAAAAACAAGAATAGGGATGCATTATTGCATGAAAGAAATCTCTGCAAGTTGGTATTTTTTGGGGAGGCTGAAGTGTAAATGGATCTTAAAGGAACTGGATAAACCCATGAAGGAATAGGGCATTTGGTCAGAACTGGAGCAGTGGTGTGGATGCAACTATAGCTCAGCAGGATTGAGGATCATGAAATCTTTTAGCCACAGACTAGCAGAGCCTAAGATAAACCGTATATTATAGGAAATATTATAGGGAAAAAAAATGCCTTTTGTTTCTCTGTTTCCCATACTTTTTCTTTATGCAGCCACACTCCTAGGTCTCCCATCTTTTCTAGTACAGAAATCTTTATATTTTATCAATCTCTTATCTATCTCCAGTTACTTAACTCTTGTGCATCTGAACATGATCATGGGAGCGTGGATGCCATCTGGGCAGATAGGTGTATCCTGTGCATATGCAATGCCAAAGGACTCTTTTAGGTGATACCTAACTCGTCGGCTAGAGGCAGCGGAAGAAAGTTAAGTGGGGGGATTTGCCTTTAAGCAGTTCTGACAAAAGGCTCTTTACACAGCAGCTGACTGAATCACTGAATGTAATGCCAAGGGCAGCACTGAGAAAAAAAAAAAGAAAAAAAGTGATGTAAATGAGCCGGTGAGGGAAAGGGCAAAGCTATCTGGTGGAGAAAGGAGTTGGAGGGAAAGGCAGGCAGCCACCTGCTGGATCCTTGGGTTCAAGGACCAGATCGCTCACGTGACGAGCTAGAAAAGCAAATTTTGAAGTAGGGACTGATGGGGAAAGGAGGAGAGCCTGTAGGCTAAGGTTGTTGCCCTCCGCTCCATCGTATTCACCTCCACGTGCAGTTCTGGTTTTTGCAAGTACTGGGTTCTCCCGTGCACTCCAAAGGGTTGCTGTTGTTTTCCTGTTGTCACCCAGTGCCTATGCCCCTTATATGGTCCTGTCTTATCCATAAAATGTGTAATACGAATTTCAGTTCTGCTTCCTTTCTTGCCCCAAACAGTTTGAGTTCCTGGGCGTAGTCATTTAAAAAAAAAAAGATATTTGGTATTATTTGTGATTGGAACTGGTAAATTAAAAATTTACTGGAAGTCTGGCAGTGCTTCTGATCTGCATCCCTTTGCTAAGGTGCTTCATAAAATGCTGCATGTTGTTATTCACTCAGGCTTGGATGTTCTTGGCTCTCTCACGCTTAATGATTCACAAGATGTCTGTGAGATTCATTTTTGTAAATGCGGTTCCCCTCTTCCCTCAGCTTAGCCTCCCCTCCCTCCTCCTTTGCTTGCAAATCTTTGCTGCAAAAGTTCATTAAATTAAACTCATAATGCACGGAGGGCGCAGACGCGGTCTCCTGGGTGCCGTCAGGAGAGGTCTGAGGCACAACGCAGACCTGCTCCCTGATTTCCAAGGAGGCGATCAGAGTGGGTTGGGAAGCTTTTCTCCCACAGTTTCCCCACCTCTTGCCCAGCCCTTGCTCAGCAATCCCAGCCCTGCACGCACACCCTGCGCCCCTCTTTGTCCCCCCCTCGCAAGCAGGGAGATGCGGAGCAAGGACATGCTCAGCAGCGTGTCTCCCCTCGCCGCTTGCAGCGAGGAGGCGCGAGCGCAGCGGGGTCCCCACGCGCCCCCAAGCCGAGGCAGCGCTGACGGCCCGGCCTGCCCGGCCGCGCGCGGGAGCAGGGGTGGCTCGCAGGGCTCGCATGCCAAAGCCTCTTCAAACAGCTCTGCTCAAAGGCATGAGCTGGGCTCGCTTCTGAGGGAAATTTCCTTTTTGGGGAAGTTGCTGCAAAGGAATTTCCTGTGTGGGCAGACAGAGCTTCCTGACTTGAAGGCTTCTTGGAAGGGAAACCGTTTCATAATGAAATGATAAATTGAAGACATACCAGCCTGGTTCGCTTCAAAACAGCTATTGAGAGCGCTGGGGCAGCACACCATTATCCTCCCGCGCAGAAGGAAAATAAATTGCATCCTGACAGGGGAGCAATATCCTTCCCCCCTCGCCTTCCTCCCGTGTAGCCTCGCCTGCCTCCCCTGCCCCTTTCCCCCGCTCCTTGCAGTGCTCGTGGTGGGCAGGAGCGTGGGGAGGACTCAGACGACCGCCCTGGCCGCGAGGGCGCTGGGTGTGAGCGTGGGACGGCGAGCGGCTCCCCCTGACCCGCGGTGCAGCAGCAAGGGGAGCAGAGGTGCCTATGGGGGTGCAGTCTGTCCGCTTCTGGCCTTTTCAAGAAAAAGGGAAAGGATCTCCAAGTCAGTATATAAACACCTATATGTATATGTGTGTGTGCTTACACATGTGGTCATGTAAACGGCTCTGGCAGTTTTTAGCTTCTCTTGGTTGAAGGCCTGTGCCTTGGTTTCAGGTTCATGGGATAGGTAGTCGCGCAGGTATTCAAGGGACAGAGCTGCAATGTGCAACTGAGAAGCAATCTCATCAGTAATGATGTGTAATCATTCCCTTTATTGTAAGGTGGAAAGTCCAAAAAGTAGAACTTTGTTCAGCATGATTAGCTTACCCTGCCGCATGCAGACCACGCATGACAACATTGTGGAGGCAAATCTGACGCTTGTGCCGCGGCCAGGGCTACCTCACAGCTGTCGGGAAAAAGGATACTGCTTCTTCAGTAGAAGGAAGGATCTATCCTGAGAAGCCTCTGCCAGGGACATGCCAGCCTCCGAGCAAGAGTACCTAGGAGAAACAGCCTTCTAGCACGCAGTACCAGACTTTTACGTTCATTGAGGTATATCATCAGGCCAGAACGGGTTGAAAACTAGGTGATTCAGACCAGAAAGGTCTTCATTACCACTTGCATTTTGAATTATACTCTTTCTGGAACCACTGAAAATTTGGTATGGAAATACTCTAAAGGCAACACTAAACATAGCTGTAAGTAGTGCTGGTTTTAAGAAGACAGTTTTTTTAATCAAGATACAGGTCACAGAAATAATTGACAGCAAAGAACAGTATGGAAATACTTGATTTATTTTAAATCTATTTTTAAAGTCACCTGATAACTTTCACTTGCAGTGCTGTTGCCTGCAGAAATCGATTTTGAGCTGAGGATTGCCTCTCAGAAATGGTTTCCCTGCCAGCTATAGTGCCTGTCCAACCTGAAAGGGCTTAGAGACTAATTTATTAGCATTTGCTTAAAGTGGATGACACGGACACGTTAGGGCCTTCTGTGAGGCCTTGTAACAAACTTACTGCTGGTGCAATCTTATTGTTGAGCTGTGAGCACCCAGAAGTGTGCTAGGCAGTCTGGCTATAGAGTCTGAATAGACACTGGGCTCAAGACTTCTATGCTGTCACCACCTTTTGATAGCATTAAATTAACGATTAAAATCAACATACCACATACTGTTTGCATAAATTGATCCTCTTTCTGCCTTTGCTGATATATTTTCTTCAATTTAGCTCCACCTAAAGAAATTTCATTGCAGTTTCTTTATTACCTGCCCCTTTCTTAGCCTAGAGTGATCTGCTCCTTTCTTTGTGTGCTTGACAAAGCCTCAGACAGTTCTGTGATTTATCAGTCCTCCTTATTGCCAAATTAGGATCTCCATCTCTTTTGTCTTTCCCCCAAAGAACACAGTGCAAATTTCTATAAGATTTTTGAGAAAAAGAAATCAACAGAATTACTTTTAATCTACTCAGAACTGAAATCGAGGTAATATCCTGCAAAGGCAGCAGCCATAGCCACCACAGGAGGAAATGTGAGTGGGAGAACAATTGTTAAGCTGCACGTAGGACAGAAGAGTTCCACTAAGTTGTTGTTTTTTTATATATATATATAACAAAGGTTTTCATTGTTAATCAGGTGCCACTCCAAGATCACTGTTCAGCTTAATGATAGTGAGTTCCAGTAAAAGGCGGGTGGGAGGACACTTAATTTGTGCTGTTTCTTTCTTGCTTTAAACACACTGTTTGTTCTTGGCATGATATCAAAAGAGTGCTAGAAGGAAATGTGGCAGAAAAAGGACACAAAAATCACAACTGCACGGCTGATTTCTAAGATTATTGTTCCTAGTTCCATGTGGAAAGCCCAGAGATTCCTAGTAGATGCTCTCGCTGGATTGACTGAAGATGGGAATTTTGTACTTCACTCCTGATAATAGTGGATTGATAGGAATTTCTCTAACCTGTAAAAAAATAGTAGTGATGGAGTTCAGATAAATTGTAGGTAGTTCTTCCTATCACAGGAATAGTTGCTACAACGCAAGTTCTTTGAGGACAAAGGAAAGACCGGAGAGATGAGACTTCATCTTGCCACCTAAAGCCTTCACTCTTGAAGTGATGTCCTAGGAGCTTACTTGAGCTCTATCCCTCTGCATAGCATGTCGTGCAGCTTGAAATGAGAATGAGAAAGAAAATGGAGATGGCAAGAGGTGGCAAGGAGTGCCCCCCACTGCAGAAGAGTTATTTTTGTTACATTCTTCTCCGCTCTGATGGAGTTTCTGTGACTTCCTTTGCAAGACAATTAAGTCTTACCCTTAGGAGGCTGCTATTCAGCCTTCATTTTCCTTTGCTTAGACTACATTTCCATCTTCTGAATTACACTGACTTGGGCCACTCTAAATCCCTGCTTTTATGGGCATTTTGCAGGCATTTTGCTCACTACGCTGTCTGCTTCTCCTGCATGGAGTATATGTGGTAGTTTTGAAAGCTCAGCGGTTTCAGCATCAGAAAAGCTGGGGAAGGAATACGTGAGGAAACGAATGCTTTCAGGTAGCCATTCTTCGGATTCTGCTGCAACTCTGCCTTGCAGGCTGTGATGAGCACAACCGGTACTTTATCGAGTGAGATCTCACCCTGATCACTTGAAATGCTTCCTTTTTCACCTCAGTGTAATTTACAATCACAGGTCCGTTGCAGCAAGCAGTGTTAACAGGAAAGAAATGTAAACACTCAGACTGTTTGACTTCCTTTCAATATCTATATGTTTATGTTGAGGGGGTTATTCAATTAAGAATAAAACAAAGCTTTCCAGCGAATCCTGGGAGAGCCACACTTTGAGATAGGGTCATCTCTTTGAGATCCAGAGGGGCAGAGAATTGCATGTGCCTCGATGCAAGTTGGTATGGTGCCTGGGCTGGCACAGTTACAGTATTTTAGCATGGCACCAGAGACAGCTCTACACAAGCTATGTTTGCTTCCCGTGAGAAAGTGGATTTGCCTGGAACACCTCGAGGTTGAAAGTGAAAATCACGGACATGACTTTCCTTTCTTGCACAATACCTGTTTATTGGGTTTCAATTCCTATGCCTGATTATATAAAAAAGTGCTTAACTCCTCAACTGCTGATGGAATATATGACCTTCTCCAGGAAATAATCACTCTCAGTACCTGAACAGGTGTTATGTAAAGGAAAAGGGAGAAAGCAGTGCAGCTCCCCATGTTCCTCACTTGGCTAAAGCGTGGGTAGCACCGTGCACTAGTCAGTGCGCTAGCTTTTATAATAGTGAAGACTTGCATTAAAATTCGGCATAAGACACAGATAAAACCTCTTCATAGTCTTCAGTAATTTGCAGTCTTTTTTAATATGAACCTTTAAAATTTTTCCAGGTTAAGGGGAAACTTCCACTGTAAAGCAAGCAAAGGCTCGTTGACAGTAGACTTATTACTCTTTTGGAAAGGCCTTTTTGGAAGTAGTTCACAAGACTCTCTGAAGTCCACAAACTAGAATTTGAAAAGGAAATATATCTCTTTTTTCAGAGAGCATCATCTCAGTTCAACAGCTTAGGAAATGGATCACAATGGGAGCAGTTTGGGCTGACTCGTACTGAAGAATAGTCTCCAAAAGCATGTAGACCAAGAGCTGGAATGTTTGAACCCAGTATCACATGAATTTCCCTTGTCCCTTTTACACATCAGAAATTTGACTCTGCCCAGTCAGGCTAATGTGATCATGACTGTTTTAAATGCTTTTGAAGATGAACAAGTTAGCTTTTTTGAAGCAGGTAAAGAGAAACAGTCACTTCACTCTAAAACTCATTGTTTGTATCTGAGAAAAACTGTAAAAGACACAAAGTGATATTTTCTTAGGGAAATTTCCTTTCTGAGGAAGTTAGTCATATAAAATAATTATTATTATTTTTAAATCCAGTGTTAGTTGAGGGAGTGCCCTGATTACACATTTCCTGGAAAAGGCAGTTAGTGACGTACCATTGACTAACGAAAACTTGTCTGTTAGAAGTACTTATTTTGTTAACTATTTAAAAAGGCAATAATATTTTAAAGGTACAGGTCTTAGCCATTTCCTAGTTGTGCTTTACTTAACCTTTTGTCAGCAGGCCTATTTATATCATTAGCAGCTATTGTTTCATGGCCGTATGGGAAATATTAATGTATTAATATTGTATGGAATAATTAATGCATACTAAAAAAATAAAACAATCAAAATCTTACCATTATATTGCCAATAATGAGCCGTTGAAGCTTAATGTCACAATGTGTGTAAAAGAGGAAGAAAGAAGGGAAGCACAAAGGAGATAAAATAAGCATGACAACCAGACAATCAGGTTTCCCATGAAAATCAATATGATCCCTTAAATAAGGAAGAGAGACAACCCTCCAAGAATTCTGTAGATCATACCCATGTTAAAGATAAACTTTTATGCCTTAATTAGAAATCCTAAGACTTGAGAAGAGTGTTAGAGTTGTACTTCTGTGCAACTAAATCAGTCTTTTTAGCATGTGTTAAGCCCATGTCCAGAAACTCTGAGAGTTGGTGAGCCAGAATTTCTAAATAATGGCCTAGCTGTTGTGTCTGTGCACGGAAGAGCATGACTTGCAATTGCAAATTTGTTCAACCCAAAATGACCTCCAAGCCTTACTGGAAGTTAACATTTAAAAAAAAAATCTCCTCTCCCTTCTACCAGAAGATATTTTTCAGTTTTCAAATCGTCATCATGCAACATTTTGTTTTGAGTTTAACGCCAGCAAAATCAACATGACAGAATTATGCAAACAAGGAAATTTCCATGGGCTGAATTGCACAATTTCAAGAAAGAATCTGAGCTATTAAATAAACGTGAGAGCTGAGCCTAAGCATTGAAGGGCCATGCACTCTCTGCAGCTGTTGGAGCGGAGAGAATAAATATGTCTTTCTTCTTCCCTGTTCATTGACTGAACACACAAGTGGGCATGAATAGTACCTAGCTAAGTATGTGTGTGCAGTGCCAAACCGCAGGGGTTTTTCTGAGGACTGGTGCCTGAGATTTACCATTTGGTCAAAGGAGTCATGCTAAGAGGGAGATATTAGCAATTGTATTGTCGCTATAGGTGGTAAAGCTGCGCAAGGAGACTCTAACTTGTTCTGTAATGAATTACATATTCTCTTCTCTACTTCCATAGGATTCTGTATGGTCTGTGCTGACAGCTAGCTCTAGCATATAGTAAGATTTGCAACTTCACCACAAAGATCTCTATGAAAGATGCAGCACAGACACCAGCCCAACAATGACCTGCATTTCAGCTTCCAGCAACATGCTGGACTTACTTATATATTCTCACCTATAAACCTTAACCTTGCCCACCAGACTATATCCCAAGACTATTCCCATAAATTAACCAGAGTCTGCAGCATTTTACTGGCACTACCGCTGTATAAACTCACAGTGGGTCCTGTCATACCTGTTCTGCCCATAAGAGCAGAATAACTTACTGCTTTCTCAGTACTGTAGCTTTCATTACTTCAAGGTGCTCTACTATGGCAACAATGAGCCTAATGGAAATTAAGATAATTAAACGATTAAGGTAAATAAAAGCTCAATACCGGCCTCTGACTTTGCATGAATGAAAACCAAAACCATTACTGGCCGTGAACAAGTTGATGTGGGATATGTAAGGTTTTAGAGCTGTTAGAGGTGCAAAGTTTTAGGACAGCCATCTGGCAAGATCAGTGGCCCAAACAGCCGCAGCACTGGATGGCGTTGATACCTGTTTAAACAAGATTTTAACAGGAAAGATTCAATTTCTGAAGGCCTTTCTGAAGGGTGATCCATTTACAGGCCTCTTCTAAACCAGTGCCTTGTGGCCTCAAAGCTTTGTGTACTGCTCACACGCGTCTGGAGTTCTCTGTGAAGTCTTCTAAGTCAGGATCTCTGAGGAAGCCTGAGATGATTGCAAAACCTGAGGTTTACTGACTTCTGAGGCATGTTATCACATGCCTCAAAAGCTCTTGTCCTGTATAGATTATGTGGGTACATTTGTGGAAGGGATTAGAGCTGAGACTGAGAAGATGAGGGAGAGGTGAGATGAGCAAAAGAATTATGTGTGGAGTTAGGAAATTATTGAATACATGTATTCTGTGAAAGCAAGATTGGATGGGGATGCATAGGTATACAATATACCTCAAGTCTGCTCTGTAGACAAGGGAAAAAAGAACGGGGACTCAGTCATAAGTTATATGCATGGGACAGAACAGTGACATAATTGACAGCACATACTATGTAAATGTGTGTAAAAACATATTATTCCAGCAGGAGTTGATTTTCTGAAGGCTTAGGCAATGAATATGAACAAATTGATATGCTCTTACATTTTATTGGATGATAATCAACTAGTGAGACTCATCAGAAGAATGACGGATGTGGTTTCTTTATCTGACTGTCAAACAGAGTTTATGTGTCATTCTTCACTTACGTGAGTTTGCCCAAGGCTTGCAATATTGGTAAAAACTATCCCATTTGCTGTATGTAGTGACCTACAGGTTATCAACCTTCCTGCAATCTTTTACTGTCTGTCACACATTGTTTTGTGATGCAGCTTACTTTCCCTACCTGTAAAAAAGTCCTTTGCGAGGATAAACACATTAATACTTAAAAAATGCTTTGAAATCCTCTGATGAAAGGTGCTTCCTACTACTGTCTCCAGGGCATTAGCAGTAATTCTGTCTGAGGATGAGGGAGGAAAAGGGAACACAGGTGAAAAGGCAATGACAATAAAAAAGTTTATCTAATAGAGGGGCTTGCCTTCAACATAGAAGAGCTGTGAGCATTTCAGGAAGGGTAAGTCAATGCAGGAGCATGCCTTTCCACTGAGCAGCGTTAAGGGAGGCTGGAGCTCCTTAAAGTCTCATCTCGCCAAATCTGTTTTTCCAAAATCCATCCCTAGATGGGCTTGGAAGACAAGTCCATGGAATACAACAACAACGCAGGAGAGCACAGAGTCAAACTTCATCCATGGAAAGAAGCCGTTTATCCTTTCCTGTTCTGTAGGTACAGAATTTTGAAGACAGGTACTTTGTTATTGACAGCTTAACTTTTCCATATTCTGTCTCCAAAGTACTTCTCGGAGCCTATTTAAACTGAAAAAAGATAATAGCTGCATTTTAGAGATGTAGTTGTAAACAAGAGTACTTTTTGTTTTGTTTTGTTTTTAATTGTACTGGTGATGGTGAATGCAGGGAATTTCAGAGAAGGAGCAGCTTTGACATTGTTTCCTCTGTGGGCTTTTGTTGCAAATTGCACTTAAAGCATATAAAGATTGATGCAAATTTCATATTTGCCACAGCATTTCTGTAAAATGAAAGGCAATATATTCTAACTCATTTTAAGAGGCACTGATTGACTGTGTTTGATGTAAAGGTGATTTCAGTCTTACTGATGTCATCTGGGCAAGAGAGCAAATGAACAGATCTAGAGCGATGCAAAGCTTGTGTAAGAGGAAAGAAGGATTAAGTCTAGGTATCTGGGACCAGTACCAATTACTTCAGTTTTGTTTCTTCATTTTATTTGTGGTTTAGTGGCCTGAGCGGGTTGTACCAGCTATAGACTTTGAACTATTTTCTTTCCAGGTAAATATAAAAATGACACCTAAAAGTTTAGATGGCTACTAAAAGAAAGTAGTTTACTTTGAAAAGGAAGTTTCTCTGTAGTGCCGCGGAGATTTCCTAACCTTCACAAGACTGACTGGGCTAGGGTGGACAAAAAGTTGTTGCAATCTGATGGCTCTCTGGTTGTTTTAAGTAAGGCTCAGCAGAATCAGCCAAGTAACACCAAAAAAAGTCTAACTTGAGTAAGTCATTCTAAGAAGTGGAAGGTATGAGTGTTTACAGTTCAGGTATCCTAAAGAGCTTTGGAAAACAGAGAAAGCAGTGTTGTGGTTTCCACCCCCCGCCCCCCCCCAGAACCAATCTTCATTTTGTTGTGGGACCCTCTAATGCTCAGGTCACAGGAAATTAAGTTCAATCCAGATTGTCAGCTAGAGCAAAGTATGAAGTTGGCAGCAAAGCAGTGCTTGTTCAGTGCTGCTCTTCACAGGCTCATGAAGGTTGGGGACTGAAACTCTGTAAGCCTTCTGTTTCATCATACTCCATGTTTACTGTGAGAGAATCAGTGTATAGAAACTAGAATTTCCTTTACAGAGATAATAAAGAAGTTGGTCAGGAAAATCTCAGGCTGCACTGGAGAAATTGTTCCAAAGAGATGATCCATGTCCGCTAACACAGATCCTTCAATTCAGCCATTGTGAATAATACTCACAAACCAAGCTCTGGTTGCAAATCTGAAGTTGTCTGTTAAAAAGCTCCACTAAAAAGATCCACTTCACATCAGTTTTTATTCCAGTGGGAGGGTGGGATGAGAAAGGTGAACAAGCTGGCTTAGGGGACCATTAATAGTATTTGGGTTGAGTTCAAATCTTGCTAACAGTGACCATAAATAA
The DNA here is from genome assembly GCA_013389825.1 of Crypturellus undulatus. NCBI lineage: Eukaryota > Metazoa > Chordata > Aves > Tinamiformes > Tinamidae > Crypturellus > Crypturellus undulatus. Next base: position 123,062 of record VWPW01011969.1, read on the forward strand.
ATACTTGGTGGTGATTCAGTGGCTTCTGTTGAATGGGCTGATGGGCTCTGTCCAGTCCTATGTGAAGAATTGTCCATGCACACTCAGCCCACATCACTAAACCAGCTAGCTGTAAGGCAGAGGGAGGTAGAGGAGTTGAGTGAAATCGGTTCTCACACCTCAAGATGGTTTCACCTTGTTGGGATTCACACATGACTAAGACAAGGTCATGTAAACTGTCTCTTTTCTAAGCTACGTGACAACCTTTTCAAGGCCTTATTGATCATGTCACTCTTAAGAGCTTCTGCTCCATGCTTCTCCACAGTGCTTACTTCTCTATATATACAAAAATGTCTTGGAAAGTGATAGAGAAAACCTAGCAGAGTGATGCAGAGTCAGGCAAGTGAGGGAAGCCAAGAAAAATCCACCTGCCAGCCAAACAAATTAAAAAAATTAGCACAATTAGCACAAAACCAACATTTTGTAAGTTCTCTACCCCCCCACCCCGTCTCTCCCACAAACACAGGTTTTCTTCATGGTTAGGCCTTTAGCCAACAGAAAAACAGTAATAACAGAACATGTACAAGGAGTTCCAAACATCAACTATCACAATTCTCTTCAACACAGCAAGACACCCTTCAACAAATAACCATTAAGAGGTTAAGCGTCTTTTATGAATAAACTACTTGATATGCCAAAGGCAATTTGTTTGACATTATTTTTGCAAGATTAAGAAGTTGAAGACCCTGACAACATGCTGGTTGCCTATACCTGGCATGAAGGCAATATTAAAGCCTTGGTAACTCTCCATGCCATTGACAAAATAGCATTCACAGAGGGTAATTTGTTAACCTCGTCTTTGGGAATTTGTGTTATGATGATCCTCTTCATCCCAAGATTCCCAAATTCTTGCTGAGAGTCTTTTCAAAACATTTACCATTGCCCTGAGAAAGGCAATGTTATTATTGCCTTTGTCTGTTTTAGGAAAGGGGGAAATTGAGACTGCAAATTTCCCAAATACTCTAAAGCAGGATAAAGTGGGACCACTGCTCAAGGCCAGTCCTCCCCTCCTGTTGCTCCCATTTGTGCTCTGGCTGCTAGCACAAGTGTTTATTCCACTGTGAAAATGTTCAGACTGAGAAATTACTCTGTGTTAAAATTAATCTTGGGGAGAAAAGGGTTAATTTCACCTGGGTCATTTCCTTTATTGGCCACTCTACGACTATATGAACACCAACAAGATTTCAAGAAAGCAGTACAAAAACTAGAACATGAGATAGGAGTAGGCAGGAATAATATGTTGTGTCAGTGCCACTTTAAACCAGCCTAAAGCATTCATAAAACTATGACCTGAGGTACAGTTAAATAACCAGTTTAAGGGCATGGTCATACGACTCTCGTGGGCTTGCTGAATTCAGCTCTGTCTACAGAGCCAGCATGCACAGGGGCCAGATCACATGGAGTTTTTGCTGCTGCAGCTGGATTGTAGCCAGCCTGGGTAGCTTACCCCAGCTACAGTCACAGAACCGGTTATCAATGGTGAAGATGCACAATCCAGTAATCCTTGACTGTATCTTATAAATCAATGAAAAACATACTCCCTGCAGCCTTATAATAGTATTTAATCTGCTATATTTTTTTTTTTTCTTTTTAACAGCTAATTTACAGTCATGAAGCCTCTGCTCTTCACAAGTAGAACCAGCCAGGAGAAATTGGGGCAAGAAAACAATTTTCCTATCATCAAGCTTATTTCTTAGGAAAGTCTGATTTTCCACTTTGGAAGGGTATATGAGACAGGGAAAAGTCCTATATACACGTTAAAATTTGCCAGAACTCTTTCAACTTTTGCCTTAGGCTAAATCTCATAGGAAGCACGGCCTGTGATTCCTCAGCCTCTATGAAGACTCTCATAGTCATTTCTCAGTTCCATGCACACACGCACAAAGAACTGGAGTAAAGGAGTGAGGCAGTGTTGGATATCATAAAAAACTTGAATCTTAAGTATATCATTCCCCTCCCCCACTCTTCCAAAATACTTTTAATCTAAAAATCATGGAAGCTGAGATCATCTCAAAGAAAGTTAGAATAAACATGACTGGAAAAGGCCCCTTAGGAAGACATCTCAATCTCCTGCTGCTGAGTGATTGTAAAAGCCTTCCGCCTTGTCTCAGCAGCTGAATAGGTATCAATAAAGCACACAGCTCAGAAGAATGAGGCAACTTCGCTCTCTTAGAAGCATGATGGGGGATCAAAAGAAGTCAAGTGGCAATAAAGTCTGTGTCAGCAATTTGCTTTGCTGTGTATCTGGCCAGCAGCTGCTCTTTTTTTAATGGGTATTGCAGGAAAAAAAAAAGTGGCATTGCTTTATTCACGCAAAGTCTTTGTTTCATTTTATTATAATAACATTGGTTACTGCCTATACGAATGGTCTCTGTGTGTACGTGCAGGCATGCATTTGGGTGTGCATTTTTTGCTCTGAATGATCTGACTTTTGCTGCTAAAATTGAGGGTAAAATGCCACCTCCCTCTGATCTGGATGTATACGCAGACACTGTACACCTAGTCAACACTGTAAATGGTCTCTGCCGATAGTCGAAGGAAATTCATCTGAAAATCAGGCATTCAGATCCCTGATGTTTGTTGCCACTTTACAGTAAGCATCATCCAAACTTCTCTCGCTTAAGAGAAGGGCATTACATTTGTTAACTACCGAGGTGACCCTTGTGCTTCTGATGATGAAGGTTTGGGCTTTTTCTTTTGCATGAGTATGATGAAGGAGGCTGCACGCCTATTGTCCTAGGGAGATGTAGGGCAACTTTTTGGTTTGGGTAGAAGTGTGTGCCAGTTTTTAGGAAGTAGTGAATAGACAGCTGATTGCTTTGAGCTTAGAGCGAAGAACTTAACTGCTCCAGTGTCATCCTACAATGTTATTCCTCCATGGTGAGAATCAGGCCTGGGAGAGTATAATCGTACATAGAAAAGAGTGCCACAGTACCACTGCGCTGAGGCCAGGTGTTGCTGTGGGCAGAAGGGCAGGGAACCTTTGCAGGCTGCCTCTGATAGATCTGGGGCACCGCAGCTTGTGAAGACTCCTGGTTATCACAATTCGGAGGAGGTGTGAGGACCCATTTCCTCTCATCTGCCTCTCCTCTCCTACCCTTTCTCTCCAAAACACACCCAAGTCCTTGGCAGAACACTGTTAGGAGCAGAGAGAAGAAAAAAAAAAAAAAAAAACTTTTCCTCCTAGCAGATCTGCTTCCTGTTGTTTTTCTTAGGAGGGCACGTTTTTGTCTTCACAGGCTGTAATCTCCTAGATGACTGCAGCCCACTCCGGGAGTGCTTCTCACAACACAATTCCTGATCATAGCCCTGAGCACTGTTAATTATGTTTCAGCTTTTGTTTCATCTCCCAATTCAGAGGACTGCTCTTAGAAATGGTTGTGATTGCTAATAATAAGCTTTGACTACTAGTACGTAGCTGTAAACTCCAGGATGCTTGTTTTTCTGCAACAAGAATGAGGCACAGAATGAGATCACCCCGCCGATAACTCTTCTCACTTATTGATTGTCTGATGTTACATTTATCTGTGGTTGACAAATAAGTGAGAAGGTTTCTGTGGTGATGTAGCTCTCAGCAGGCCCCAGGTTCAGCCAGCAGTTTTTGTCAATGGGAACATGTGGGAGGGGTATCAGATTGAGCACCTGCTACGTCCGTATTCTCCATGTTTGTACCTGGACATGCCAGTTGTGGTCTTCAGGTCATTCAGGTGCATGTGTGTTTGTGGGTGTTCTTCTGCTTTGTCAGCTGCTGGCGATTTGCAGAAGTTTGTGGCTGTGTGCCATGGTTCTCAGAAGATGGATTGTGATCAAGTAGCCGGTTGTTGTTCTGGCTACATGCTACGTTTTGCCTCTACTCTCTTCAATGGCCACTTCAGAAACTGCAGACATCCCCAAGCAAATTTGTGCTATTCCTCTTTCTTTCTCTGTACTTACTTGTAGATGGGTGTGTTTAAGAATGTATTTAAAACTCAATGCCTTTAATGTCTCACTGTCTGAGAATGGGGGAGGAAGATAGGGAGCTGCCAGTGAGGAAATAGTGTCTGTAAGCTAGAAGAATGGAAATAGTGAGAAGGCAGGAACATTTTGAGAGAAGTAATGGGGAAAACAAAATCCTATTGCAAACCTCAACGTTCCTAAAAGTCTTGGAACCACAAATGGAAACTAACCCCAGGTGCTCCCATATGTACAAATGGTCTGTATATCAAATTCCAAGTCCTCTGTGAATTTTACAGTCCCCCAGACTGATTTTTCAAATAATGACTTTTACTGGATGGGGTGTAGCACTGGCACTCTAAACATAACAAGTGGTCTGGTCTAGAGAGCAAAATATTCCAGGAAATGGTGCAATTGTATATTCAAAGAATAATACAGAGTTCAGTCAAGCTTTCATGGCATTTTTAGAGGTCCAGGACGATAAGTAAACACTGAACCGACTGAAAGCATTGTCCAATTGGCAGTCTGTGGGCTGAATCTATCTTTCAAGATGCTTCGCTGTCACACTGCCTTCCTTGGAAATGGGAAACATCTTTTGTAGTACCTGCTGTTTTAACTGCCTAATGCTTCTCCTTACTGCCCCGAATGACCCAGAATTTAAAAAGCAAACTACAGTTATTGCTCCAACATGGAAGAGAAACTGAAGGCTAGGTACTGCACACATACCTGCAGAGTCCATCATGGCATACTTGGTAACTCACTAAAGAGACTTTGTCTACTTACAGCAAGTTTTTTGTTTGTTTGTTTGTGTGTTTGTTTTTCAAAAAAAACTTCTCCAAAAAAATTCACCTCTCAAAAATAAGATGGTTTATTCTTTGCTCTTTGCTCTCAGTAATCTATGTTCTTGAGAGGCTAAAGAAAAAAGTTTTGGCTCTGAACCTGCATGTTTCTTGACTGACCTGAAAGGATGTCTGATATTAGACAGTAAGATTTCCGTTGGTTGCACAGGCATATATAATTTATTCTATCTCAGTCTCCCAGATATGCCAACAGCTTCCTGAGCTGCATTATGAAGAGCATAGCTGACAGGCAAAGCAAGGTGATCCTCTATACAATACTGGTGAGACCACATATCTGTTGTGTTGTGTCTACCTCTGGACTCCCCAGTGCAAGAAAGGCATGGAGATATTGGTGCAAGTCCAGCAAAGGACCACAAAGATGATTAAGGAAGTGGAGCATCTGTCATAGGAGAGGCTGAAAGAACTGAGATTGTTTAACCTGAAGAACAGAAGGCTCTGGAGGGATCATAGCAGTAGAAGTACCAAATCTAGGTATCTTATCTAATGGAAAGACGTAAGGAAGACAGAGACAGACAATTCTCAGTTTTATGTACTGAATAAACAAGTATTGGGTACTAATTGAAATACAGGAAATTCAGTTTACACATAAGAAAAACTTCTTGACTGTGAGAGGGATTGAGCACTGGAACCAGCTGCCTAGATTGGTTATGAGAAATATTTGGAAATATTTCCATCTTTGGAAATATTCAAAACCCAACTAGACAATGTCCAGAGCAATCTGTTCTAGTTGTTCTTGCTTTCAGCAAAGGATTTGGACTGTATGATCTACAGAGATCCCTTCCAAGCCCAGCAGTTCTCTGAGTCTGTCGCATATGCAGGCTGGTTAACCCTGAGAAAAGTTTACAGTAAGGAACTTCATCTTACTAGTGATGGTTATCTTTGGTTTACTGGGTGGGTAAAATAAAACAAATGGAGTTGATATAGTGGAGATAAGACCTGACTGGGACTGTAGTTGCAAACTGAGTTTCTTAGGAATCTGTAGTTCTAAACATTTGCTGAATTATTTGAAGTTCCAGTGTATAGCAGAAAATCTGCTCCCTTTATTTTCCTAATTTTCCAAAGGTCATTCAAAAGTTCTGTCTGCAAGGTAGGGGTAGTGTGCTCTAACTCTCCTCTCGCTGTGGAAGAAAAATCATTGGAAGTAGTAGTTTCAAATTAAAACCTTAGAGGATAATGGGTGACATTTGCAGAGATATTTAGAATCACAGAATAATTAAGGTTAGAAGGGACCTCAGGGATCTCCTGCTCATAGCTGGTCAGCTATGACACTGGACCAGGTTGCCCAGTACTTTCTCAAGATGTGTCTTTAAACCCTGCACAACTTATGTATGCAGCCTGCCCCAGTACTTGACTGTCTTTGTGGTGAGAAAGATTTTACAGGCTGAATCTGTTGTTCCAATTTCCTTTATGTGCCTAAAGGTACAAATAAGTGCTTTTTGGGCTATTGAAGAGTGTCTTAGCATGACTGAATTCCTGCTTATCTTTATTTTTAAGCACGAAAATGCTTCTGAAAATCTAACCCGGTGTCTACCAGGCTTTGTGATTCTAATGCTTTGGAAACTTGAACCTGAAATCTCTTCCCTTTGTGAAATTTTGTTATCCTATCCAAAATTTCTGAAATTTTGTATCCTGTAATCCTATATTCAGGATTTTTAGAGGCTTTAATTTCAGGATGATTTGTCTGTGGAAGTATAATAGAAATGTTTATTTTTCAGGGAAAAATGTTGTATCATAGATCCTACACTATCCTACTCTGATAAGATCAGAGTGTGGGCCATAATTATGCGAAGTTTGGAAAAGGTGTAAGATTCTGAATTCCTTTTATACTTCCTAGCACATTTCTAGGAAATAGCATCAACAAAATGATTTTAAAAGGTGAAGAAAAATTATGTGTGGAATCTTAAAAAAGTGTGCCTGTGTACATCATACAGGTTTTATTCTGATTAAGGTTTAAGGCAGCAGACCTCACAATTCAGCTCCAGTAGTATTTCTTTTAATGTATGACAGAGGCTAATTTGGCCATGCTTGTTACCCCGAACCATAACTGCTTTTTTTTTTTTTCCACTTTTTTTGTGGTGTTTGCTTTTGCTCTGTCCGTTTCTTGTTGTTCATAAGAACAGATATTTGCCAAAACAAATGTATGTGAGTGATAAAAGCCCGAAGGAATGTCTGTTGGACCACAGGAAATTTCCTGTGCAGGAAGAGATCTTGGGAACTTCCTGGGGAGCACAGCATTGTGGGTCTGTTGGCAGAAGTCCCTTTACCACAGCTGCAGTTAACTGGAAGAGGGTGGAAAACAGTCAGCACCGCCTGTTGCAGCCCTAGCTCGAGAGGGGAGTCCGAAACACGCTTAGAAAAATACTGCATGAGCAAGCGTTAAATCAAAGCCATGGCTTTGCAGATGATTGCTCTCATGAGCATAAACCAAGACATAAAAACGATGCAGAATTACAGATCATGTCTGCCTGTGCTCGTGTGTCATGAGCCCACCTTATATAGTCCTGATATGCTTGGTGTCACCTTAGAGTGTGTCAAGATTTGATGCTGCTAGAAGGACAACTCTTCAAGCTCGATCCCACATGCTTGAGAAGGAAGGGTGCTGTCATTCCTGCATTTTGTAGTCCAACAGAGCCTGGCAGGATTTATCAGATGTTGCTCATCAGGGTACGCTCTGCAAGAGCCTCGTCCAGTGTCCGTGTTGTCCCTGCACCTTCCCTGAGGCTTCCCAATGAGTAATTCCCAAGTGAGTTTAAAATGCTAAGCGTGTCCCTTGTGTAGGATTAAAACTGTCTGGAGTCAGAAGCTTCTGTTAACTGCCAGGTGTTCAGGGAGAAAGGTCCCTATTTGTATCCTCCTTATTTTTGCCTCTCTGGCAGATGTGCAACTCTTTCTCCACCTCTGCGGTGAAACTTGCAGGACGCAGGGAGATTGCTTCTGGAGAGTTGAGTGAGGAAACAAAAGCTGGGGAATGTGGGACTCCTAAGATAAAATGAACAGTGTAAAGGGAATGGGAAGAGACAACAGGATAATAGGAGGAAATGAATGTAGTTCAGAGGCCTGAAAGAGAAGGGGAGAGGAAGAGACACCAGAAGCCCAACTCTTACAGAAAGGGAAGTTAGACAGTATGGAGACAAAGATATTTTTCTTCTGTGATTAGATCCACAAAGCAGTTGACACATGCAGAATTTCCAACAACATATTAAAAGCTGCATTAAGGTTGTTGACTGTTGTTAGATGTCTGACCATGACAGCTAAGCTTCATTCCTGTGAGCCAAGCTTTTTCTTCCTTTTCTTCTTTTTTGTCTTACCAGATATATGTGTGTGTGCACTTTTCTTTTGTACCAAGGAACCCTTTGTTTGCTTACTAAGTGCTTCCCCGCAGGAAATTTCCTGTGATGGAAAACTCTGGGGAAACTTCCTGTCAGCCAAGATGCTGCCAGGGGCAGATAACAGAGACGCTCGAGCCCACAGACCGCAGCAGCTGAAGAGGCGATGTCACCTGGTGTTTTCTGATGGGGGAGGCCGGGTGGCAGGAAGTGCCAACTACTTTCTTAAGTGATCCGGGGCTGTGGGATGGGGAACTGCTCACTGGAAAAACCCCCGACTGCTCTTGACTGATGAAATCTTTGCTGAGGCTGGCCAATATGGTTGGATGTTGTTAACCCAAGTCCTCTGGAAGTCATGGGTTCGTTTTTATTGTGGGGGACTCCTTGTGGGTCAGCTAGGTCAGCAATTCTCAAGCCTTGAAGATGGCCTATAGTTAAACTGTTGCAAACTGGGACAGGAGTGTGATTCTAAAGCTCAGAACCAGTAAAAGAAAAAGCTATTGCCTTGCCCATCTTATCGGAGGAGCCTAATCCTCATGGAAGAACCCCACCTTCTGAACATGTTGCCAATCTCCTAATAATTGCTTTCATGAAGAAAGCATATTCTGCAGCTGTGCCATTTTTGAGTCCATGGCCACCCATGGCAATCTTTGGAGAACCTCTACTTAGCACTTGCAGGGATTTGCTCTTATACTGATACAAAAAAACAAAGTGCCCTTGCTATTAAGTCGGTGTTAATGACTAAAGCACTCTTTAGGCAAAGGCACACAGTGCCAATGGGCATTGCAACACCTGTGCAGTTAGGTGGCACCCTGGGGAACACCAGTGTCAATCAGGTACTTTAAAAGGATCTACATCCTTTCGCAACTGTGGCCACTTAAGCTCCTACTGTCTCAGATTTCTCATAATGACATGATGCTAGTGTTCCTTTCTGCTCCCACTGCCGTCTCCTCTGTCAAGAACCAACTATACGAACAAGCAGGACCTTAAAATTGTCAGTCTGTCAGTGCACCTCTCCCCGAATGATGCCCTGCTCTGCACAGTGTCCTACTACGACTCCTAAAAGAGCTTTTCCTCTGCCCTTACAGTACCTCAGCTATCCATGCTGTTTGATATATTTGTCTCTAACAGTGTCTTTTACAACTCCAGCCACATTACTGCTGGTTACTGATACCAATCCTTGCACCTACTTTTTGTAGTATTCTCACCTCCTGTTGTGGTCAGTTACTGCCTCTACAGGGTATAAATACTGCCTATGCAGGGTTCATTGCTTGCTTTTTTTGTTATTGTTGTTGATTTATGTTGAATACCTACAGCAATTTTATGTCAAAAGATAGGAGAGATTTATCTTCCAATCACCTCGATAGGAACCTTCATGTTTTTCTTCAGAGCTTTATCTTACTGTAGAAATTCAGGTCAAGATCCAATGAAATTAAACTAAAAAGTCCTGAAGGAGCCTTCCTTAGATCTTCTAAGCTAGGAAAGACACATGTTTTATGCTTATATTATTAAATGCAGCTTCATTTCAATATACCTTTCATTATGCCACCGATAATTGCTTCAGTTTGGTTAATGAAAAATGCATTGACTTGTCTCACAAGCTTCAGCAGGCCCAGCCACTCAGTCGCTGGGTTCCTGAGACAGGTCAGTTGGCTCTCATTTCTTGACTGTCAGGGGAGCCCAAATTGCATATGGTGCTTCTCAAATATGGTGCACACAGGGATCAGACACTGCCTCTGGTCTCCTGGTAGAAATCGTCCTGGGCTCACATGTGGCCTTCGCATGTGGCTTTGGCTACATAATATGGGGGAACTTGAAGGCATCCAGGAGTAATGACTAGCTCCTGCAGAGCCGTGTTATGCATGTTCCCAGGCACATGGTAAGAACTTCTCTTTGTTTGACAGCTTTCCTCTTTTTAACTGCTGTAACTGATATTTGTTTTGCCAGGACTAAGAACAGAACATTGGTGTTAAATTCTCAAAAGCTCTAGTGTCTTTCGTTTTGAAACAGAGGCCAAAAGGAAGAGTGTGTGTGTCTCCTGTGCTGTCAATACCCCCTCTGCTGGGTCCTGCAGATGGAGGAGGGATCTCCCTATTCACAGGCAGAAGCGAGGAGCAGATGGAGGGTTGGACTCCGGGGCAGTGGGAAGTAAAGAGAGAAGGATGTAAGTTTGGGAGAGGAGGATGGGTTTCTTCATCCCCCACACTCACATGTGTCTGCATAACTTGCTGGCAAAAGGGTTATAGCAGTGCCCTACTACTACTGTTGATTCCCAAAAGGGATGACAGCTTATTCCTGCTTCTGTCAGTTTCTCCCCTAGTGAAAGGTCCGTTGGCTGGGTCCAAAAGTGCTAGCCCTGTTGCTGGCCCAGGTTTCGTTATGATGCCATGGTGGAATTTCTGAGTTCGTTTTTTTTTTTTTTTCCTTCACTGCTACTTTAAAAACAAAGGAAAAAATTACATGCAATGTATATATTATCTGTTGCAGCTATTAAGATTGTAAAGGTGAGGAAATGTCAAAGTTAGCATTGCTTATGCATACATTGATTCTTTAATTACACGAGACCTGCATACGCATTAATGCATGCACAGAGTCTAGTTAGGTGGGAACATCAGATATTGCATGAATATGTTTACTAAATTGCCGATAAAGAGGAAAAAGGATAAGCATACAGTCAGTAGAGAGGATAATTGCAGGAGAAAGCTATTAAGTCTGCAGAGATTCTTGGTCTGCTTACCGATAGCTCAGCATGATTAGTGTTTTGCTTCTCCATAACCTCATCAGCTTTTTCACTACAGCTGGGCAAGAGTGGTTGTCTTGAAGAATGTGGTAGTTGCTTCCTGGCTGTATTCAGTGTGCATCAGTTTCTTGGGTTAAAAGCTTTTTGTACCAAATCATACAGGAGGCCTGTGATTGAATTCAAGTCTTTCTGCTGCCTTGACCACTGTCCTCCTTGCTATAAGCTCCTTTCTTTCACAGCAGTGTATAGACCTCCATTTCCCTGCATTTTTATTCAGTATCCCTGTGGCAAATAACTCATCTGTTTACATGAGAAAGTAATAGTAGGAAAGTATTTATTATATTTTTAGCAGTCTGTAATACAATTTAGCAGATGGAAAAAACAAGGAGGAGAGCCAGCTTTCTGCAGACCACCAATATGTGCTTTGCAGGCTGGAGCAGGCGGACTCTTGAGCTAATTTAACTGAGACAGCCCAAAGGTTTCTAAACACAGGCACATGGTATCACAAGCTGGAAAGATACTTGTGAGAAGACCTGCAGTTAAAATCACTCAGAAAAATGAAATATCTGCCATTGCCTGGAGCAGACTTTAGGGTAGACCCCATTAGGTCGTAAGATTCAGTTGTGAGATCTGCATGGCATGATTTGTGCTGGTAGAGTCAGCCTGTTGTGCTGTAGAGGTAATGTATAAACCTCGCCATGATCTTGGACAAACTGAGTCAGGGGTGCTGAAGAAAGGCCAGGATAGAGCCCTGTATTGATAATTCAGAAAATGTAATTTATGATACTTAATAAAACACGACAAGGTGTTCTGTAATACATTGTGTAAATATATGATATTTATATTAAATGTAAATGAAGTCTTGGTAGGATGAAAGTTGACTACAGATTATCTATTAAATATTTTCAATAGAGTAAAATAAAACAGCTCAAGGCTGCAAAAACTGATCCAACTGGCAGATTAGTAAACTGAGATTTTGTGCTGTTAATTTGTAAATATAAATAGTGAAGTTCGGGAGTGAAGTCATTAATAGAGCTTGTCGGCCAGTAAAATTTCTTGACATTAGTTTTTAATACTATGAAAACAGATGTCATTGAAACAAAATTCTTCTAAAAAAAGTCAATGCTATAAAATTTTTACTTTATTTCCAAAAATATTCTAAGTTGAAAAAAAATGAGTTTTTAGCAATGGTTGTTAAAAAGATTCTCATGAGAGTTATAGAAAAAAAGATTGTTTCTCCTAAAACCTGACTTGTGCAAAACACAAAGTAAACTTTGCAGTAAGTGTTTTAATACCAAATCAGTTAAGAGTGCTTTGGTTCTGTTCAAATAGAACCATTTTGAATGTAAAAAAAAAATATATTAAATCCAACCTTGAAACATTTTTTTTTCTTTTTCAGTGGATCTAATTTTGTGTATTAGGACAAGGTTTGTCTAAGGGGCTCACCAGTCTCCTTAGTGCCATGAACTCCTTTTTTTTTTGTCTCTGACTTACCTTCTGTGGAGATCAAAATACTACCTTCTGTAGCAAAATCTGTGATGTTATCTCATCATTGCTGTTATCTTTAGCTTTCATGAGCCAGGGTTTTGAGGAATATACCAATAGTCTACATCTTCTTAGTAATTCTACAAAGAGATTGAAGTCTAAGCAAACACACTGGACAAAAATATTCCTCTCCAGCATTCATGCACTACCAAACATGCATGGCTCCTGGTTTATGGTTTCAACTGAGACACTGCAATTATGCAGAATAATAATGGAGGGATATTGGATTGGATGATGAGGATCATTTGTTTTATATTAGGACAGCACCTCATGGCCCTACCAGGGCCTCATTGTGCTAACTGCTGTGTTGAGTGAAATAGCTGGCGTCTCTGCAAACACAGCATCAGGCCCAGTGTTTTATAGATACTAGGTGTTTTTAACATGAGGCAAGGGCTGGTACTGTTGCTAGGAGCTTTGGAATGTTTCAGAATTGCAGCATATTGGAATGTTTTAGAATTACGGCATAATGCTTTCCAGAAGGATGAACCTGGGCTTTGGGAGACCCTCCTAGGTTAAAAATACATATTTTTAAAATAACTTTAACTAACAGAAAGACAGATTTTTTCAGCCCATTCTCTCCCTGGAAGGTAGCTATCCAACAGAGGCATTCCACTAAGATCACTAGAGCTGCTTATGTAAATAAAAGCACACAAGAATGGGGTTAAACCGTGCAACTCCTAGTGTTCCTGTTTATTACCTCAGTGTCATATTTACGAAAATTGATGCACCCTTAGTATTCATCTTCCTTTCCAGTAGTTATGGGGGTTGCTTTGCAATTTCTCATTTATCTCAGTTTTGACAAAAGAAGTGTGAATATCACTTTCACTTTTGTTCAGAGTGCTTTCAATTTCTGGCTTCCATGTAGCTGACAAATGTCCTTTGGCTTACCAGGAATACAATTAGGGTGCTTTAATTTAAAAGTGGTAAGAAAACTGCGTGCCATTTTGATTGAATTTGAAAGAACATGAAGGTAGAATTTTCTTTTTTTTTAACATTCTGCAGATAAAACTAGTTACCTAAATGTACTGTCTCTTTACAAAAAAATAAAAATAAATCAATATACATATAACAAGGAATATTGGGATTAACCATAGATAACATTTTCTTAGGGTTTCTTTGACACATGGAAAAATATCTGGGAATTGATGAACCAGAGAAAGAAGGAAAAATAAGCTAATGAGAGAAAAAGATATATATGCAAAGCCACTTGGATAGAGTTATGCAAAGTACCTTATCAGGGTAGCCAAAAGGCTTCTCCAAAAGGCTTCTCCATTGTGCCTGCCAATTTAGAAGTGGCAGCTACGGACAACGCCCTCTTCTTGAGAAGATGAGGCTTTAGCCTGTGAAGTTGGCAACCAAACCATGAAAGCAGATTAAAAACTGTCTCCTCTTTTACGTCTTATTAAGAGGTTGGCTGAGTTACCAAATGAATTCTGGACAGGACAAACACCCTTTTGGCACTTCCAGTACCTTTCAGCATTGGCCATGCTAACCAAAGCTAAGACACCATGGATGGTTTTAATACGTATTCTGAAGAAGTTTCCACTTTAATTTATTCATTAATTACTGACTTTTCCATTCCATATGGATTCTAGCAACCTAAAAGAGAAAAAAAAAATCCAAACACAACAAAAAGCAACTCCACTGGGTTTTGTGACAGGGGTGCAGAAATAGTCTCCTCAAAGGCCTCATGGAAATTTTCGCCCTGGTGTCCCTATACCCCGACTCCTGTTCTGAAGACAGAAGGGAGGAAGAAATATATCCTGTTTCTCCTGCTCAGCCTCTGCCTGATTTGAGGCTGCTGCTCTCAGTTTTATGTGGCCAAGTCTTTCCTAAGTTTATTCTAGAATTCCCAACATCTATAGATTTTTAATTCATATGATTAGATTCCCTTACATCTATAAATTTTTAATTCATATGATTAAATTCCCTTCACCAATGGGCAAGCAGAATAGGAATGCAAAGGATAGGAGAATCTAATCTTATACTGTGTTTTCCAAATAATGAGGTGTATCAGGACTTGGGAAGTATTTTGATAACTATACAGAAGGAAGACCTTATGTTCAAAGTCAGTAACATAAACTGCTGATATCATGGGAAGCTTTCCTCCCCCTTTGGTGCCTTAGGCTCCAGTCTTTAACGCTGCTGATGAATAGTCAAGATTTAATACTGATTTCTACAGGAGATGGAGACATGCTTTTCCTGATTGAAGACGAAAGTTTTCAAAACCTTGAGCTGGTCACTGGTCACTGGTTCGACATTCAGCTGAACGGAGTAATTTTCACGTGGGGATTTTTCAGAGCTAGGGTTTGGCTGTGGCCAAATAGTCTGGAGGCAGCCTGAAGGTATGATGGGTGAGTGGGTTAGGCAAAAGGTTATATTTTGGCTTGTGTGGACACTCTGAAGAAGAATCCAGTATGTATGTTAATGCGTGTTTATTCTAGCCTTTGCTTCGCAAACTTGAAAGATAGCTTTATGAGCAGGATTATTTCAGCAAAAAGGTGAAGACTACAGAACCACAGTGTGATGTTTCTGTGTGTTAAAGCAGGACAGCATGTAAAAATAGGAACATTTTATCTTTCTATCCATGGCCCCCTAGTGAGAGAGAGAAGGATAAAGTCTTGGGTGGAAGAGCAGGATTTTCTGAAGGCTGGTGGCGTCAGCAGAAATGTGTGTGCATCCGTGGAGCTGGAGTGCTGCCGGGGTGGAGCACGGAGCAGGATTGTGGGACCAACCTGGTGGGAGGCTGCTGAGAGAGTCATTCCTCAGGGAAGTACCTGACGTTGGCACCAGGTGTCGAAGACTCTCCTACTGCGTGGAGATGTGGGTCCAGCAAAAAATCAAGTCAGGCCTTGCAAAAACATCAGTGGACCCAACTAGAATGAGAAATAGAAAATTTGGTGCTGGGGATCTGTGCTTCCTCCATCCCAGCCAGGGTCAGTGCATCTGCTTCTATGAACAGGAAAATCTGGGGACTATAGGGACTATGTTTATCTCCGTATCCCTGGATTAAAAAAAAACCCCTACAGCAAAAAGAGGAATTGTGCCCCCAGAAGTACTGGTATTTTGTGTACAGCTTTTAACTAAGTGCTCTGGGATTTAGCCTCTGCAGTGAAAATCTCTTCTCTGAACCCAAAGCTGGAGAGAAAGCAGTATGGTCAGATGCTTACAAAAATCTTAGTACACTACATTTGGCTCTTTGGCCTTGCTAATATGTGTCTAAACCCATTCTTCTAGATCCCTTCTTTGTTGCTACGTTTTCAAATTCTTTCCTTTTTAAACATTGGTTCCTAAGCAGAGTTTTAAAAAACCTCTTACTGAGAACAACTTATTTCTCAATATTGCTTCTCCAGATTAGCAGTTGCAGTAATTGCTACAAAGATGCTGTTCAGTAACTAAGGGGAGGCAGTGATGTGAGACCTGTTACGTAGGCAGCGAAAAGAGACCTGCTATGTACACCATCCCTTTCCTTACATGCAGAGGGACTCACTTAAAGGCCTGTGAGAGAAGGGGAAAACAGGAATGCAGTGCTGTGATTTTGTTGTTGTGTTCGATGCATGCTGCTCACTCCTTGTTTTCTTTCTGATAACACCAAGGTATATATGCACAAACAAAAGACTCCTTTTGCCAAATCAGCCTCCTCCTCCTCCCTCTCCCTGATTCCGTCAGCAGAGTTGCAAAAGCATGACTGTGACAGCACTAAATGAGTAAGGGTGAGGTTGAGCTGACAAAAGAAATCTTCTCTTCACACGGTGTGCACATCTCAGAGGCAATGGAAGGAAGAGGAAATTTAGAAAAAGTTCCAAACAAGACATCAGCAAAATATGTTAATAAAATTAATCCCCACACTCACTTTTGAAAACTAATTTCAAAATACGGTCCTGTTTCAGGACCTACATATTAGGTCAGATTTCAGAAGAGACAATATGGGACAGGACCAACTTGGCTGTTGCCTGTTCCAGCTACTTCAGGGAAAGATATCAGAAAAAAAAAAAAAAAAAAAAAAAAAAAAAAAAAAAAAAAAAAAAAAGCTACAAATTGTTATGGAATAAACCAACCCACTGAGAAACCTTGTTTCCAAATTTCTGTTGTTTGATTATCCAGACACCTGAAGAATAAGGACTTTTTTTGAAATTGCATCCATGTCCTCAGATACACAGCATCAAATGCTGGGGACTGTTTTCAACGAGCAGACAGAATCTGAGCCCATATGCTCTATGTTTATTATCTGCCAGAGTGGTGTGAGACATACAGAGTCTGCAGTTTTTTTCAGAGCTTCATGGGAAAATTATTTGGCACTTTACATTCCCTAAAGTCATTTTTGTGTGAAATTGCTAAAGGAGACGTCTCCCCCCAGTTTGACAGTGTGCCCATATCTGCATTTCTGTACCATGCTGTCATTGCTAAGCCAGTTGACCCCAGTCATGTGAAAAAATAAATATCATGTTAATAAGCAGAGCATTTCAAGGAAGTGGTTTTCCACTTCTAGCTTGGAAAGAAAAGAAAGACCTGGAATGTCAACTGCTTTGCACTGATAATGTGTATCTGGACAAATCTATTAGCTATAGTTTTTTCCCTAATACAGAAATTACAAAAATAACCATCAATGGAAGACTTAGGGCCACCTGAAAAGTTGGAAGATATCCTTTCTGCCAGTCATAGTTCAGCATCTTCCCCTTGTGTGAATGTTCACTTCCTAACTTCTTACTCTAAATATCTTTCTTTCTCCTTGCCTGTCATTTCACTCCCAAACAGATGCACACTTCAATTCTCAGCTGGGGCGCTTTGTAGCAGTGCAAGCCTGTTGCAGTCTAGATTTGACTCCTGTGTTCTTGTCACCAATAACCTTCTTCTCCTTAAGCATTTCCAAAAATCACTCATGTTTGTATTGTTGCCAAAAGCAGCTTTCACGGGTACTCAACTTGGGACACAGCATCTCTGTGTCCTGAGAAGGGATATCCAGGCAAGTGCTTCTTAGTAGACACAGAAGACACTGGATCAAGAATGGCCAAGTTCAGACAAGTCCAGACACACACAAAAAAAGTATGTCCAAGTAGTGTTTTTTTATATAAAAATATGTTCTCCCTTGTGTAAATTGGTTGTGAATCACACTTCCCAAAAGAGCAGAAACTCGAGATTGTCTGGAAATTATGACGCTAAAAAATGAAGCTAAACTGGTTTGGGCTTTATAAAACAAGCGGATCTTGAAGTATTGGAAGAATAGGAGAAAATTGCTGCTTTAGAGACACACGTCTCTTAGATTCCTGACTACAACATGATTGTTAATATCTGAGCTTTTGTGAATACAGAGGGCATTTGTGAATACAGAGGGCATATATCTGTAAATCTGGACTTCTGCATCAGATGAGATATGTCATTTGAAAAGCATCCTCTGCAGAGCTTGTTGAAATTTGCTAAAATAAGGGGAGGTACTCCCATGAAAAATTTCATTATACAAGTTGATGAGAAAATATTTCAACTACATTTTAACACTATTGACTCAGTAATGAGTGCACGGGGATTACAGTAGTTTCATTTGACTCCCTGGGGAACCTGCATTATATGCACATCATCATACTATTCACTTTGCTTGTCTATTTGATCTCCTTTCTGATTTTCTTCCCTGTTTGTTTACATTGGCATGTCCAATAGCGACTCCTCCTTGTTCCATGTTGTAGGCCACCAGGCACAAATATAAGCAATGTAAAGAAGTTATCACAGAATGTTGACAAGTAACACCATTTTACTGAGTTACAATACTGAAACTATGAAAAATAACCCACCAACCTTTTGAAAAAGGAGTCAATATACTTCTGGACACCATGAGTGAGATGCAGGAGGAATTTCTTGTCTCTTCCTGCTGCCTGTAATCCCCATCTCCACAGCTGTCCAACCTCAGTGGGTCCCTGTGTTGCTCCCAAGGGCAGTTCTCGCTGTGCTGGAGACTCTGGGACTCCCAACCCTAGCACATGATGCCCCTTTCAGGAGGCAGAGGTCCCTTCTGCCCCCTGTGAGTTTGGTTGTTATACTCCCGTAGGTTACTGAGGATAGCACGTGCTATAGCCATCTTCTGTGGGGAAAGAGAAGGGTGGAAAGATGGAAAGCACAAGATAATATCACTGATGTTGAAGTTGTTAGGTATCTGTATTTGCACAATAGGTATTGAGTGTATTGAGGATTGTGATTCTATGATGGTATCAGTTGCCTATCCTTACTAGGTATGCAGTCTCTCTCACAGCACCTTTACCTCTTCAAGAAACCTGAAAAGCAGGATGAGACAAAGCATCCTTGTGAATTATCTCATTCCTTTGTTTTCCTTTTCATTCAAACGTTGATCCTCAACTGGAAATGCGTAGGCAAACTATCTGCCTGCACTGACATCGCACTCATTTTTCCAGTCCTAGAAGCAAGCCTTTTTTAATGACATCACCAAGATTAAACTCAAACAATATGAGCCTATGCATATTTCAGTAACATGACATGTTCTGAAACAATACTAGTTGCAGCATTTCCTCCCTTTTCTGTCACCACATCCAGCTGTTGTTTTTTTTGTAATTTGCTGCTCCTCCCCTCCTGGTTTTGTTGATCTAACTATTAGTGCAGTTGTACTCTTCATCAGCCCAAGGAGCTGATATGATGGAGACTAATGCAGCTTTAAATGCAGATTATCTCCCTCCTCAAGATCACAGCACAGCCCCTCTGCCAAATGCACTGGCAAACCAGAGGTGGTGGCCAGAGAAGAGTATTAATTCAACATAACAATACATATCATTCAGTCTGTGACCTGGAAGTAGCTTGCTTGAAGACCAGAATATTGAGTGCTGATCACCCAAGTGCTGAAATAGAAATCACAGAATCACAGAGCGGTTGAGGTTGGAAGGGACTTCTAGAGATCATCCAGTCTAACCCCCCTGTTCCAGCAGGGTCACTCAGAGCATGTGGCACAGGGTGGCATCCAGGCGGGTTTGGAAGATTTCCAGAGAAGGAGACTCCACAGCCTCTCTGGGCAGCCTGTTCCAGTGCTCTGTCACCCTCATAGGAAAGCAGTTCTTTCTTATATGCAGATCAAACTCATGGAGATTAAATCATCATCTGCATTCTGTCCCCTTCATACCAGAGAGCACAGGACTTTGTAATAGAAAGCACAGGATTCAAGCAAGACCCCGAAGGTGTAGGGATGAAACTGAGGCAAGAATTTGTAAGATGTGAGGCAGTTAAAAATAGATAGCTGTACTGCAGTCAAGAGGTGAGACTATGTCAGAGCTAGTGTATGAAGTATTTGTCAACGCCATAGTACCCACAGACTTGAGCGTGAACTAGGCACCACCGCACCAGGCGGGCGATGCGAAATGCACAGCATGTGTCGAAGGCCGGGCTGCGGCTGGCACTGCAGGCAGCGTGTTCATCAGGTGCCCCGAGGGTGGCTGCAAGAGCCGCAGTTGTGATGCTGGCTGCAGCGTGCACGCGTCTCCGAGGTGCACTGCACAGCATTCTGATCTGGCAAGATGCCAAAGAGGATCTTGCCTACCACCCCAATTTGTAACATTAGTGTTGAATTCTGATTGCAGAGGCAGTATGTTCAGCTGGCCCCAGGTAGAAGTAATGCCTCGACTTCATTAGACATGATCTTAAGTGGGAGAAGTTGTTTTTTCTGGCTTAATATGCGAAGTTGGTGGGTGTGCTGACTAGCTCCAGAGCAAGCAAGAGTTAAATGCTGGAGAACAGGCAATTCTCACACTGCAGCAAAGATAATCATGATAATTTATCATCTGATAATCAAAGAGCACACACTTAATTTGTTCTCATTATCAATGTATTTCAAGCACAAGTACCTCCGTTCAAGAAGCCTTTCTACGCATGGTTTACGTTGGAAGGGTAGATAAAAAAAGGGATCCTGTGCAAACGCAATGCAATTACTTTTGCAGTATGGATAATGTGCTCTAGTGCAGTTTGGGGTCCATCTCAGGGGTCTCCAAATCCCTTTAGGTATGGAAAAGGGCCTGCAGGATCTACAGCTGTGTTTTTAAACACCTGACCTTTCTCTAGGACGACACTACCTTCTTGGACAAATGACTGACAGCTAGTAAAAGCAGCAGGGATTTGGTTCGTTAAAGAACCATCAAGAAATGAAACTAGAACTACAGAATTTTAACCATGTCACAACTCTGATTTGCAGCATCTTGAGAGTGAGAAATGTCTGCAGCATGCTAAGGAGTGGACTTTTCCCTCCAAAGCCCAAGGTACGGTTCAAATCTGAGCACAACATGCAGTCCTCTAGAGCTGTAATTTGCACCATTTTCCCCAGTTATTTAATATTTAATGTCACCTGGAGGCAGGTTTTTGCATAAAGCTCAGAAGAACGAGGATATTGATGGCTTAAAGCAGGCTTTTATAGTCTTCCTGGATTAGGAATCTGAAGGAGGATGCCCTCAAAAACAGAGGCAGCAGTCCAAAAATGAAATCAGTAGAAGCAGAGGTATGACATGTTTTTACCATGTGCTGGTGGTTAAGATTTCCTTTGCACTGGTGCGCTTAATGCTGGAAGGCAAAGTGAACCATGGATCTGTCTGCCTTGCCACAATCTGTTTTCACGGCAGCAGTGTGCATGGAGCTGCAGCTTGACAGGTTTTGGAGCTGCCATAGGACATCTTGCTGTCATAGTGGTGACTTTTGTGTAGTGGAGCCGGCCTCACATTCCCTGGAAACGGCCTGGAAAACATGCTCTTTCTATATACACTTTTCCTCCCTCTCCTTTCCTCCCACAATCACATCTGAGCTAGGAAACAAATTCCTTGCCAAAATTCCTCAAGGGGAAGGGACCTGACTTCATCAGGATATGAGAACAAAATCTCCTTGTGAGAAGAAAGCAGCTTCTTAGTACAGGAGGATTACAGTTGGTCATGGTGTTTGCTGGCGTATGAAACAGAGATTTCAGAACTTTCTGCTTGATTCAGCTATGCTGAAAGGACTTCTTGACCTCTCTTGCGAAACAGTAGGATCACCTCTAAGTTTGCAGCCACTGGAAGGAAGATCAAGGTGACCTAGCTGATGATAGGTTAGAGTGATAAATTGCTGAAAGAACTATCTTAATTTTAGCAACTGCAGTCATTGTAAGAGCAACCATTTCTTTGTTTTTTTTTCTTTACATATTTCTTATCTGTTGAGTGGCTACTGCAAAAAAATGGTGCTTTAGGTTTCAACACTGGCATTACTGCTTCATATTCTAAGCATGGTAGTGATCTGAACATCCCTCTCCATTGTATAGCAATTAGGCAGCAGGCAAAAGACTTAAGTAAAAGCATATGTAGGTCAAGATTACTAAGATCAATTTAATGCTGGTTACAAATTACTATTACAAATCATCAACACCACAGCCAGAGATCAAGGTCATATTGTGTTAAGAAGAAACAGAATCGATTGACAATCCATTGAGCGTTCTTTTATATTTCTTTTTGGAGGAGGGGAGTTAAATTTGCAGCTGCCAGGACACACCAAGTAAGTGGCACATGATCTAGGAAGGGAATTCAGGTGTTAACTAAAGATATAAAGATGGTCTGTATTTGTCCAGTTGTAAACAGGAACAGAATATAGTTCCTGGATCCTGTTCATACTATAACTGATTCAGGGTACGGGCCGGTCTCCAGTGACTTTGTGCCTCACATCTATAAAACAGATATAAAAATCTAATCTGTCTGCAGTTGAAAGGCACTCTGTAGAGCAAATATGCAAGTATTATTAATAGGACTATTTCACAGTTGCAGCACTGGTGGTTTTCAATGTAAGAAAACTGTAAGGAATGTTTGTTAGGCGTGAATTTTGACCTAGATTAAGATAAGTTCGTTTGAAACAATAAAGTGTTGTTGTGAAGTAAAATAAAGTTTTTGTAAGCTCCTTGACTCCTACCTGCAAAACTGTTTGCCTCTGGCAGCTGGATGCATGGAGCTAGCTAGCCCATGCCATTGCCAGTGCAGAGCTGGAGCTGTTTAGGATATAGTTTTTGCACATAGAAGGAAAAAAGCAACAGAAGACATTTCTTTCAGCTCCTTTTGGAAAGGAGCAGTAGGAAAGCAAAGTCTGCTCCATGGAAAACAGCCAAAAATTGGTTGAGAAGGAGTCAGGAGTGGATTAAGACTATTAAGTAGGAGCAGATCCAAACCAGCATTTCCCCGTTCCCCATCCCCCAGGCAGCTGCTGGCGTTGCACAAGCGTCTCTGGTAGGTGTCCCCCGGTCACCTGCCCTCCGGAGCTGTGACCACAGCGTGAGCAAACGCAGGGCTCGGCTCGGACCCGAGCTGCTCGTTCCTGCGCGTGGCCGCTGCGGCAGGGGCTGTTGCAACCTGCTGTCCAGCACCGCGCTGCCGCAGCTCGCTGGCTCACTTCTGTGCTCTTGACCGTCGACAAATGTGCTGCTCAGATGCAAAAAAGCTGGCCTTCATCCCCCCCTGGAAGGAGCGCTCTCGTTCGGCTTTGAGGAAGGTTTTGCAAACAGCCCGGATGGAAGCTGGAGCCGTTTTGCAGGACTCCTGAGAGTTCTTGGACATGACTATCGCACGAGTGCCTAGAAGACAGGCTGTTTTTTTCATCACTTCTGTGTTTGCTAGCTTCTTTGGCTCTCCCTTTCTCCCTTCCAGGACTTAAAACCGTGGCCACTTTAGGAAGCATATCGGCACCATTTGCTGAGAGCAGGTTGCCCCAGGAAAGAGGAATGCATCTGGGATGAATTCTCCTTTCAGGCTGCAAACTTCCTGTTGGCAGCGGGCAGCCTGATCCTGCATTACTGTGTTCTCTGAGACTGATCCCAAAAGAGGGCAGCTCACAGCTGGATTAAGGCTCCCAAGGTTTGCTTTTTCTGTAAGCAAGGATGATACAGGTGGAAACAGAAAGAGCAGGGTAGGGGTCAAATATGGATTTCAGTGACAAGCACAGCAACGCCGTGTGCCGTGTGAAATGACTAGGGCTCTACTTGAGGCTTTATGCTGACATCAGTGACAGCTCTGAGGACTTTAAGAATTGCTCTGCATCGCTCAGGGACTTTTCTCACTGTTGTTTTGGGGAAGGGGAGTCTTAGACACAGCTGAGTAATTTTGTGCAAGAGAATTACTTCATTTACTAGCCTTTATCTGTGAAGAAAGCATTTACCTATGGAGTGAGAAAGAATATATTCTGCTTGTTTAATTCTGTAGAGCTTGGCCTTTTCTTTCCTTTCCTATGCACATGGACTTCAGGTTTTATGCTCTTTTTTTTTTTTTTTTTTTATCTACCAGAGACTTCATCTGCCACCATTAATCAGCAAGCTATCTCAGGCCAGCAAGCTAATTTAGATTCCTGCTTGTGCATTTGATCAGCAAATGCAAACCACGTGTAATGTCAGCAGGTCAGGAGAGGTGATGGAACATGGGATTTTCACTTCAGTTCCAGAAAGGGCCATAGTTGCTTCCAGGAAGCTGAGCTTGGCACTGGGTGCGGGGAATTGAAAAGATTTATTTCCCTGTGTGAGAGCTCAGAGCTTGATCATTCTAATCAAGCAGTTTCCAATCAATATGTTTCTTACGGGCTTTCCAAAGGCTGCATTAGAAAAGCAATTTTATTTATTTCATGACCCTGGAGCCCTGAGGGATTGGGGTGTGTCAGCTTTGCAGGGTCTCTGCAGAGAGTGAGAAAAGAAGGGCCGGCTCACAGGGTGCAAAGCTGGCAACAGCAGGATGGCAGAAATCCTGCCTGGTCCTTCACGTGTTTTTTTGTCTGAGTTTTTTTGGGTTTTTTGGGTTTTTTTTTTTTTTTTTGCTTTTTTCCTGTAGCACTTCTGTATACACAGAGCCCCAGAGTGCACACGATACACCAAGCATTATCTCTCCTTGTGCTGCCTCCAATTCCCTCTTCTACAGGACTACTGCAGAGACAAGCCCGTTCTTCTTATTTCACATTACTCCTGAAAAAGCTGTTTTGCCCTGTGTTCAATCTGACGGCACTGTGGGGAACTTCCCAGCTCTCTGCCATTCTGATTACAGCTCATTTTATATCTTCCTTAAGTACACTTGAAACCCACCTGAGTCTCTCTTGCTGCCCATCACGACTCCTCTGTTCCCCATTCAATTGCTTTTACCCCTAAGGAAACCTGTAAAGGAGCGTTTCCCTCTGCTGCAGTATATTTCCCTTTACTTTCCCGGTCCTTACTCACAGTACTCCCCCGGTCTCCACTCACTTCCCAAATAACTCCCTCTGGGGATTAGCCAAGACTACCTGTTACGCAATGGGTTTTTCTACCTTTGCTTATCTCTGGGCCTCTAAGCTGCAGACCCAGCTTTCTGCTGCAGAGAGAGGCAATTCTGGTGGGCTGCGAGGACCCAAGCGGCTACTGGCCCTCCGTTACCTGGATCAAGTGACTCCTGCTGTGAGGAGTCAGGCACGTGGCTACACACATGAGTCCTCCATCCTCTGCCCTCCTGCTTGTAGCAGCAAGCGTGTGGACCACAAGTTCTGCAGGACTTCTCCTTAGGGGAGAGAGCCTGATAGTATCAATAGCTAAAAGGAAAGGCCCTTTCAGTAGGTAGTTCTGCACTAGCATTAGGTTCCAGTCTCAGGACAACCTCAGCACCCAGTTTGTGTTTTAGTTTGAAAGTCCCAGTGCATATCAGCGCACTGGTTTGGAAGGTGCTGCTCTAACCCTCGCCATGGAGCAGCACGATGTGGTGTGTGCTGTTGGCTTCCCACGCTCTGCTGGCCAGGGCCCCTGGCCTCCAGCAACAACAGGAACACGCAAAGACAGGGTACCAAGCAGTCACCGTTTGGAGCAACGGTGCGGCATTTTACACTTTCAAGTATTTCAGGTGTTAGGAAAC
Organism: Crypturellus undulatus; assembly: GCA_013389825.1. Taxonomy (NCBI): domain Eukaryota; kingdom Metazoa; phylum Chordata; class Aves; order Tinamiformes; family Tinamidae; genus Crypturellus; species Crypturellus undulatus. The sequence goes on from VWPW01011969.1 coordinate 148,344, forward strand.
CAAGCCCCATGGCACCTATATGGATTTTAACAGCCTTGCTTTCCAAACCAAATTTTGAGATGGAAATAAAAGACTTCTTAAATGTCTTTCTGGCAGAACCTGGGAGAAGGATCCCATGGATTCCTCCAGACTGTGTTGCCTCACAGGAAATTGGAGAGAAAAATGCATGCTTATGCCCCCAGTACACAATATGCTACAACTACACTACTGGGCAGCACTGCCTCTTAGGCTGTATGGGTAGCATGGAAGACAACAAGTAATTATTAAAACAACAGCAAAAAAAAGCTTCCGTCAAAAAGAGCTGGTCAATAGCGGCCATTCAAGTCTTAAGATCCTTTTTTCAAGCACGACTTTCCCACTAAAGGCTCAAACGCTGCCTTTACCATGTGCTGGTCAGAGCTGGCCTGCCTGGTGCTGCCACAGGGGTGATGCATCAGTCCTGGGTGTTCAGAAACCAGCTGCTGATTTACACGCGCTGGCCCCTGTGCTCCTTGCCCAACCATGCTGAGCAGCGTTTGGCGTGGGAGCGAGCACATTCCTGTCTGCCCTCTGGAAAGGGTGGGTTAACAAGAGGTCTTCCCTTACCCTTTCTCGCCTCCTCAGCCTGCCCACAAGGCAGCCAGGCGTCAGGATGGAAAGCCTGGCCGAAACAGAACAGAAAGGCACGCGAAACCTCCCCGTGCGTGCTGTTTCCGTCACGCATGCTGCGCCGTGGCGCTGTCCTCATGTGGGAACCAAAACGCAGCGGCAGCTCTCGGTTGTGCTGTGCTTCGCGCTTCACCCTGCATGTGCCTCTTCAGACTGTTCCAAAATGAGTCAAGGTGGAAACAGCCTACAGGGCTGCACTCCTCACGGGCGCACTTTAGCTGTGTCTGTTGCCTCCGCTGTGAGGCAAAGGAGGAGATGCGAAACACGAGTGTGGTGCCAGGTTTAAGGCTGGTTTTGTCTCTGTAAAAACAGTCGGACAATCTGCAGGGACCAACAGTTTAAACTCTTCAAAAGACCAGTACTCATGTGCACATGTGTGTGCACACATCTATGTATGTAAGTGCTTGGACATAAGTATGCAATTACACAGGCTACTTCAGGTTTTAAAATACCCCATCAGCTCCTTTTGCTCTACGTACTTTGTCTGTGCAGCAGTATGAAGAATCAGAGAGTGGATTTCTTCTGCAGCCCAGATGGTTATAAGCTTGTGCCCCGGAGCTTGTGAATTGGTCCCTCTCACCCTTTATAACCCAGCTAGTGTAACAAGTGCTAGAAAGCAGCCTTCAGGTGAGGAGTAAGGGAGCAGAAGGAGATGAGCTATTAGGATACCCATGTTCTAGTTTGCAGCATTCAAAAAGTGAGCATGAACTGTGCTCTCTGTTTAATGAGTATGAAGCGAGTAGATCGTAAGCACTTCTATAAGCTTTTGCATTTTGCAATCCTGGAGCTGGCAAAGACAGATGGGGCAAAACACTGGAATCTCTCTGGGCTGATCTGTGAGGCCTTGTATGACTCTGGTTAACCTCCCCTCAGGTATTGATTTCATTAAGTTTTTGTTGTTGTTGTTTAAAACTACACAGATAACGAGACCAAGGCTGGGCATGTTTGCCAAGGTTCGACCAGCAGAGGAGGGAAGATGAGAACCAGGTCTGACCCCTGAGTCGAAATTCAGCCCCAAACTCCTGGCCGTGACGGCTGCCAAGAGGGTGGCATGGGACAAGGCCCCTCCGCAGGCTCTCACTCCTGCTGATGGCAGGCAGAGCTCCATCCTCCTCCTGTTTTATGGCCCTCCTTCTTGCTTTGCCCTGCCTGGTGTCTTTGTTACCTAAGGACATGCAGGGAGCTTTCATGAGAATAAATGCAGGGGAAGTTAGAAGGGACCTTCATCCTCCACACAGGCCATGCTGATCCAAGAGATGGAGTAGGGAAAGATATAAAACGCAGAATTAAAAAAAAAACCATCAAATAAGCAGTGTTAAGTTTTCTCTTACGGAGCGCATAGGAATGTATTTTCAAGACCAACTGATAGCTGTGTACACTCCACTGTAAAACCCCTTTGACTGCCGAGCCAACCCTCTCATGCCCCTGTTTTCCCCAAACCGAGTACTTCTTTTTAAGAAAAAACAAAGAAGGTGGTAAACAAGTTTAGTAAATGGAGTACTGTGAGTGGAAGAATTGCGTCTGAGTGGCGGTTTCTGAAGCGCTTTGAGCAATGCTGCTCTGCACCCCCAGAAAAGCCTCCTGCAGTCGAACGGACTCAACCTCGCAAAGCAAATGGGTGCGCAGCGGAGGGAGGCAGCACAAAAAGGGTTTTTTGGAGACTTCACAGGAAAGTAGCGGGGTGGGTAGGGAGGGAAATGAGAGCAAGAAGGAGAGAAAGGCAGTTAACCTATTTAGGCACTTTTTATGTGTTCAAAACATAGTGCAAGCATGTAATTACGCTATCACCCTATGGGTGGAGGGATGTGGCTCATCCGCCCCCTCATTTTACCGATAGCCAAACCAAATTAGAAAGTGTTCATGCTGATTCAGCGTCACAGGCGGTAACTAGAAATCAGGTGGTCTTATGTCACAGTGATTTGGGGCTTTTCCTTTCCTCCACCTCAGCCCCCCCAGACTTGCTCTCCCCTCTCACAAGCTTCGAGGATGCTACTGAAATGCCACAAAGGTCTGATTCACACTGTGAAACGTCATAGCTGCCTCAGGGTGGCCAGCACAGCTCACATCACTTGGCCCAATCTGGGTAGCTTATTTGGCTGTTCTGGGTCTAGCGCTGATTAGCCTAACCTTTGCTTAGATGTGGCACGTTTACATTACTGGTGCAGAAGGCAAAACTCCACTGTCACCAGTACACGGGAAATGATGATCTGTGTTTGTACAGGGAATGAGTTATTCATTATGGTGTTATCTGTAAGGCATGCATATCATGTGAAGTTAACATACAGCTCTGCCCATGTAGGCCTGATTTTCCCAGTGATGCTTGGTTTGTTTCTTGCCTCATCTTGTGAAGCATACATCCAAACTGCAGTTAGGTTTCCATACCTGTGGTGTTCCTCCTGGCTAATCCTTGTTTGTATGGCATGGCAAAAAGGGAGGAGGATGGAGGCAGAAGTCACTCATGAGCATTTCAAACACTATTTAGAATTTTTTTAACTTGTTTGCAAGTTAAGGTGTGGCTGCATCAGATCTGAAATCTTTCTCTTGAACCAGTCATCATAGGTACAATCACACTGAATGCTGACCAGCAATGGTCTGAGGTCTGGAGGATGCTTCCTGCAGGAATAACTCTATATTAAGCAAAAGATGAACCTCGCTCTGGCATTTTAGATAATGGTTTGCATGTCTCAAAGCAGATCTGCACCTCACCCCAGGCCCTCCAGAAAGAAGGGAACTAGAGAAAACACTGAGCAAAGTAATCAGCCTCTCATTCAACAGGAGGAAAAGAATTTATGTTCTTCTCAAATAAATAAGTGCTACTTCTTGTTTCTCTGCAGCATGTAATACAATACAGCGCTACAGAGGCAGTGAAAAGCTGGTGGAAATTCTTGTTGCTGCCACACGGACCTCCCTTTCTTCGGTCAGCTGTGACCCTTTCTCAGGCTTGATCTCAGTTCCTTCCCTGACTCAGATCCAGTCCTGTGTACAGTTTTGGTTCTGGGACTTTCCAAAGCTGCTGCCTGGGAATCTGGCATAGCAGCAGACTGTAATTCACTGCATGTGACCTCTTGCTAAAACAGAAAAAAAGGGGGTTGCCTATCTGTTTAAAAAAAAAAAGAAAGGAAGAAAAAAAAGGCTAAACAAAACACCACACATCTCCCAAGTTTCTCTTATTGCTTGGTAAGAGGAGGGTAATCAGATCTCATCGAATGGTGTGCCAGGAAGGAAATTTCTTCCCATGTGCAGCATGCAGTCAGCCAGGTGCAATATGAGGAAGGGAGGTTCGTCTTCCTCTGAAGCATAAGATATTTGCCACTGCCAGAGGCTGTGTACCAGAGATCCGATCAGATACGGCAAATTTTATGTTCCTATGCACAGTGTGAAGCTTTAATTTCTACGCAACACATTGTAACAAGTCAAACAATGAGTCATCTCACAAGGGGGAAGAGGAAAGAAAGCTTTTATCTCCCCGTGGACAGCAGATAATCTGTCTACCTAGGTATAAACAGCTCTTCACCGTACTGTCTTCTCTCCAGGGGAAGGAAGCGACTTTAAATTTGTAAAACAGATACTGAATTATCACACCTTCCTGGTCTCTGCCTGGGACCAGTAAAGGTTCACAGGCAAGAGATCTTTGGCTTTCCTACTAACTCGGCTGAAGCCCTGCAACTAAATGCAATGATCTAGGCTGTGTGTGCACACCAGTGCATGCTGTGATAGCTGTCCGGGAGCAAGGGATTGCCACCTTGGAGTCCCAGAATATCATTCTCTGCAGTCCTCACCTGCCTAGAGGGAAGGGTGGCCATGTGCCCCTTGCATTTCACTATTTTTTTATTCTTCTTTGTTCTGTTGCAAAGGACATGCAGGGAGAACGCTCCTGTGTTTTGTCAAAAGATACTCACCCAGGGTGGGTGGGTCTGGGGACTTGACCTCGTGTCTGTGCTGTGGAAAGAGAAGCTGGGGGAGACCTGGAATGAAATAATAGCCCAAAGCATTTCTCAAGATGCTGAGGCAGTCCTTGTTTTCCAAAATGTCCCAGATAAACCAGAATGCTTTGTCAGCCTAAGCTAAGGAAGTATTTCACAGTCCGTTGTTCAGACTAACCCCGCGCTAACTGGACGTTCCCCTGCCCTCAGATTCTGCCTATTGTGGGGTGGGGGCAAAAGGGGGTTGTTGTTTACCTGTGTTGTCTCAGCTCTGTAACGCAATGCTGGTCTCTCCCTGCAGGTCTGCAGCCCGTTTACTGGAGCCGGGAGGATGTGGCACAGTGGCTCAGATGGGCGGAGAAGGAGTTTTCCTTGAGGCCCATTGAGAGCAACACCTTTGAGATGAATGGCAAGGCTCTGCTGCTCCTGACCAAAGAGGATTTTCGATACAGGTCTCCTCATTCAGGTGAGGTTTACTTGTAGATGCTGTGGTTGAAGGAGAGGAAAAGAAGCAACAAAATCTGGAGAAGGACTCATATTTGTTAGGGCAGATGGGGCAGTGGGAAGGAAGGCCAACCTTAGATGAGGCAAGGTGTAAAGGGACAAGGTGGGGAGAGAAATCCAGATTTTCTTGAGTTTTAGGCAGATTTGAATCAAAATCCAAATACAAACATTTGTTCCGTTTTCTAGTTAAAACTCCCCACAGAAGAGCAAGCTGCTCTCGCAGTGCTTTGTGACTTTCAGCTCTTTCCCATAAAGGCTTATCTTTTCACAGACCCAACTACAGCAGCAAGTTAATCAAGTGCTCCAGGCTCTTAAGAAGCCCCTATTAACATTCTGTCCCGCAGTCTGCTTGACTGGTGTGCTGCTAAAAGTGGCTGCAAAACTCATCCCGCGGGAACCTTTCCTCTGCTTTACAGCCCCCATGGACGTTACTTTTCCAGATTTTCTCAGGTGCTAGAGTCCAGCCCAAGGCATTGCGCCAACAGGTGGGTGAATCAGTTTATGTATTGCCCGAGTTACATCTCCATTTGTTCACAAGGAAGATTTGGAAACATGTATGTTGCCTGCCTGTATTTATATCCCCTGTACTCTGTCTCCTTCAGCTGTACAGTCAGAATAAGCCTCTGCCCCTCTTTGTCAGGGATGTTTAACTAAATATGAGCTATTGGTTCTAAGTAAGGGTTGTGAGCTTTCCTTTTATGACCATACAAGGTACTCCTGCTAAATGCAGAGGCAAGTAATTCAATCACTGTAGGTGATCAAAGAGTTTGGACTGAGCACTTGCAGAGTCACTGTTACCAGACTCCCGGCACAAGGTTTGCTAGGTGCAGAAATACAGCTGGTGCTACTCAGTTCCTGCTGATAAACAGGGAATGGCATGAGTTCTGCATCAAACTACTTGGTGACTCCCTTGAATGCATCCCCACAGCCATCCTCCAGCAGAATCTGCTTCACAAACTGGCTTACGTTTACTATATACAAAGTTATAAAAGCACATGTTTCAAATCCAGGAGTAATTTTGCATAGTAGGAGATGCCAAACATTAATGTCTATCACCAGTGTAATGCAGTAGTGAAAACTGATGCCTACAAACACTCCTTTTTTGTTTAATCCTGGCACTCCATTTTGAAGCATTTCATTCCAAAATCGGTCCTGCTTAAAGTAAAAGGAGTATTGCAAGCAGGGAGATGGGAAAGGACAGTGAGGGACAACTTTGTCTCTCTTCTTTGCAACTCCCCTTATCACCACGATGCCTTGCTGTCTATGAGTTATGCCTCTGCTCTTTCCTGTGTGCTGTGAAGATGCTTGAAATGAGTAGCATGACGTGTGTAGGCTGGAGATAGAGCATTTCCAGAGAAGAACAACTGGCCTGTGAGCGCACACCTGAGGGGACGAGCTAAGCTCTTATTTACCAAAATTTGGGTGTAAATAATCAAACAAAAGGCTTTCTCCCTCCCATTTTCTCTATTTTTCTTCTACAGGGATTCCTCACTGGTAAGAAACCTTTTAGAGGATATCTCAGTTAGTCCCTAAGACATTTAGGGGACTTTTGGTAACAGGACACCATTTCCCCCCAATTAACTATATGTAGCAAATACTATTATGAAGTAGAAGTATTATTGCCATAGAAGTATTACAAAGTTTTTCAAGACAGTATAATCATAAAAGCTTCTTGTTTTCCACTGCTGGTTAAAACAGCAGAACTGCTTCCACTCCCCCCAGTGGCTCTATCAATAAAGTGGGCTTGGAGTCCACAGCTGCTCTCCTGTTCAGGGCTGGCAGAAGGGGAGAGGAAAAAAGACTTTTCACTGCTTTGCCAGTATCTCTGCATGTATGTGGTGCATGACTAACTGCTTTGCTAAATTAAAAAAAAAAAAAAGACAACTTTATGGATGTTTTCAGTAGTCTGTCAGGCCAAATCAAAGCAGGTACAAATTTGCTATCTTATTGCTTGGAGTGTTACAGCACTAGTTATGATAATGCCACTAGTGCATTCAAAGATGCAAATTATGTGGTAAAATCACTTTTTAGCCTTTCATATACTAAGCATGAAAAAGGTGACTGGGTTCTTGAGGCTTTGTTTTTAATTAGATTTTCAGGTAGTGCAATCACCTTTTAAAAATGCCCTAAAGTCACCAGTGAGACAGGAAAAGCAGCCAAGATGCTAAAAATAAAAGAAGCTGAACTGTGGAAAACAGAATGGCTTTAACTATTTCACACTAGGGCACTAAAATGCTCCACAAACAGAACATGAGCAGTTTATAGAGACAAGCCCCAAATGGCACACATCTTACAATCTCATAGAAACAACTGCTAAAAGACCTCCCCACACGTGAGAAAACTCTCACAGAAAATTCAAGTTTCCTAGGTGAAACTTTGCTAAATTAGAAGTCACTTTTCATAGAATGTGCAAGTGCTATGCTTTTCTGTATATGAGCAGTGATAAGCAGAGGAGAGCAAACAGCATTAAAAGTTGGAAGACTTCCCACCTCATGTTGTACTCTTTCATTTTGAAGTGTGCAAGCAACCCCATCAGACAAAACGTGTAAGTACCTTCGTATTTTATGTGAATTTGCTGGAAGCAGGACATCGGTACAAGGAGTAATGGATAATAAGACACAAGATAAGCAGTTAATCCATCGGTCTCCTTGATACTGCAGTGATGTTTTCCACTGAGGGAGGATATAACAGTATTCGTGCCAGGGAATAGGGGCAAACAAGAAACAGCCTGCTTGCAACTGTAAAAGAAACAAGCATCAGCCCAACACATACCTTAATAGGATCGCTTTGTACAGGAACATGTCAGCTTGGTGCTGTGTCTGCTCTGTCTGCTGTGTTTGCAGACATTTCTGTGAAAATGTGATAAAGTAGCAACTAACAGACTGTATTTGCCCAATCAGAGCACCAGCGCCACTGCATCTTGTTTCTTAGTGTGCATCATATTCATGTGCTAATATTGCCTATTGCAATGCTCCCCATACAGTTTCAACTATCTAGAAATAGCTAGCTTTGGGATCCCATTTGGTATTTTTCACAAATCCAACCCTGGACAGCAAGAGTGAAGTAAATAAATTCCTAAGGCGACTACAGCAGTCAGTTATCTCCAGGAGTTGTCTTTCAGGATAGGTAAATCTCATAATTCTAAGTCTTTTATTCCATGTTGGAGTAACTTGTTAAAGTGAGGGGTCCTGCTCCTATGGATTTCGCTAGAACAGAGTGTCAGAGGAGCTCACTGCCACTGCCCTTGGGGCATCAGCATCATGTGGACAGGCATTCATTTCTGCAGCATCTTCTTTCCTCTCCTTCCTGCTAAAGCCTTAGTAATTAAAGAAGAGGACCATGATTGCTCCCAGCCAACTACTGTATAAGTGTAGGTTTTGCATTTAAGAATTTTATGTCCTAAAGTGTCTATATTAAAAAAAAAAAATGAAGCTGTGATAAAAGGAAGTGGGACATTGAACTAACTCTTGGTTGTAAAGATTTGGATGGAACCCGAAGATACTGAAAAAGCTGGAAAAGCTTGGTATCAGGGTAATAAAAGCAGTTTCTTGCCATTCTCCAATTTTTTCGACATTTATACACAGAAGTGTGACATGCAGCTTTTCACAGAATCACAGAATAGTTGAAGTTGGAAGGGACCTCTAGAGATCATCTAGTCCAAGCCCCCTGCTCAAGCAGGGGACACCCAGTGCACGTGGCACAGGGTGGCATCCAGGCAGGTTTGGGAGATCTCCAGAGAAGGAGCCTCCACAGCCTCTCTGGGCAGCCTGTGCCAGGGCTCTGTCACCCTCACAGGAAAGAAGTTCTTCCTCACGTGAAGATGGAACTTCCTGTGTTTCAGTTTGTACCTGTTACCCCTTGTCCTGTTGCTAGTCACCACCAGGAAGAGTTTGGCCCCGTCCTCTTTACATTCTCCCCTCAGGTATTTGTACATATTGATCAGGTCCCCTCTCAATCTTCTCTTCTCCAGGATAAACAGGCCCAGCTCACTTAGTCTTTCCTTATAAGACGGATGCTCCAGACCCTTAATCATCTTTTCATCTTTTCTTTGCTTTTTTCTTTTCTATTTTTTTTCTTTCAGGGAGGAACCTTGCAAAATAGTGAAATACTTTTACTGCAGGCATTTTTGGATCTGCAAATAGCACCCAGGAGCCATGAATTCATGCATCAGATGGGTAAATGAGTCTTCTCAGCAGTATGCAGGTTTTCATTTCCTTTTTCCTGCTGTTTGTCTTTCAGGTGATGTTCTGTATGAACTCCTTCAGCATATCCTGAAGCAAAGGAAAGCTCGTATGCTGTTCCCACCTTTCTTCCACCCTGGGAACTCTATCCATGCTCAGCCAGAGGTCATATTACACCAGAATCATGATGAAGGTAACTGTCTTATTCTTATGGGAGCTATCATTAGAGGCAATTTGGGTATGGCTGTGAGTAGTTATTCCAAATTTACTTAAACAAAGCTACACTCCTGCCTTCAACTCCGTAGCTGTTAGAACAATCAGATGGTACAGCAAGGGGACTGGCCGTTCTCTATTTATCTTCCATTATTTTGTCATGCTTCCAAGGCCCATTTAAAAGCTATACCAGATGCAGATTTTAAAAAGTAACAAAATTTCTTATTGAGCCCATTGATTCACTCTTCCTTATTCCCCAATGGATAGACAATAGACTGTTAGTGTGCCAGAGAGGTAATGAGATGCAATTGTTTGCATGATAGGGGAAAGGCAGCCTCAGAGAGGAATATCTGACTCTTGTCATTTCACTGACAATCTGCCATCACATCAAGCACGGAGTTCAAACTCATCTTCCTGCTCAACTTTTGAATTGGTTGGGCAGTTCATTTTGAGAAAAGTTTTTCTCTGCCTGTTTGTTCTTTTAGACTATCATCAGAAATATCTTTGTTAAGTTTTTAGTTAGCTTTTAGTAGTGTCCACACACTCTATGTCTGCCGCACGTAGTGAAGAAAGAGGAGATATGTGTTTGTGCAATTCAGCTTTGATATTCTTCCACTCTTTGTAAGTGCAGACCAAAATGTGTTTCCTTCAGTGGAAAATGGAGGGTTTTTTTGTTTGTTTTCATTTTCTTTGAGAATATACATGCTGAAATATTTTTAGTTTTTTTTCTAGGAACAGAAAGCTATGAAGCCTAAGATTGTTAAGAGAACAAGTATTTACCATGAAAGTGTTTGTTAGAAGTTTTTTTTTCAAATAAAAAAGAAAAAGAAAAGGTGTTCTTCCTTTTTTTTCCAGTAAGGATGAGAACGGAACATTTGGGATATTGTCCTAGTCTCTGCTCATTGGAGAAAACAAGGATTTAGGGGTACTATCAGTCCTGTAAAGGGAGGTCATAACCAGGCCGAGCAAGCCAGAGTGAAAGGGCATGAGCAAAACTCTAAGAGTAAGTCAAGACTAAGACAGCAGCAGGGAGGATAAAGCCACTCTGAAGTGCTCTGACACAGGTGTATAAATATTTCAAATTAGAAGAGGATGCTGCAGGCCAGCATGAGTTTAAATTGGCAGAACTGTACAAAAGGAATTTGCATGGTATATTAAAGTGGACACTTTGCAGAGGCCACTATAAAAGCCTCAGGCTTGGTGTTCATCCACAGGTATGCCCTTCCTAAATTCCACCAAAAGTGCTAGAAAACTTTCCCTCAAAGAGGATTGTGCAGGGTTGTTGAGTTAACCCTACATGTTCATCACTACCAGTGACTAGTGGTCTTCAGCAGTCTAGTCCAACCTCTGCTAGAGCACGGGAGGATTAAGGAACAGCTCTGATTTCTTCTTCACAATCATCTCCTCTGATAGTATAAATAAAGATACAGCTACAAATAGTACCACTTCTTTTTTTAGACAATTCTGCATTATCACTTCAAAATTTTTCTTAATAATGACAAAAAATAGTTCTTGTTTTGCTACAAGAAGAGCTTCAAAACAAGAAAGCAACAAAGATGACAGCTAGCCTGCTGCAGACTCAGAGCCATCAGAAAACTTCCGTTCCAAGAATTTATAGGCAGGTGAATTTATTTATTTATGTACTTTGACATTCTCTCTTTCTTCTCCCTGTTTCACACGGTCACTTTAGAGAAACTAGCACAGTTAAGTTTACCATTTGCCCTCAGGAGAATACAACTTAATAAAATAGAAGAATGAATGTAAGAGTGAGAACTTAACCCCACCTAAACTCACAAGAGTAACAGGGGTCATTTTTTTTTCTGTGGCACAGTATTGAGTGTTAAAACTTCACAGGAGATTTTTTTTTTTTAGTTTCTCCTTATACCATTGATCTTCCCCTTTTCTGGCTTATTTGTTTGTATCTTAGTATATGATCCCACTTCTAAACGCTTTCATTTTAAGTTAGTGAATCCAAAAGACATGAGGTGAACAGTTACATGTAGTGGTGTTTTACTTGCTTAAGCAAAGTGAATTTGACTGTTTCAAATCAGCTGGCAATGGATAAGAGTATCTCCAAGATAGATGGATGAGCAATGGAGAGTGAATTATCCTACATGTCCAGTGATTCTTCTGACTCAGCACTGATGCCATATCGGAAGCTTACTCTGTAGTTCCCAACACTTCTTTTATGGGTGAGCAGAGTGCCAATCTTTGGGATTAGCACTGCTGTGATTGCTCACTCCCAAGGATGAGAGCAACCCCACCCATCCCCATATGGGCCAGATAGGTCAGCAGTTTTCCTGAACACTTTCCCTTTCACAGAAATGAATGTTGGTCGCTTGGAATGAACAGCCAGCTGATGAGTGCATATATTCCTGAAGGAAGTGATATACCATATGTTCTCGATTTACTGTAATCCAATGTCCCATGGAATTAATCTGATGAGGATTTTATTCCTTTCACAACCATTCATGGCAGTGGAACAGCTGGAGCTAAATTCAAATACATTATGGTACACAGTGACTGAGGGCTTGGGGTGAGGGAGTTCTTTAGATAGATATTTGAAAGAGCAACCTGAAGAGAAAGGTCATAGAGGGAAGTAAGCATTGATGTGCATTCATTTTTGGTTCTTCATCTTGTTGCTTACAAAAGGGCTCCATGATGCCTGTGTCCTCTGTACTGTCTCTTCTTGGTTCAGGATCACCATTGATTAGGAACAAGTCTGCTTCTCTTTGGAGCAATTCAGAGCCAACTAATGTGTGCAAGGAATTTGGAGAAAGCACAGCAGTAATCTAGTCTGCACATAAAGGCCAAGAATGCGCACACTGCATTTGAATGGACAGTGATGGGATTGGATGGTCTGTAGAAGATTGGATCTTGAGTAGAACTGGGGTGTAGGTATGAATTGTTCCCACTTTCTTTCAGTTGTAGCAAAGAAAGGAAACTTGAAAAAAAGACTGCCATGAAGGTGCAGCTGTAGATTAATCTTTCTCCCATGACCATCTGAGCCATTACATATTAGCTGGCCACATTGTATCTGAGCCATTTGGATTTATACTAGAATAATATGTGGCTCTGGAGTTTTATTTTCTCCAGATATTTCATTGTGAGTACCTCAAATTGGTCTGCAAATTCATTTTTCTTATCCGGGACGACAAGTGTGTGCAGTATGTGTTCCAGAGCCATGTATTTTCTGCCTAAACATTCAGGTTTTCCTGGCAGTCTTCAACTTCCTCATATAGACAAGCAGCCTGTTAGGTAGGTGTTTCATCACTGCCTGGCATTGCATTTTCCGAGTACTACAGCTTTACCTTTTCACAGGTAGTGATGATCCCTCTCACTGCTTGTGTGGATTCCAGGACAGGCTATGAGCCTGTCTGCCTCAAAAGGATTTTCAAAGCATATCACCACCTTGACAGAGAGAGATTTTTTTTTTTTTACATTAGGAGGATCAGAGCAAAATGAGCAAACAGGCAGCCACAAATAGGCAGCTACTTGTTTCAGTTGTTGACATGTACCCAGAAGTTTCCTTCTCTTATCACCGCAGGCTTTCAACCAACAGCACTGAAATTTAATCTTCGTTTTCTAGATAAAAACCTGTTAGTCATTGCTACTGGTGGTAGTTTCCTCTCTGTCAGTAATTCTCCCAGTCAAGAATGATGGTCTTTGCTTAACTGAAAGTTTACACTGTTCATATTAAACAGATCTGGAGCCATGATTTGATCTTCTTCCAGCTCATAGTCAGGGAAACAAGTCCACGCAAATGTGACTCTAGAAGTCCTACTGCTGAAGAAATGTGTTCATGTAGGACAACCCATCAATAGGCAGCACAGGCTAAAAGCAAATGTAATATCTTTATGAAGATGTTACAGTCTTACAGTCAAGACTGAGTGCAAAATTTAGCTAGTCTTCCACAAAATGCTTCCTCCCACTGGATTTTGCTAGATAACTTAGTCCGGATATCAGGGTAAGTTACTCTCTGCTCTTCACCAATCTCTAGCATCTAGAACTCTTTGCCAAGTATCACTTGATTTTTACTTATTATCTCTGCCCTCTATCTTACCATGTTCATCGTGGTACAGTAACAATAATCATACATAGCGAGACATGAGTGGCAGAAGATATGTTATGAAGCATTTGCAAAGAAACAACTAGCATGTCTAGATCAGATCTTAATTTCCTCACATGTGTGCCAGTCAACTTCTCAAAATAGAACTTCTCTTATCACATTTTCCCATGAGCTACCATTATATGGTGTCAGAAAAAGTTTTGTTTTCCAGGTACTGATTTCCTTCTGCATAGTAATAACTATTTCCATATATCTAGCATTTTTTCAGAGGATCTGTAAGTCACACAAACAAAAGCATTTCCAAGCTGTAGTCCAGCTATCAATCTTATTCAGAGAGCTTTTTGAAAAGTTAGATCCTACAGATTTATCACAACAGAGACAATTTGTATTTTTCATGTTTTCTTCATAGATACCTTTGTCCAGAGACCTTCAAGACCATCCACAGAAACAGTCCACCACAATCCCCCAACCATTGAACTGTTGCACCGTTCTAGATCACCCATCACCAACAATCACCGTCCATCACCAGATCCCGATCAGCGGCCACTGAAGTCCCCTATGGACAACACTATCCGTCGCCTCTCCCCCGCTGACAGGGTGCCAGGGACAAGGCATCAGCAGGAGAACAACCACCAAGAGCCCTATCCTCTCTCAGTGTCCCCGATAGAAAACAACCACTGTCCACCTCCTTCTGAAGTGCTCCAGAAGCCCTCTAGCCCTCGCCAGGAGAACACCAGGGTCATCCAGCTGATGCCCAGTCCTATCATGCATCCTTTGATACTGAATCCCAGGCACTCCGATTTCAAACCATCAAGGTTGTCTGATGATGGGCTGCACAGGGAGGTAAAGCCAATCAACCTGTCCCACCGGGAAGAGTTAGCTTATATGAACCACATCATGGTGTCTGTCTCGCCTCCTGAGGATCATGCAATGCCAATTGGAAGAATAGCAGGTAAGTGACGCTCTCTACATTGAGGTTGAAGCTCCTCATTCATAACTTACCATGCCATATATTAATAATTTCTCATTTCCTTTTGCCACTCTGTGGCATTCTGCAAGTTTCTGCATTACTGGCATTCTGCATTCTGCAAGTTTCATCACATCTGTGGTTTAGGCAGTTAAGTAGAATTAAACATGTTTTACAACAGGTAAGCAAAGATGCAGAGAGACTTCCTTATGACCACAGAATGTGTAATTGAGATTGAATAATTTGTGATCTGACACTCAGTGCCTTTCTACCCATTAGATATCCATTTGTTTTCTCAAGATTTTTTATGTCCAAAGTCTCCAAACTACCCTTGCAAGAGGTAGTTTTCCAAGCGTCATGCTCACATTGGTGTCCAATTCGATGGAAAGAAGATCAAAGGCCTTTGAGAAAATGCAGTGTCAAACCCTTAATTATGGTGATGGCAAGATTAGTGAGATCGCACCTCAGAGTCCTACTTTGTAGGCCCTCCTTTGCTTCTTACAACTAGGACTGTCCCTTTTTACGGAAACAAGGTTGCCTTTGTCCCATGCAAACCACAGGCCTTGTCTCACTTTTGTTATCGTAAATAACTGACATCATAACAGCTGAATCAGGAAGTTGAGGTTACAGAAAATCTATTTTGCACTTGAAAGGGAACTGTAAATAGATTGGGAGTGGGGAATGGAGAATCCAACCATTTCAGAAATATGCTGAATGCCCCAATAAACAATTCCTTTTTAGAGCCACCCAAAACATTCCACACATTTCTGTCAGCAGCAAACTTAAATGATACCCACTTTGTGTGGGGTATCACACATCCACAACCATGAAGTTTAAAACACCTTGTTCACTTTGTTCACAAATGTAAATGCCTTACATTTGTTACAGATGGAGTGCTGCCTCAGCTCTCATGAGGAAGATTCTGTTTTCTTAAGATTTACCACCTCACATTCAAAACAGACATGCCTTACCACCTAGCCAAACAGTAATTGCAGCAATGGCTGTGATCCGTTCACCTAATAGAGAGATTAATCTTGTGGCATTTTCATCTGAATGACATTTGTCTCTCCCCTTTTGGTTTTTATTGCCCACACTAATCTTAGCAAGTAGAGAAATACACTTAATGCTATGGCAGAGAATACACTTGAATGGTTGAACCACTGGAGATTCTCGTTCTTTAAAGTACTACAGAAAAATTAGAGGTTCTTTTTTTTTTTTTTTAGGGAGGGAGCATTCTCTAAAAATGAGGCCTAGACTGGAAAACATAGAAAAAATGTTTTGTTTTTAATTTTAAATTTTAATCCAGGAGTTTCCTTACATGCCTGGGAATCTTTGGTTTCAGTATACATTGTACACTGGCTCCAGTGACACCGGCCATGTAAGTAGTACCCATACATTAGTCTATCCTTGTTTGTTTGTAGGGCAACAGTGGCCAAGCCTACATTTGTTTGGGCATGACATAATTGTTTGGCAAATATATGTAGCCATTTAAACTGTTGTATATAGGTGAAAGTTGCAGGCTTAGCTGCTTCATTTGCAGTGCAGTGCTTAGTCCCACCAGTGTCATTTCAAAGAGCATTCTGTGCTAAAAATCCTGAGATCTACACACACAGTCAGTTCAAATGAAGGCAGTACTGTATGGTCCAGTTTGGGGCACTTACGTAGCTCGTGGTTGCTAGATAGATAACTACAGCTAAATTTGCCAGCCTACTTCCATCAGTACCCCATGCCCTTTAACAAACAAGTTCCATTTGCTGAACAGGCACAAACGAGTGCTATTCTAGTTGGATTGTAGAAGCTTCCCAACTGCAGCCGAGAGGACTCATAGCCTATTTAAAGGTGACAAAACCTAGATTATGTCAAAACCAACTCATATTTCAAATGGAAAGACACCTATATCTGTGCCGTTGCATTCACTGGCAGCACACTTAGGCCTCCTAGAAGGAAAGCATTTCTACCAGCTTCACCTCACACCTCACACCCTTCAGCTTAGCAACTTTGCCATAAAACGATTTTACTGTAAGACCACTTTGGTCAATAGGAATATCTTTTCGACTTGAATATCCTTATCTTCATTCATATTGCTCTACTTAGCATGGAGGATTTTTATCAATCATGGCTTGGTGCTACTGTTTCACAGAGACCAAGAAAATTATAATGCTAAGGTTTTGTACACCAATACCAATATACAATTATAGTATGATTATAATATACAATATATACCAATATATTTGTACACCAATATACCAAATGTTAGTACTTCCATTTTATGGATGAAGAAGACTGATTGGTAAGGTAATGAAATCCTTACCAATAGTCCAATGGCAGACTTAAGTCTTTATTGGTGAGAAGGCAACTTTGACTTTCTGTTGGTTTAACTATTTGCAAGCAGGTAATTTTCTATGGGAATGCTGATAAGAAGCAACTATCATGGAAGCCTTACAGGCTGCAGATTAGAATAATAGGCTGAGCTCCAAAACATATTTTATTCCCAGCTCAGCTATTTTAAATTGTAAAACAGAATTCTTCCTGGACTTACATGCCTCACAGCCTCACAAACCTCTTTACTTATAAAGTCTGTTTTTAAAAGCACTATGCAATTATTTGGTGCTGAGAAAGAAAACTGTTTTCCCTTGCTGTTATCCACAAATATTCTGTTTTCAGAAAGTTGATCAATAGAGCTCTGACTTTTTGACTTCCCGTGAGACAAAATAATGACTTGTACTCACTGACTGATTAATCTTTCCTACATTTTTGTATAATACCATTTCTCGAATTATTAATTTTACTGGTAGGACACTTTACCTTTTAGAGCATAGAATTTCAAGTTGAAATCTGATTTTCTATTGCTCAAAGGCTATTTTGCACATTTCTAACAAAGTAAGAGGCATAAACTATGTCACTCGTTAAGGTCCCATATATTATTCATCAATGACTATAACTGTTGTTAAATATCAGGTCTATTGATCTTCTCAGCATGGTAGGCATGTATGTTTCCCATAACTTTGTCAGAACCAGAGGTCATTGTGTTGGGATGATCCAAAGGCAGACTTATACCCCCCATAGATACATGAGGTGAGGTTTGTAATTCCTGACTTGATAGTAATATAGCTATGATAAGCTTAAAAAATGCTAAAAATACCTCTGCAGCAGTTTGAGTGGAGGAGTAAAGGGGCAATTTTCCCTACTGAAACTTCTGTTTCAGAGCAACAAGAGCATTTACTGGTAGTCAGCCTCAAACTTAGACATTAGCAAGCAGGCACTCCATCTGGCTGACCTTCAGCTCTGAATTTTCTACATAGGCCATCTTGGTTCCTCACAGATTGTCTCAAAGGATTCCACTCTGTGGGAAGAAAAAAAGAAAACATAGCAACTATTTTACTCAGTTGCAGTTTCAGTCAAGAGAAATGCTTGAAATTAGTTCATCTGCAAAATGGAAATTCCACTCCCCATACACCTCTAACTGGGAGGGTTTTGTTATCAAACATTTTAGGACTTTGATATCTCATAAAAGGTACTTCCCCAAGGTACAAGGCGAGGCAAGGGTTATTGTGTTGGCAGGCGCTCTGAGCGCGTCATGGCTGCGGCATGCACAACACCCCTGGGGAACCACAGTCCCAAGAAATCCTCCTTGCAGCCATGCCGAAATTCTTCGCTCACTGATTTCCTTGGGAGTGCCACTATTGACTTCACTCAGCAGGTTTCCACCACAAGGCTATGTTTGGGTTTCAGAAATACCTTTTCTCAGGTATCCAAGGCACCTCAACTGGCTAGCTGGAGAAAACAGGATCTCGCATCTTGACTCTGACGATTAACCTGTCACTTGCCTAAAGCAAGACACTTCAAGAGGCAGCTAAGGGATTGCTAAGGTTTCTTTCTAAGATTTATCATCCTGAGTTTGGCTTAGAAACATTGGAATTAATCTAATGGCATGATGAAAGATAGCCCGTTTTGATTCAGTCACTCAAAACTCACTAATTTAGTTCTGGATGTTTTTCCTTTGGCCAACCATGTCCCTCAGAGTTCCAGCTCCCAGGGTCATATTCTGTCCTGACTCTCTGGGACTGAAAAGCTGGTTTGCTAATCCATGGCAATCACTGTCTGTGACCCTTTGGGATACAGATTATACTGCTTTTACCATAGCACTGCCGCTCTTCCAGCATGCCTACCAGAGGAAGGACTGCGCAGATGGGAGAGGCAGGGTGCCAGGGAGCAATGGCAGGTGCAGCTGGACTCCCCTCAAGGGCTCGGTGTCCTCTTGGAGTTGGAACCCAATAAAAGCCATTGAGATCATCTTTGACCCCGGAAAAGTCCGAGGGCAGGCCTGTCCAACTTGTACAGGTAGTTTGGAAGGATGAGGGTAGCTTTTCCTCTACAGAGCCCCACCTTGCGAATTGCTTTTGATTCTGCTGTGCGCTTGGGAAAAAATACATATAAAAGGCAGGTGAGTCTCTCACGCCTGTTGTTGTCTATTAGTGTACTGTTCTTATCAGCTGGGTCGCCTTGGCAACTGGGCTCTGTTTAGCTTCACAAGCTGCCAGGTTTGTTTCTTCCCCTTCAGGAGCCGGAGGAAAAGCCGGGTAATGTTTAAACTCTTCAGAGACACATTGTCTACTACTGTTTTGGTTTGGACCATGAAACTATTGACTGCTGTAGGAAAGAGGCCATGTGAGATTCTTACCCTGCCAAAATCATGAAATACAGATCTCCAGCTCCGCTCCTGACTTGCTTATCCCTGCCTCAGTTTCTCAGTGTGTGGCAGGTCTGGAGAATAGAGAGGCACAGCATGAACCCCACAGCTTGGAGCAAGACACATGTAAGCAGCTTCTCCATAAAAGCCATCTGATTGCCAAAATCAAAATGCAGCCCCTTGCCAAGTGTACATCAGCTATGAATGACTCAAGTTCTAGTAAAACCTACAAAGTAGTATTGCTTACACTGGTTGTAGGCCATGTGCTCGCTCTCAGCATGGTGATGTCTCCTACCCCAAAGCTCAGCAAGCACTGTAGTTTTGTAGTTTTGCAGTAGTTTGCGTGTAGTTTGAGTAGAGAGGTTGGAGAGGGCAACAGGATCAGGGATTTTCCTTCGCCTTTGTCTAGCAAACTTAATCACTTCTCATCAGCTTGCATAGGAGAGGGAAAGACAGGAGGAATTAGTTGAGTGAATTTTGAGAAAGTGCTTAGAAAGCATCCAAATCAACTCATATTTTTACTTTGGAGTTGAGTTGAAAGGCTGCTTTAAAGGGGAGATAAACAAAAAACAAATTTATGTCATGGAGCTATTAGATTAGTAAAATCAGATTTTGAGAGCTTAAACATTGCAATTCACTGTACTTCAAAATACAGGCAACTCGGTGATCAGCTTCCCCTCAACTTAGCTACTGGGACCTGAGTCCCAGAGTCCACATTTACTCTACATTTGTCAGTGTGACATTTACCTCTATGTGAAGTTGTAATTTTTTTAGCCAACACATCAGCAAAATCCTGTGCATGATTACAGTTACACCACGACGACAGCTAAGCACAACTTACAAGTTAGTTAGAAGTTTTACAGCAGCTAGTATTGCTAACTGTCACATAAAAGATGCAGCTTCCTCTTCCATCTGATTGTTAGTGTTTGCAATACAGTAGTATCTGTAGGCTTTAATGTGCTATAGTCCTTGTCCCAAAGAGTTTACTGTCCAAACAAGCAAGGTAAATATAAGGGAAGGAAGGACATACAAAGGTGAAAGGTGTTTTTAAGAGTTATACGACTGGCCAGTGGGAAATAGAGAGCTACACTGCATAGCAAAATAAAAGTATGCATTAAAATGTTTCAGTAGACACCATTTGATCAGCCCATCCCCAAAGTTTTAGGTTATTCTGTAACATACTAGCAGCTAGTAACACATTCTGCTTCACATTGCAGATTCCAATTTGTTTACAAAAAGTATTATCCAGTTTGAAAATCAGAGCAACCAACACCTGTACCCCACTCAGTATGATATTTCCTGGTTTTGTTCTTCACCAGACCTCTCATCATGGCAGCAACCCAAGCTAACCATAATGCAAGAGGCTGGGCACATAACACATGCCAAGCTACCTGTTAATGATTATGAGTATTGCAGCACATAGAACTAGTCATAATGTTAGTGTGGTGCACCCACTTCTGTGTCAGTGGTGCAGAACCTGCAGTAGATGTGTGTGCACATCTACTATTGGGACAATAATTGGGATTCATGAATCCAAATAGCTTTTTCTAGTCTTTTCTTTAGTTATGGATTGTCTACATGAGCAAGTCAGCGAGCACAATAGTTATTGTTTGTAAAGGCTTGAAACTAATTCCCTCTTATACACATTTGGTGGTTGGTAAATAACTTCTTTATTCCAGAATGACAAGAGTGCTTTGTGAATAGAAAAAATTTGGAAGAAAGTCACTTAGCCTAGGCAGACACAGGCCTACTGTGCCACTTGATGTTAGGAAACGCCTGCACCAATCAGATTGCCCATATGAACCAGCCCTCAAGCTTGTATCCAACAGTGTGCTGTTTGATTTATTACTGTCCCTCCTTCCAGAGTTGCATTATGAACTTCACTTTGGTGAATTCTTAAATAAACTGAAAATGATTGCTGTATCCTCCTTTTCCGAGGAGGAGCACTGGCAGAGCAAGTTGTAGACTTATCTTTTGTCATATGCTTCTTAACAGGTACCCTGTGTTTTTTGGGTTTTTCTTTTTGTTTTGGTTTGGTTTGGGTTTTTTTTATGTGTGTGTGTGAAAAAGAATGTATCTTTGCTAATGCTGTGAGAGCCTGTCTCTGGATGTGCCTGAAACTGCTGAGGCTGTCTACACTACTGTCATGAGGCACGAGCCCAGCACAGTTCACAGCGTACGCGCACAGTCTGATGTTCAGCATGCCTTTTGCGAGGCACAGGTTTAACACAGGTTTAATTTGGGGGCAGCTTGACAAGACCCACCTCCAGCCTCAGCTGCTAAAAGTTACAGTTTACATCCTAGCAAACTAAGAAAACCAAAGCAGTGGTATACATGAGCATGCTAGTTTGTGAGTATAGTGGTTCAGTGCCTGCTTTCCAGGCAGCACCTCCTGTGGGGCAGAATCCCATTTGGACAAACTGGAACCTGCAAATCCTGTCACTCCCATTTGGATATGGCCATGATAATGCCGCTGGCCTTTAATCACTTGCCCTTGGTAGTCATGTGTACTTTTATATTTGCAGTGTGTGTCACATCTATTTCCAGTCCTTTGTGGAAAGCCAGGCTGCTATAAAGTGACTGAAAGATGGATAAGAATCAGGCTCATAGAGTTCATTTTCATAGAAAGTGCCTTTATTATAACTTTAAGAATTATCTTAAAATGGCATTAACCATTAATTTCAGCATGAAAGCATGCCTTCCCGGCCAGTTTAACTAATGGCACTCAAGCAATAGCAGAATGGCAATAACCTGAACAGGTAGCTTCAGATTTCATGTAAAATGTCTTGCTTTCCAGCCACCTCCACTCTTACTACACAGTTAAAGGAGCAGAGATTCCAGTCAGGGCTTGTTCTGGTCAACTCAGAAGCTAGGAGTGACCAAGCCCTTGGAAAGCGTAATCATTTAGCATTCAGTCCTCTCATTACTGTATTGAAGTATCTACACATTGTGGCTTGACTGATGTGATAAGTCAATTCTGAGTACCCTTAGCCTCTGTTGAGGTCAGCAGGATGTTAAGCATTTAAAGAATTTAGCCTTTTTACAAAAACGTTAATATTTATTTTCCTTGAATATGATAAGCGTTCTTTGGGGTAGAGTTGTGTCAGTAATTCAGATTTTGATATAGAAAGCAAACTTGCATCACTTTTTGAATCCTCTTAGTTAAACCGGAAAAATACACTACAGTTTTGAAAATACACTTCATTCTCTACAAAAAAGATGGGCTTATTTAAGACTTAATGGCCCTATCTAAGTCTAGTTTTAACACTAGTTTGTTAGAAATGTCATAGCAAAGTTTTCATTAATTCAAATTCACACTTTCACTTTGGGGGGAGGAATCCAAATATAGAGAAGGTTTCAGCAAATGTGTTTGTTTTGCATTTCTGTTGAGGGAAGAAGAAGAGAGAATGACCATGTCTAAATACGGAGATTTAACCCCAAGATAGGCTGATGACATTTTATTTTTCCGTAAGAGGCTAGCAGAAGTTGCATCTTTACAGTTTGTGGAGATGTTCTTTCAGGTGAGACTTCTTGGGAACGAGACAGCGGACTTCATTAGATCACCTCAGGAGCACATCCTCCAGGCATGCTCCCAGAAGGAGCTCTGGACTTCCTTGTGGAGTACAAAAGTGGGTCAGGAATCTCCTGCAGACAGGAGAGGGCAATCTCATGAGGACAGTGATTTTCTACTGTTGAAAAACAAAGAAAAAAAAACTGTTCAGATACATCATGAATGCATCTGAAACCAAGGGGTGAAATGAGCTTATGATAGAAAACACCGGACCTTCTCATGTTATGAGATCAAGAATTACTGTCTTGTTGAGAATACCCCTACTGTAGTAAAGTCACTGCCCTTTTTTCACACTTTTTAAAGTATAACTCAGAAGACAACGCTGTGTCCCTTAAATCCTCCACAGTGCTCTATTAAATTGTTTGGCCAGTTTTCTGATGTTAAACAAGATGTCAGGTGGTTTTAGGAGGATATCCCGGTGCATGCAAACAGGCACAGGTTCAGTCTCTCCCTTTCCTTTAATATTGTACCTCATTAGCAATAGAGGTGAGGAAAAGCTGCAGGAGGATCAGAGGCAGAATTTTTATCAACATAAAGAGAAGACTGCTGTCTACCACAGAGGTGAAATAGGAGAATAATTACTGAAACTAATACTGGAAATTCCTGTCTATTTAGTGGGGATGGGACAGGGGAACAGGATGGAGGAAGACACATTTCTTCACATTACTCCAAGGATACAGATTATTCACCTACCAAACAAAAACAGAGATCATGGTTGCAGTTACCTTTCTGCCCTTTGTTAATCTTCAATGTGAGTTAAAGTTTCAACTGTGCACTCCCAGGCCCTGGCCATATGGCCAATTGGGCCATATTCTTTGTGAATTGAGCCCTTATTTCTACAACCACATGCAGGGTATGAACCTTTCTGAACCTACTTTCCCTCACACATTTTTAGTGCTTAAGACAAAGGTTGGTGCCACCCTCTTGCGTTACCTCCACAGCATCATAACAGAGTGGTTTACAGCATCACAGACTCGGGTTCCTGTTCTCCTCCCTCCCGATCTCCCTCTCGGCATTTGGGTGCAAGACAGAAGCGATGTCCAGCTGTGGTATCATATGATCTGGCAGCGTCTTTCCTTGGCCCCAGCTTGGATTTACTGAACTGAACAAATAGCTCTGTCAAGAGGTTTATCCACACAGCAACACTGGCTTTACCACCCCAGCACCCTTGCATCTTGCTTCTAACAGCTGCTAACATTGAAGGCGAAGAAACACCTTTCCCCTGGGCACAGGTTGCTGTACAGGAACAAGCAGGACTAAAGAGCTATTTAACCTCCGAATCATGAGATTCATTTAAGGTTTTGTTTTACTTTGGTTTTCTTTTTTTTTGGAGTTCTGTCTTCTCAAATAAGTATGCTGTAAAAATCGATAGTTACTGAGGCTGGATTTTCCAGAACTCTCATAACATCTCAACACAGCAGTATTTCTTTTTGAGGAGTATTTCTTTCTGAGTGTGCTGTGCCTTGTTTTTTCTCTCTCTCTCTTTTTTTTTTTTTTGTTATGCAAAAGACTTTCAGCAAAAGTAAATGAGCTGATTGGATGATCATCTCTAGACATGTTTACTCCCTCTCGTTTGCACCATTTCCATTTTTCCTCCCTCTCCATTTGTGAGATGAGAGCAAGTTAGTTAACTGAGTTGTTCTTGACATACCCTTGAAACAAATTACAGTATCAGCCATCCTGATGAGCTTCATATAGCAGCTGAATAACCTGAAGGTCCAATTGGCTTTTCCAGAAAGCTCTCTTGCACACTCCAGCATGCGGTTACAATGCAATTAGAGCTCATCTCCATAGCAAGCCTAAACCAAGTCTGGACTCAACAGTTTTGTGTTCTTTTGGGTTTTTGTTTTCTTTTTCCGTACAAGGAAATAGCCATTAACCTTTAAGATTTCTTCATTCTGCCTTTAGTTTAAAAAAACCTAGATGCCCCGAAGTAGTGTCCTCTTCTCAGAGACTTACTGTCCTTCTGGGACAAAGGGGTGATCATGTCCTGGTCTTCCCTCTGAATACCGTGAGTATCACCACATGAGGTATCCTGCCGCACTCAGGTGTGCTTGCTGAAACCAAGATACTGAAAGTATTTCTGGAGAACTTCTGTCAATGAGCCTCAGTTGTGAATGAGTTTGCATTACATTTGTTTTACTATGAATAAATGCAGTCAAAGCACAAACCACCTTGTTTAAAAAAGGGGGTCTGAACCTGGGAGAGTTCTTCAGCTGTCTGAAATCACAGAATCATTTAAGTAAAATGATATCACGCTGGAGAAATTTTAGACTAACCTACTCAGCAAGGGGTAAGTCCTTAGTTGATGGCAGAGGGAGCATGACAAAGTTTCTTTGGCATGAACTCGTTCTTTGTGAAGCCATGCTAGTTCCAAGCCAGTCGTCAGGCAGATTTAATGCATTTTAAATAATGATCTTCAGTGCAAGATATGGGTGGGTCTTGTGGAACATTTCTGTGGTTAAGACAGAGAATTTTGGTAGTTGATACATGAGGAGAGCTAGCGCTGCTTTTGGGCCATAGGCCTCACTTCTTAAACAATAGAGGTCTCAGATGCAGTGTATCTGCAGTAGTGCAGGAGAATCTTATGCTCTGAACAAAAGAGATTTATATATATATAGATATACACACACACACTCCTATGAAAAGCATTATGTATTCCAAGGGAGAACAGATTTAAGAATTATCTGATTCCACCAGGACCCCCAGACAGGGATCTACCTCAGCAAAATGATGGTAGAGAAGTCCTGTTTTAGTGACTGGTCAGTTTAGGAACCTCAAGTCTGTAATGCTGAATTTGTAGAGGAGTATGAGATGGTGTTCAGGTCTAAGGATATATCAGACACAGTCTTCAGGAAGCATTTATATGCCAGTGCTGATTTAGGTGTTTATTGAGCAGGCTGTGACTATAGACTTGGAGGGTATTTGAAATGAATAATCTATAATTTGCTTTTGCTTAGCATCTATTCGATTGTCACAGGGGTTTCCTAAAAACTATTACATTCTCCTGTTTTATAACATTACCAAAGAAGAGCTGTAAATGTGTGCAGTGAACAGAGCTGTTCCAGGGAAGAGAAATTGAGCCTCACCATGCCGAGGAGTGGCTGGGCCTTGGGCGATCCTGCCACGTGAAAGGAGGGTTGAAACGGCAGCACTGAGGCAGACGGGCTGCTCTCACAGGGGGTTACAGCCAGCAACAGCCCTTCACAGGAGAGGTTCCTTCCCACTCCTCCCACTCCAGACTCTGTTCTTGTCTCCTGTCCAAACCCTGAGCAGGTTTGTTGAGCTGCTGTTTTTCCTGTGCCCAGTGTCAGCCCGGGCAGATGGGCAGCCCCCAGGAGACGTGGGGAGGCAGGTAGCCCCCAAGCATCTTTTCTAGCCCTGCTATGTTTGGAGCTGTACAGTACATGACTGTTAGTAGCAGGAGTCTGCAACTGCTGCTGCTTCCACGTGTAGGACAGTTTTACAAGGCATGTTTGAGAGCCAGCTAAGTCCTCAATATCTTATCTCTAACTTACGTGTTAATACAAAAATCCCTCTAAGAGCATTAACCACAGGAAGAAAACTGTAGCCGTGCCCCTCTGTTTGAAGATATACTATGCCCTGTTTCCCTGGATAATTGCATAATTCAGTCTTGCCCAGGAGTACAGCTGAGGAAATGGTGAGACATTTCTGTGTCTCACCTGTCCTCTGCTTCCAGGACGCTTGTCACATTGCTGGAGCAGCTAACCACCTTCCTGCTTTGCCTAGGTTATTTGATGCTGCATTGCCTTAAAGCATGTCAGTCACACCTTTTCCAAAACATGTTCCCTTAAGTATAGTATTGGAATTTACAAAGTTGAGACATCTGAGTTCACTTAAATAAAAAAAAAAAAAGCTGTCCCCTTATGTGTCCACTTCTTTGGAGGTCTTGTGACTGCCAGAACAAGTGATTTAGGCTTTATGGAGTCATTAACATCATCCAGACTTTCCTCATACAAGCAGTTTACATTTAGAAAACAACCATCCACATACCTGACCCTCTCAATTTCTCCATCCTCCCCAAACAGCAATTTGACCTTCCTTGAGGATGCAACTTCATTATCTTCAGCAGCCTTCTGGCCTTCTGTGGAGATGTCTCTCTCCTCAGCGGAGAAGCTCGCTTCTGCAGCATTTTCTAGCATTGCCTTTTTGTGGCTTTTTGGCAACTTTACAGGCTGCATTCAGACTGACCCCAAATTCATTACGCTGGGTAAAAATCATTAAATTGTCTTTGACTTATAATCTGTACTGTCCTAATAAAGACAGTCTCTACTAGCCTAAAAATGGCAGATTATTTTATAGCGGCTTCTCTGTTCATATGTGCAGCGGCCTAAGACATAGTTACCACCATTGAGTTGATGCATGCCAACTGATTATGTTATTGTAACTCCGTCATATATCTAAATCCTGCTGACTGACAAGTGTCGCTTTTGAATACTAGATTCTAACTTGTCTTAAGAGCCGAGAAGATTGGCTTTAAACTAAAATAAATTATTTTTGAAGCAAACACTTATTTAGAGTCCTAAGATACCTGGGCATTTTTAGCAAATTCCACCAGCCTACTAAATACCTTTGCAAGTCTGAGCAACTCAGCTTAGAATGTGGGATGAGGACTTTCTTGTGAAGATCTCAAGATGCAGATCAAACTTCTCCTCATTTGAAGAATATTTATATTCAAGCTTAGCCAGAATCCATTCTAAAAATTAAGTCAGCAACCAAAAGCAAATCTGCACTTGAGTGCTACCTTTTCTCAGAGTCTGAAGCTCTGTTGTTTGTCCAGTAATTTTCCACAGCGAAATTTCGGGCTGTTTTTCTGCATTTTTTTCTTCTTCCTTTTTTTTTTTTTTTTTCTTTTGCAAGGGAAGACACAGGGTGTGTGGGTGTGTAATTGTGAAATTACTGAAAAATAGCCAAAGTCATTATGATAGACTTGCTAGCCATACTTGGGTGAACAGCCCTGGCATAGTGCAGTATACACAGCATGTGCAATTCCAGTCAGCTTGCAGGGAGAAGTCAGCTTCTTAAAGCTCCTCTAGGGGCTGCCGTATAGGGGACTTTAGGAGTCTGCTCTTCCCTCAGCAAGTTTTAGATTTTATGCATCAGGAAGTTTTTCTGGAGTAGAGTTATAGCAATGTACTACTGATTATAATAAATAATACTACATCTTGCAAATAATGAGATGAAAGTAAAGCTTAGAGCAGGTCATATCTCTACAGAACTGCAAATATTAGCTGTAAGTTACTGTAATCGAAGGCTGTCTGCCTCAGGTTATGTGTTTCAGAATATAAGTCTGACATTCATTTGCCTCTGGTTTGCAATAATCCAGACACAGGGAGGCCTGCTGTAGAAACACCAGCCCTCTGGGCAGCCCCAGGGAAGTCCGCCCCTGCAAGGACGAGCAGTAGGGGCGGATTCAAAACCAAATGACTGATAAGGGGTGGGCTTCCTGGAATGTTCTCCTCATGGGGCCAAGCAACACTTCAGCGAACTTCCAGGATAGTCTGAAAGCGCTGTTCAACAACAAACCCATACATCCTTCCTCTCTTCCTTTAGGTTTCTAATAAATTCCTACCTTCACCAAATAATTTCTATTTTCTACTGACTGATTTCAGTTAAGTGAATGTTTCTCACTTTGAAACCATTCCTATCCCACGCCAAGACAGACATCTCTTACAGATGACTTGGGGTCAGACAAAGCCTACCACAGGTTTTAGCCTTGCGTGGAGCTTGTCAACGTCACCACGAGAGTCATTCCCATTCAACTGACTGAAACAGTCCTAGGAAGTGTGCTATGGGGAGAGTATTGGGAGTCAGTGTGGGGTTTACAGAAATTACTTAATTCATCTCCCACTGAATTCAGTATACAGCTTTTGGCCGAAAGACTTTTTCTGCCACCTTAAAATGCAACTCTGATAATGACATCTTGACAAGAATCACGACACTCTTACAGTGTTCGTAGTGAAGAACTGGACAATAGCAAAGCATGGAGTTCTTTAAGAAGATCATCTAAAGCTGACCTAAAACAGTGAATTCAAAATGAACCATTGACCTAGACTATGCAGATTAAGTTGTTAAATTTAGCACAGATTACACATAAGAAAAAAACACCCTGCTAGTTTTCAGAAGGCACCAGTATTACCAAATCTCATGAAATTGAAAAGTATGCCCTGGAGAGTAAAAAAAGTGAAATGGAAGAAAAAGTAAAAGTTAAAAAAAAAAGTAACCATTTTCTGAAATTAAGATTCTTGCTTTTTTTTTTTTCTATGCAGTCTATTTGCTATACAGTCTGCAGAATTCAGGAAAGAATTAGAGGTGGATGCACATATGTGGGCCCAAGGATCCACATATGTGGGTCCTTACTGATGATTTGAGCACCTCCCACATTATTTAAAGAAACAAACCAATAAAAAGTGAGAAAGAACCCCTTTCTCGTGTTCCTTCTAGATGAAGTGTAGAAAAGACAGATTTTTTCAAATGTGTGCATGCTTAAGAGACGTAACTGAATGTGTGAGAAAAATTGATAGAGGTTATAGAAAAACTGGGTTTCATTAAATCCTTAGAGAAAAGATTACATAAATAGATATAGTCTGAGACATCCACTCTGTAATTCACATTCTTCAACAGATCCCTTGCGTAGTCTGGTGGAGGTCACTTGTGCCCAGAGCTGCACGGGGAGCTGGAAACAACAGTTTGGCTTTACAGCATTTAATTTCTGACAGCACATGCGTTGTATCTGCAGAGCTGGGGTAGATGCTGGGCTGTGTATGTAACCTGGGGTAAGGGCAAGGGGAGAGGAAGGTTTCCCTGCATGTGTGCACATAGCAGAGCACTCTGAGCTGGTAACTGGGGAAAGCTGAGGAGAGAATTATATTTCAGGCTCTGTCCTGGTCCTAGCTATAGGTATCTTAATCTCGGTAAGAGGGAGGAGTCTATCTCTGAACATTAGTCACATAAACAAATGAAAAAATGGGAAATGATTTGATTTAAAAAAACAAAAATAAACAGAAAAAAACAGTAAAGTGTCACATGGAAAATTTCCTGTCAAAAATGATAATGAAAACATTATTTTTCCAAACAAAAGTCTAACTACTCTTTCATTTCACATGCCTTCTCTTATAGATGTCTTAGGTGAGGTGATTGCTGGGGTAGGTTTCAGCTGGAAGGTAAAGCTGCAATTCTTTGCTATACGGTATATCTTCGAAATTTTTTTCCATAGGACTGCTAAGAAGTAAAGTGTACAGTAGGGACACTGGCAAGCTTATCTCTGGTTTTAGAAACAATACAGTTTCAGATTTACCTTTTTACTGTTCTAAAATGGAAAATGCTGTTGATCATGGTACTGTCTCTAACCATTTCAAGTGCACTCATTGAATGTATTGTTCATACCTCCTTTTTAAAAAGCATATATCAGAATCCCCAATTTAACGTACACCAAAACCAAGACAGACAGGAATAAGATAGGCTGGAAAGAATCCCTTTTAGCAGCTAGAACCTAGATGTCTTGCGTTACTGACTGTGCTTTAACCATTGCAGCAAGCTCCTTCTCAGAGACTGACTTTTACTGTCAATGTAAAAAGCAGCTGTATAATCATCTTTGGGTTCTGGGCAGTTGAGCTGTAAAAGTTCTGTAGTTTCTGACAACAGCAGAAGTTCCCCAACGGAATTTACTTTCCACGTGTCATAGTTGACCATCACTGTGCTGCACTGTGCAGGCACACGTTGCAAGCAGGAAGTAAGAGCAGTTCAGCTCTTGGCTTCCCCAGTCTCAGGAGTCTGCCATGAAGCTGAAAAACAGTAAAGCAAAAGCAAAGTATCTGTTAGACCTTTAATTAACAACCTAAACACTGTTTGCCAGGAGGAATTTTGAATTCAATTATCAAAATAGAAGAAAGCATTTACCCTCTCAATACCACTTAAGTAATTATAATATTTGATTTTCTCTTTCAGAAACCTTAAAAAATAAAGTAAAAAGCAAATGTAAGAATGGTAGGAGTTGTCAGTCTTATATCACAAGGACTCCTCTGTTAGAAATGAAAGGCATAACATTGCCTGTGCTTCAGACCGCTTCTGCTAGAAAGGAATTGTCAGGGCTGTCTCAAGCAAGGAGAGCAGGTTGCAGTATTCTTGATTTCCCTACTAAAACAGATAGCAACATTGTCAGGGTCAACTGTGGTAGCTTTATATGCATCTGTACCACAAAAAAACACACAACTAAGATCAGTAGGTCATTTCATGTGGTTTCAAATGTTGTAAAGTATCAGAAGGATTAGGATTCCTTAGAAGAGGCTGTATAGTTCATTATATTTTGCAAATACTGGCCAATACCAATCAAGAGTGTTGTATTGCAGATGTACCAGCTATTTCAGCCCTGACCCTGACTCTCATTTCCCTACATGTCCACCCAGAGGTTCCCAGAATTAATACCAAGGAGAAATTCAATTATTTTTTTTGCCTTTCTCTTCACAGATTGTAGGTTGCTTTGGGATTATGTTTATCAGCTGCTTTCTGACAGCCGGTACGAAAACTTCATCCGATGGGAAGATAAGGAATCCAAAATATTTCGGATAGTGGATCCCAACGGGCTGGCCCGGCTGTGGGGAAACCACAAGGTAAGAGAGCAGTGGGATTTTCCTCCCAGGGCACATCACCTTTCAGCATTACAGGGTTCACTTATAAACAGATAAAAGTAGGAGAGCACATGCATATAAAACACTTTCTAAAAGCAGTGATTTTTCATTCTGTGCGCATTAGAAATAGAAAGCATCCAGTCTCCAGTACTCAAGCTTATCATTTATATAAAGAACCTGTTGGTTCAGTTTAAAGTCGCTTAGTTCTAAACACATTTGATGATAAAATTACAAGGAAGACAAGGAGTAACTGTCCTTCTCTCAAGGTGTCTCACTTCTTCCTGAAATATGATGCTAGGGATGTTCTGGCTAGATGTGGTCTATGAGGAGCTGCACTGTATGTCAGAGGGAGCTTTTTCTGTGTTCATTTCTGTACAAACATTCAAACAAAGGAGCAAATATTGCCTCTTGATAGACATTAGATGATATAGGATTTCTTTATAAGAGGGTGACTCTGCTTAATTTACTTTAAAGCAGTTACTGATTAACAGAAGTCATATTTGCAGTTTGGCGTTGACTGAATATATATGACTATTTGTAGATGAGCAGTCAGCATAGGAGAAAGGGGAATCATGCTTGATCAACCTGGTAGACCCCATGATGAAATGGCTACCTCAGTGGTTGAGGGGCAAACACTGGATGCTTTTTTTTCTGATTTCAATTTCAGATTTTAACACTATTTACTATAATATTGTCATAGACAAACTGGTGAAGTATGTACTAGATAAGTGAACAGAGAGGTAGACTAAAAACTGGCTGATCAAAACCCAACTGGACAATGTCCTGAGCCACCTGCTCTAGCTGACCCTGCTCTGAGTCCGTCGCGGGTTACCGCACTTGCAGTGGACATTTCTGCACTTCCCCCTTCTTCCATCCTGACAATCAGGCCTTATCATGTCTCAGGTTGGGTGTTTCAAACTGAAGCAATTTCATATCGCTAGTCACTTGCAAAACAACACTCACCTTTTAATGCACGAGAACCACAGAACACACACATCCTAGTTCAGGAGGGTTCCAAATGAGTGAAGTCTAGATTTTTGCAAGAAAAATACTGTCATTCTTGTGTTTAAGCGTCATAGGAGTTCTTTCCATGGCCTGTCTTAGCAGAGGCCTTGAGGTTGCAGCAAACAAAGAAGGTCTGTTCTTAAGGGGCATTTTAGATCAGTCTCAGTTAATGTAAAGCCAGGTCAACACTGTAGACTTCTGCCTGATCCTGGACTGAGAGAGCTGTGCCAAGTTAAGAACATGGATGTTTTCAGAGCAAAAGCATGCTTCTGCTAGTTTGGCTTGTTTTGCCTGTGGCAGTGAGGCTGTTTTATAATCCTGCAAAGACAGTTTTGCCAGTGTAGTTGTACCTGTGCTGCGAATTTCTTTGCCAGTACACATGTACTCCATACCAGAAGAATGCTCTTCCCCTAGGAATACCCTAAGGGACTGATCCCACTGTCCCAAGTCAGTTGGCTTCTACAGAGGCTGCCCACATACAGCCCTGACCATCACTGCTGCCTTGTGATACCCACAGCCTAAGTAGGGCCAAACTTCAGTCACCCTACAGTGTCCTGGCTGTAGCATTTGCAAGTCAGCAGTTCCTGAAATGAAGCCGTTGCTCAAAGAAGCAGAAGTACAATCTAATGGACTTCCTGATTTATATCAGTATAATGAGAGGAGAAGCAGGCTGTCACTCTCTGCAGTACCCTGTCAGCATTAACTGTTTAATGGAGGAGAATCCCAGAGGAACAGAGCTCTCAGCAGGGATTCCTGACAAATGCGGTCTATTAGCTGCTGTTCTTACTGCTCTTACAAGAGGTGTCACATCTACGCAGTGTGAGCATCTTCCTCCTTTTAATGTCTCCTTTTGTGGCTGATGAAGCCTTTTGTTATGTGTGATCCAAGAAAGAGCAGAAAAACTTCACTGAGAATTTTTGGTAGGCATTCTTACTTAAATTGCCCTATATGAAAAGATCCATTCAGTTTTCCTGTTGAGGACTAGAGGGGCAGGATGGCCCTGAAGGTCTGGAGAAGAACAGAACATGTAATTTCTTGAGCTGACTCAGTTGCTTTAGCTAACTGTGATAGTTCTGCAGCTCCTTTTGGAGCTTAGAGAGAGTTTAATGAATTATCTCACCATGCTTTTTCCTTTTCTTTTGAAAAAATCAGAACAGAACAAATATGACCTATGAGAAAATGTCCAGAGCCCTACGCCACTACTACAAACTAAATATTATCCGGAAGGAGCCAGGACAAAGGCTTTTGTTCAGGTATTTTTTCTCTTCTTTGCTTTTTGTTTTTGGGGAGAGGGGTTTGACAGTTAGTTCTGAAGCTGCAGGATGGAACGGTGTCTGTGGTACTCTACTGCACAACACACAGTTAACAGTGGGAATGCATTTACAAAAGCTGCTTTCCCACTGCAACTGCACCAGTTTACAAAACCGTAGTCATGTGTCAGTGATGAGCGTAATCAAAGAAAGTCTTTCCACTGGCTTCAGCAACCTGCACTGTTGTCAAAGACCTTAGCTACATAGTTCATGATCTTAGCCAAACGGCTGGAAAACCCACTCCCAATTCACATCAGACACAGCTGGAAGCTGTGCAGAGATCAGACATTTCCTCAAGTGCATCTCAGAGGAGAAGTGCTGATGAGCAAGTCTTCAGTGGCGCAGCCTTGGGGCTTAGAAGGAGGAAGGGAAAAGGGACTTGCAAGAACCGTTCATAAAATATGAACCATCAGAATGGATTGTAAGAGCAAGAATTTAGAACTAAGCCCCAAAACAGAGTGAGGTATTGTATATAATAACCTGGCAAAGCCATTGAGGGAGAACGCCCTAGGTCTGTTCAGACAAGAGCAGTGAAGCTTGGTGCTGAAGTCTGATCCGCAGAGCACTAAACTCAGACCGAAGACTGCTTTGATGTCAGTGGTCTGGATCTACTAATGTTCTTGGAAATGATACCAGTAGGAAGAGAGAATTGGAGTTTGTTTTCATAAATGGCATAACAGAACTGCATTACCACTCAAACAATCTACAGTTGAAAAGGTTTCTGTGGAATGTCTTGTTTATGTGATTTTTTTTTAAAAAGAAACTGAACAGGGGAAGAGAGTGAAGGAAAGGGGAGTCACAGACAAAATCATTTAAGTAATTTTAATTGGAAAATTAAAATGAAGTGGAAAGTTTTCATGTGGAAAAGTTAAAATGAAGTTGCTCTACAAGCAGCAGGACTAAGGGTGTCTGGATTCCTATGGACTTGTGCCAAGACCGTGCTTTTGGGGGGAATTCTGCCATGCCTAGTAATGGGTGTGCTTATCCTGGAGCCTTTCATTCGGTGGCAGCACAAACAAAACGGGACTCTCTCTTTCCTCAACCAGGCTACCATTTTCTCAAAACAGTAGAAAAATTTATGCCCTTGAAACCTCTATTTTTTTTCTGTCATATTTGCCCCAAATTGACCAACAGATTCAAAGGTCATAAGGAATCATAAAGCATGTCCACATAAGCCTCATTTTCTTTGGAAACTGGAGTGGGGAGAGTTGGGGAACACAATATTTTTTGCTAGTTTCCCATTAAAAAGTTATTGAGGTATTGAGTCCTATTTATATCTGAAGAGAAGAAGAGGAACAGCTGCACAAAGTCAACCCCTTAACGTGCCTTTCTTGGCTGTTTCTCACAAACAAAGAAATAATAGAAAATGTAACTGTGTTAGTAACATGTGGGCAGTTGTCTTTTACAAATATCTGTACAGAGCCTTTAGTAAAACAGTCAGAGATATATCTCTAATTGAGTGGCTGAAAGTCATCTGCAACAAGAGGTCAGAGCTACTCTTTAATTCATTAGCATGTGGGGTCTTGGGGGGGTTGTTTGTTTGTTTTGGGGGGAATTTATTCCAATGCTACTTTGCATACCCATGCTGTGGGTTCTTCAACATGATTTAAAAGACCAGAAAGAACATCCCAAGTGCTGCTGCAGAGTTCACACCAGCCCATTCCCCATGTTTTAGGAAACAGAGCAGACAGTAGGTAGGCAGCACGGTGGGATCATTCTCTGTTTTGATTTCATCTTCATGCAAGATCACCTGGATGAGTAGGGGGGCTAAACCAGGGCATGGTTGACCTGTAGGCTTTGGGGGGTTTTCACTGTAAATACAAGGATGGGTTCACCACTTCTGCATGCAAACTTTTTCACCAGCGTAACACCGTTTTTAGCAGCAGAGTTTTTCCAGCATACAAATTGGAGTGACACAGCAGTGAGTCACCATAGCCTCTTTTTTTTTTTCTAAATACATATGTGCACATGATTTCCAAAATTAGAAGCGGTGGCAAAAGGTTAGTTCCAGGCAGTGATAGGCATTTGTTGAGAGACTCCATTTTTTTCAGACTTCAGCCTAAAAGCCTTAAGCTTTATAACCCCAGAAATGCAGAGATGAGGCAGGTCTTGCCCATTAATTTCAGCAGTGATTTTTCTGGGTCAGCACAAGTCACCAGGCATCTGACAATTTTGTTTTCACTGGGACAAGGATACTGAGTATATCATCAACCTGAAATAAAACCAGCTCCTCTGAATCAACGTATTTGGTACTGTTTGGTGATAGCCAGTACCTCATTAACAAAAGACTATGTGAAATTCTGCAATGCATCCAGCATTTTCATCCTAAATTTTGCAGAAGCATTTATGAGTTAGGAAAGTGATTCGTGTTTAAGCTAGGATTTTGTTCTTAGAGTGCCCGTCTCACTTCCTACACTATCGAATACACAGAGCTTGTCAATGCCATTTCTGTGCAGACGTACCGGAAAGGGTGCTGGCAAAGATCAAGGCTGCAGACTGGGAGCCTGGTGTGTGTCCTTCCCATTTCCAGCTGTTGCTGTGTCCTCCCAGGGGTGGTTTCTGTTTCCAGCCCCCTGCAGATATACTGCATCAAGACGTTAGTGCTGGGAGCATTCATTTATGAAGGACGATTATATATTACAATTACACTTGTCTAGAATCACGGAAGAGGAGATGGCCTTTGCTCACAGGTCATTTCTTACAGTTAAGGGCAACCCAAAAGCTTTTCCTCTTGGGGCTGAAGGCTTTCTGTTTCCCAGAACTTGTTCTGACAGCCCTTGGCTTTTGCCACCTCTCTTCCTTTGGCGTTTCTATTCCTCTTCACTCACCAGTGCACAAGACTGAAAA
Source organism: Crypturellus undulatus (assembly GCA_013389825.1). NCBI lineage: Eukaryota > Metazoa > Chordata > Aves > Tinamiformes > Tinamidae > Crypturellus > Crypturellus undulatus. The sequence goes on from VWPW01011969.1 coordinate 184,920, forward strand.
AAAATAAAAAAAGGAACCTTCTGTCTCTCCACACTACAGAAGTGCTCTTGCTTTGAGCAAATACATGAGCAAAAAAGACCCTTAACATTTCTGTTGCCAACCTGCATAAGTGAGTGGACATGTGGCATATTGTCATCTTAAACAGCAACAGCAATCAAAATGAGGGATAAAAAATCAGTGAATATCAGTGAATATCAATCCCTGGGTGGTGCTATATGTTTCAGTTGAAATTCAGACATTTAAAAAAGGGTCAGGAGTAAATGCTTCTTTTGTTTGTTTTTCTTGATTGCCTTCTCAGGAGAGGAGGAGAGAAGACACCAAGGGAAAGGTAGTTAACTACTACGTCTGTGAGAGGATGCAGAAAAGACAAATTTGGGTGATGCAGAGCTCAGGGACCTCAGCACGTTTATGAAGGGAAAGGCTGAGACTGCAGAGAAATCCACTTGTGTCTCTTGTTTGTAGGTTCATGAAGACTCCAGATGAGATTATGAGTGGCCGAACAGACCGTCTTGAGCACCTTGAATCGCAGGAACTGGATGAACAAATATACCAGGAAGACGAGTGCTGAAGAGGAGCGGCGCCCCGCTTCTGTGGGCCCGCGGCAGGAACATCTGCCAGGACGGCCCGCGTGGTTTGGGAGGGGTAGCAACGCACAGAGCAGAACTTGGGGTTGACGCTTAGCTTGAAGACCATACAGGACCTGAAGCACCTTAACAAGACAAAATAACAGGCAGAAGTGGTGCTGGCAGCAAAGTAAAGGGGAGAAAGCCTGGACTTATGCACTACTTCACTGTTCCTGCAGTCTCCCTCGAATTCTTTCTTTCTTTTTGGTTTGTTTCAGTTTTTTTTTTTCCTTAATAAACATGCAGTTTGACTTTCCTTATCTCACATAGGACAAGATGTCAAATTTTTCTTTTTTTCTTTTTCTTTTTTTTTTTTTTTTTTTTTGGAGGCTTTCCTATGGAAATAGAGCACTCATTTTCTGTGCAAGTCTCTTCATGTAACACAGCATAAAAAGTAACAACATGGAGAGATTTGCTCAAAGGTTCCAGTTTGTTTGGATCCATTCACTTGTGCTGCCACTGGGAAATGTCTTGAAACTACCAAAAGATTTACCACACATATCTGTCCAATGAAGAGGAGTCACCCTTCACATATTGGCTGGGACATCTTCCCGTAATAGCTTGGGCTCACAGCGAGGCCTGCAAGTCACTGTTCACTACTGGCATATGGACCAAAACCAATCACCTAAGTGCTCCGGGGAGGAGAAAAATAAATGTGACAAACCTCTGCAATAGCCTGATTTTAACATTTTCCCTCCTCCCTGCTAATAAAAAGGGATAGAATAGGGTAGGGGGAATATATATATATGTATGTATGTGTCTATGTATATGTATGTACACATATATATATATATTTGATATAGATATAAACCCAACAACATACCAGAATGCAGAATTTCACCTAAAAGCCATTTATCAAAAAGCTAAGGTTGAAAGTTCTGTGATTACACAAGGGAGGTTTTTTTCCCTGCACCTGCTTGCAATTTTGGGGTAAAGGACTGTTCCCTAACATCTTCTTAGGGAAAAAGCAAAGGGATCCATCACGTGGTTTGTATTTCTCAGAAACCTTTCCAGGATGCATTTGTGCTACTGGAGATGTAGATGATTCTCCAATCTCAAAACTGATAGTAGAGAGACAGAGGCCAAATAGCTAAACTGATACCTTGTAACTGATCTTGGCTTTATTTTGGGATTTGTTTTCTACTGCCTTCCAGTGTCCTCTCCCACCCCACAGCTCTGCCATCAAGGGGTCTAAGGGGTCTTATCTCGCCTTGCACATTTTTTAATATGATTTGAAAGATAAGAAAAGAAAACCCTACAGGCATGTTGCTTTCTTTTGTTGTTGCTTTGTTGTTGTTGCTGTTTTGCTTTAATTGGAGGATGCACCATTTGTTTTGCCTTCAGTTTGGTTTGCAGCATGGAGGGTATTTTGTGTGAGGCAGAGCCGTGTCTGGTTTGCTGGGGGGAAGTTCAGCTTTTAATGCCCAATGCTAGAGAAGCTTCTGGCCTTTCTCACTTCACATCACTTGGGCCACAGTGACAGGAGGGAAAGTGTATGGTGCTCAGGTAAGAAGTAACCCATCATCAGTGGTTCCTGTTATTGGAAGGAATATCTAGCAACTGAAATTGTATTTGCACAGGAAGAAGATATACAGGGAAACTGTACGGGAATTATATGCTGTTGAAAGAAAGCAAGGCCACACCAGTACATTAAAAACGGGAAGCCTCTATTATGGGAACATACACAAGAGAAAGGAACCAAAAAACAAGGTACATGCACATGATGATAGAGCTTTTATCAGCTATTAAAGCAACACAATATTTCATATAACCACATATTTAAAAAGAAGGTTAATCTGGCCAGAAAAAAATGCTATTTGGCAGTGAGTTGTGTCCCATATGTTTAAATAGAGATAATCCAATTTCACAAAAGCCTTATATTGAGTCACAAATTGCAGAGGGAAAGGCTATGTTAAGAGCAGAGATAGGCATCATTGAATGAGGAGAATTTGTGGCCAGTATTTGATGAAGAAAGAGCATCTGTCTCTCCTTGAGCTTTCCCCAGCTACCTTCTTTTCAATCCTTAGTCACTACGTTACAGGTCTCAGCACACCCAGTTCTAGACAGCAGACACGGGAACAGGTCACTGTTGTGTGCTGAGCTCCCGAGCGAGGTGTGCGACTGGGAGACACTGAGGGGTGTCAGTGGTCACAGATCTGAAACCAAAGGGCCAGAGAGTTACTGTGCTGTTACCCTGCTTCAGGGCGGGCAGTTTGCAGCCCTGGCTCAGGAGCAGCTGCTCACAGCTGGGCCAGGCGGGTGAGGAGCATCCTCTTGCTCAATGCCTGGCACAGAGGGGACATGAGAAGTCAGAGAATGTGAATGAGAGACGAAATGCAAAGATCCAAAGCAATCTCTGTAAAGAAAAGCCCTTGCTGGTTTCTTCTAAGGATTCTCAATGTCAGAAAGAAACAGTGCTGAGAGTTTGTGCTGAGAACAATTCATATCCTATACTGTTCTCCTTGTAATGACTGCAAGAACAGTTCTCCCTTCTTTCTTTTTCTTTCTTTCTTTCTTCTTTTCTTTCTTTTTCTTTCTTTTTCTTTCTCTTTCTTTCTCTTTCTTTCTCTTTCTTTCTCTTTCTTTCTCTTTCTTTCTCTTTCTTTCTCTTTCTTTCTCTTTCTTTCTCTTTCTTTCTCTTTCTTTCTCTTTCTTTCTCTTTCTTTCTCTTTCTTTCTCTTTCTTTCTCTTTCTTTCTCTTTCTTTCTCTTTCTTTCTCTTTCTTTCTCTTTCTTTCTCTTTCTTTCTCTTTCTTTCTCTTTCTTTCTCTTTCTTTCTCTTTCTTTCTCTTTCTTTCTCTTTCTTTCTCTTTCTTTCTCTTTCTTTCTCTTTCTTTCTCTTTCTTTCTCTTTCTTTCTCTTTCTTTCTTTTCTTTTCCTTCCTTCCTTCCTTCCTTCCTTCCTCTCTCTTTCTCTTTTCTGCTTCAGCTTCTGTTATGGTGAAAAAACAAGGAGAGGAACCCTTAAAGTGCTCTGCTGAGCCACAAGTTTTGTCATGGACAGGAGAATGCTGCAAAATGCGAGAAATTAGAGACAATCCAACAGTGTAAACCCACATGCTTACCATTTATGTTAGCAAAGAAAGTTCATCTTCAGCACTGGGTAAAACAGGAAAAAGCAAGGAATCCTGAAATTACGCACATTTCCCCATGGGAAAATTTTGTAGACAAATGGTCACCAAAAATAAAATTTCACCTACAAAATCTAAGTCAAAGGAAACAAATATTTTTGCTGACTGTTGGGAGGTATCTTCCAGTCATATATAAAGATCACCTTAACTTCTTCTCGGCCATAACTGATGGAAGTTCTCTCATGTTAGCCAAAACGAAAGCAGTGTTTGCACTCGGAGCAGGCCGTTTCCGCAGCGGACCGCTCTGGCTCCTGCTGCCCTCTCCTTGCGTCAGGTTTGCGGGGCACAGGGAGGAGCGCAGGAGCGAGTGGCACAGGCAGCACCGCGGCCGCTCAGACTGCAGGGCCTTGAGACATGCTGTGAGACCCGCACAGTTCAGAATGTCCTTGGGGCTTTGCAAACAGCTGACCAGCAATAACTCAGAAACAACCCCCCAAACCAAGCTGCAGGAGGCAGATCCCTGTCTACCTCATATCCACATATACACAGAGCAAATACATAGAGCGCAAGCAGAATGAGTGTCCTGAGCTGCAGGAACCCAGGGCTGCCCATCTAGGCTAGCGCAGGCAGTGCTGTCCTGCCTCCAACCCGAGCACCCCTGCCCAGTTTCCAAATTCTGAGCATAGCATTTGCCAGCAGCAAAGTAGCCAAATTTCTGCCTCTTCCATCAAAGCAAGGCAGAAAAGGGTAAAACAGTGTAAGAAATGCCCAACAACAGATCTTCACATCATGCGGACTTGTTGGAAGTCTGAGTAAGGCACCAGGCAGGCAGGATGCACTGTGGTTCCAAAACAAATCATCCTGAGTCAAGCTGGGGACCTTTCAGCTGCCTGTCCCTCCTGAGGACACTTCTGGACCCTTCACGTGAACTTTAAGTTGCTGCAGCCCTCCCTGGATTTCCCACTCACTTGCACTCTTCCACTCACTCCTTGTCAGGCTGCAAGGCTGCAACCATGTGCAAATCCCAAAAGCAACAGTTCAAGTTTGTTTTTTTAATAAAATTCTAGTCTGTTTTTATTCATGACGGCTTTTGGTTTTCTTAAGCTGTAGGGTTTAAGGGACTGAATCAAGTGAATGTAACAAAACAAACAAAAAATAAATCAAAAAACAAAAAAAGCCTATTCTCAGGGCCAGTGAGTTGCAAATAATTTTTAAAAATGCCTGTAATTACATCATCTCAATAAATTTAATATAAAAATGGGAATACCAAATTTTGTTGGTGCAATCATTGCTAAAAGCTCCTTTCTTTTTTCAAGGATGATGGCGCCCAAGTATGCATAGCACACAGCACCATGTTGTCAGTCATGAAAAGAAACCTGCAGGCTTCACACACCCAAACTTTCGTGACCAGAGCCTGTATCTTCTCAGGGAAAGCTAATCCAGTCCCTTGGAGTAATGACTTTGTTGCCTGCCATTAGAGATCTGTAGAGCACCTGGCTGGTGTCTAGATGAGTGTACCTAGTCATCTTCCCCCATCTTGGAATGGGCATAGAAGTAAAAATAACAAATGAAGCAGCACGATGACTCCTGTGGCTTTTTCTTGTATACCTGAAGCCAATTCACAATTGTTTTTTTCCTGTGACATTCATCTGTGCAAACGGGGGTAGAAACACTACCAGTGTGCTCCCTTGCAGCACACGTTACACAGTCCGCTCCCTGAGCCCTGCAGGACCCAGGGACCTGGGTAAAGATGCTTGATGCCACCAGCCTTCTCTGAGGAAGACGGCAAGAGGTGGCACAAACTGCTCGCTGCTGCAAAACACTTCCTGCTGCAGCGCTTCTTTCCTGTTAAGAGGTGTACGGCAATGTCAGGCCTGTGGAGGGTTAATGCTCCTCAATGTAGCTGCCACAGAGTGTTTTATACCACAAGGCAGAGGAATAAGCATTAAACAAACCCCTCTCTGAACCCAGACAACACACAAAGAGGGAACTCGCAGAGTATGTTGCTCCATAATTCTTTCCCTTTGGGCCATTTCTCTTCATTTTAGAAGAGGAAATGATGTGTTCTAGACACCATTGCAGCTTTCTGCAGTAAAGCTGCAGTTTGAACGCAGAGCAAAGAGGAAATTTTCGGTGTTTTCAACTCCATTCTCTCCATTGGTGAGAATGGAGTCTCCGTTAGTCTTGGTGCTGCCTGTTAAATCCAGAGTGAAGTTAGAGAGCAAAATTCAGCACCCCGAGAGACCCTAAAAGCACATGCAAAGTTACATCTTTCCATTCCCAAACTCAGATCAGCACTTAAAAGAAAGACTCTGGACTGAGACCAGATAGGAAATCATGGATGAGGTATTTGTAGTCCACAGCTCCAGGCAGCCACACTGCAAACTTTCCCCCTTATATTTCCTAGCTTTGTTTGGGAGACAATTTGCAAGAGTGTCAGCGAGGAGCTCAGTTACTTTCCATACACTCATTGACTTACAGAGGCTGCCAGCAACCCAGCTGGTAGAAGCAGTTCTTAATTACAAGAAAGCTATTTTAGAGTAATCTTTAGCAGGATTTTTTTTTACTTCTCCAAGGTAGGTGTCCAGTTGTAAGGTATCAGCAAACAAACACATCCTTTTTTTTTTCTCCCCCTTTTTTTCCTCCTCAAAGTATGCCCTATTTTTTATTATTTTTTCTTTTTTAACACCCAAGCTGCTGCTTCTCAAAGCAGAAAAAGCTCCTTAGGAGCGGTGTGATGGCAGCATATGCAAGCTCTCTGCTTTGCAGCCACAACAAAAAAAACCTTGGACGAGGACGGGACTTGGGAGGGAGGAGGAAAAGGGCAACAGCCCGATTTAAGCTTCCCCCAGGCACGAGACGGCCTCCGAAGGCTCTCGGAGAGCAGGGCTGTGCTGGAAGGTGATGAGCCACTTCCCAAAGAGATGAGGAGATGCGCAAGGAGATCCACGCTGGCACAGCGGCAGCACAAAGCCCAGGACAGGACTGTGCCCACCGGTGAACAAAGTCCTGCCAGAGTTCCTTCATTCCAGACTGTCCTACCTGCTTTCCCCAACCTTCACAAAAGTTAAACACAGTTTTGCAGCCAAAACAAAAAGATGAAAAAGATGATGATCAGGGGCCTGGAACATCTGCCCTATGAGGAGAGGCTGAGGGAGCTGGGCTTGTTCAGCCTGGAGAAGAGAAGGCTGAGAGGGGATCTGATCAGTGTCTATAAGTGTCTCAAGGGAGGCAATGAGGAGGATGGGGCTGGCCTCTTTTCAGTGGTGGTCACTGACAGAACCAGAGGAAATGGCCACAAACTGAAGCATAAAAAGTTCCACGGGAACTTAAGGAAGAACTTCTTGACAGTGAGGGTGACAGAGCCCTGGAACAGGCTGCCCAGAGAGGTTGTGGAGTCTCCTTCTCTGGAGATCTTCAAGACCCGCTTGGATGCAGTCCTGTGCCACGTGCTCTAGGTGGCCCTGCGTGTGCAGGGGGGTTGGACTAGATGACCTCTAGAGGTCCCTTCCAACCTTAGGCATTCTATGATTCTGTGATTCTATGATTCTATGAAAAAGGACCAGTCTTTTCCCCCTCTTTCCTCTTGCTGGCTCCCTCCTCCCCTCGCTGCTGTAAAAGCAGCACAGCGGGGTCTGGATGTGCACAGCCAGACCCATGCGTGCCGCGCAGGGCCGTGCGTGTGCCCTGCGGAGCACCGGGACCTGCCACATGCCGGCTGCCTCATCGGCCGGAGCCGGGTCCAGCGGCAGGAATGTCATTAGGCAATTAAACAGCCTTCTTCTTCCTCCCTGGTGGCAATAATATTCTATTCCTGCTGTAACATCCCTCATTTATTCAAAAGGACAGCACTGACAATGCTTAAAAATTATTTTCCACAATTAATCATAGGAAGCCAGGCAACCTGTTTGTTTATTGACCGGCTTTTCCGCTGCTGTGTGTGCATGGAGATACCTACGGAGGGGCTCCTCACGAGGCCTGGGTTGCACGTAAGGGTTCACTGGGCAGGACATGGATTTCTCCCAGTCATTCTTGTCAGACAGGCAAGTCTAACATACAAATGGAAAAAGAATCTGGCAGCCACTTTGGGGCAATGCACATGTTTACTTCAAGTTTTATATTTACTGTCCAGTTGTCATCTAAAAAGAGTCAGCACAGCTCTATTAAACTTGGAACATCACCATCAGTATACACAAACACTGGACCTGGGCTAAGTTACAGTATAAACACCAAGCAGACCCTGTTTCTGCAACTGTACTGAACTGGTTCCCAAGAATTACAATTCACATTTAGGAGAAGAAAGAAAACACAGAGTCCCCTCATAAGACAATAGAGGTCATTATGCCCGATATGATCAGTTATAAAACCTGCAGAGACACATCAATCTTCCTGCCTTTTGCAAACACCTGTGCATTAGGTTTCCCAGCCTCGGAAAGCGCTGGGAGTACTGCCGCAGCAGGAAGAGCGATAACTGTTCACGAACTGGAATTGATCTCGTGCCACCCGATAAACATTATTAGCCCAGAGTTGTTGATTTGAAGCCAAACTCCACTAAGTGGACAAAGTTTTCAAGAGAACCCTTCCCGGTGTTTGACAAGGTAAGGGGAAGTAACTGGGATGAAGACGGTGTGAACAAAGCAGGTATTGTATACTGTGGGCTCGGTAGGGCTGTGAATTCACAATCCTGCAGAATAAAGTGAGGAAAAGAAGCAGGTGTGACAAATGGAAATAGAGGAAAATAAGGGGTCAGTTCAGAGAGACGCAAAGTTTAAGGCCAGAAGTGTTCACCACATGGTCTATATCCCAAAGGCCATTACGTTTTGACTCACCTTCCCAAGGGCAGGGCCAAGGGCAGTAACTTTAGCTTGACTAATGTGTGCCTGCAGGATGTCAGCCAGTCTTGATTCAAAGACCTGAAGGATGAGGAAGCCACTTCCTTTGTACCACAGGCTAATCATCCTCAGAATTAAAATCTGTTCCTTCCTTTCCATTTAACCCTATCTTAATTACACTTTCAATCATTAACTCTCATGCTTTTCCTCACTAAATTCTTTTAAAACACAGTATTCCCACCAGTACATTAAGTTGCTTGCTTACAGCCTGCATTCAATGCACCTCGGGGTCTTCTTTTTCAACTGTGTAAGCAGAATGCACATTGCACCATAGCACAGTCTTGGCTAGTGCCAGCCCCTAAGTAAAATGCATTTAGGAGGGAAGCACAGGGCAAAATCAGTTGGAAATTTTTGTAATGAAATATTTTCCCTACCTCCCTTTCCTGTGGCAAGGAATCGAGACTCTGCTGTAGAGCAGCTTCCCAAAGGCGATGCTGGCAGGCAGAGGCCGCAGGATGCTGCTGAGCCTGTCTCTGTGGCTGCTGTTGCAGGGAAGGTCAGAGAGCCAGGACTTCAGGGTCCTCAGGGCTGGGCGGCTGGTGTGGAAGGGAAACGCATATGAAGGTAAGAGCCTAGGTACCCCAATAATCATGCTTCTTCCAAACTTCCAGTTAAGAAGGGAGGTTTTCCTCCTTGACTTGGAAAAACCCTGAGAAAAAAGTCTGCAAAAACAGCAGCAAAGGAGTTGCTAAAGGCCCATTTCCTTATTTCCTCTCAAAATGTTGTTAGTGTTTGTGAATACTCTTGGGAACACACTGCCTGACAGACTAAGCATCCTTCCTCCCTACATTCATTCTTGGTTCACGTAACAGTGCCTTACCCAAATTCACTCCTGAAAACTACAGTGGAATAAACAAGCGAGACTAATTAACATGAATCATTATAAAGTGAAGTGTCACCCAACATGTAGTTCGAAAATTCTAACCCACTCCTGAAATTTCCTCCGCATTGCACAGAGCAGGAAGCAAACGGACCAGGCAGATTTGTTTCACACATCAGGCTGCATCCTTGCTCTGCTGAAGCCAATAGGAAGCTGCTCCTTGTTTCGGCAGGGCGAGGAGTTCACCTGCTCTGTTCAGAGGGTGCTGAACGGCCTTCTGAAGCCGGTCTGAGCCTTCATCTCCCTGTGAGCAAGCAGCCGCATGGACAGCAGCAATGCAAACTGCCCTGTGTTCCTGCTCTGCTCCAGCCTGGGCTGTACAAAATCTGTGCAACGTAGAGGTATGAGCAGTTTCTCTGCAGGAAAAAAGATAAAACGAGGCCTTGCCATTAAGACAAAGACAATGCTTAAACCCAGCAATGGCCTTCTCAAAAAAAAAAAAAAAAAGAAAGAAATTCCAGAGTCAAAACCATAGGATTTTTTTTTCTGGTGGTACTGTAGAGATTTGGTTGACATCTGCCATTTCCCTATATATATATGTACACCGACAGTAAAAAAACAAAAAGAGTCAAATCCAGTTATCAAGGATTTAAGTGTCCAGGGTTATCAGGTCAGGTGATTTCCAATTAAAAGACTTGCATTAGAAATGCTTTCACCTCAAAGGATAAGCTTTAGGCACAAAAAAAGTATCATAAAATCAGGCCAAGTCCATCTTAAGGTATAAGAACAAATGCCCAGTTCCCCAAAGGATGATTACACCACAGTTTTCACTGAAATCAATAGAAACCACGGGTTTACATTTAGAAAGCAGACTGCTTATTTAGGCTCTTTAAATCCATTGATTCTTTATTTGAGCTCTCTATTAGCCCTGCCTTTTATTTATCTTTCTAAATTGCTCAGCTCTCGCATTGTCACACTTTGTGTTGCCTAACCCAGGGGCCCTGCCACCTCCATGTGTTCAAAGAGCGTTTCCACTCGCGGACTGTGGGCTGGCAGGAGAGCCCGGGCTGGGACACCACTACAAAGCACAGAGCACCCAGCAGAGACTGAAGGGCTGGGTAAGCAATATGCTTTGGAAAGCCTCATCACAAGGCTCTCTCCACAAGGGAGGATAGGAGCAAACCCAAAATGCCTAGCACCATCTGACATAACAAGCAGCATGCAGCACCCCCTAAGTCTCATATATCCCGTGCATTTATCTGCCATTAATAACAAATCAAGAAATAAAAGGATATCAGAGGTGTCCTACTAATTTCAGCCCTCTGCTCACATAGTGTCCCAGTTGAGGTTGGGACACTAGCTCTCTGATACAGAGCTAGTGATAAAAAATACAAGATAGTTACAGTTGGTCTCACAAATCAGGATAAACCTTTCTTTTTTCATTTCCAAATCTTCCTTGTTCCTCTTCAAGACACAAAAGAGACCCATCCCTGCAAGGCAAGGCTTGACTAAAGAAGGGGACTGGCACTCTTTCACTAGGGTCTTCTCAAAGCCACTGAGAAAGCCCCTGTGTGCCCAGACACAGCCCTTGGCACCCCTGTTTCCCAGACTGGACCCAGGAGAAATGAACAGCCTCCCCAGGATGCCCTAAGATTATGGTATTCTGAGCAAGGACGTTGCAAGCACAGAGCAGTGTCTGCAGGAAAGAGCTAAAGTCAGTCCATCACTCTTGCATGAAAGAGCAACCTGGGAGTCCTCTGACCTTGCAATCTTGCAATGCTTTTACCACACAGGACACCAAATCCTCTTCTCAGCTGTGCCATACACAGGTATATAAAGAGATGGCAGTACCACCAGAAAGAAAACTGAAGAGGGCTAGTTAGCAATAAATAAGTAATAACTGGGCATTTGTCTAACAGCTAGTGTGCCAATGAATAATTGAAATCTTTATTACTAGTACAAATGTACAAGTAAACAAACACCCACTGCAGCTAACACCAATGGAGCAGCTGCTGTCTGTCCAGAGGTATAATTATATAGAGATTTCTTTTCATATTAAACCTCTCTCTTTGGTTTGGGAAGCACAGATGATAAAGCCACAGTAGCTGAAAGAGTTACCTTTTGACCTCCATGACAGGCAAAACCCAACAGAGACATTTTTAAGTGATACTGGGGAGAAGAAACTGTGAATTGCTGTTCACATAACCCAGCTCTCATGCTCTGGAGCATCTGGTCATCCGCAAAAGAGGCAGGGTCTCCCCTAAGTGCCGTTGGCTTGGCTGAAGCCAGGAATGTGCACTGGCAGCAGTGCAGCTAGAGACTCCTAGTCCTTTCTGCAAAGCAAAGAGACCCTGAGTATGAGCGTGAGGCACTGATTGGAAAAGCGTAAATATTTATGCAGGAGAATTTTAGAAAGAAGGAAACATTTTTCATTTAGTTGTAAATCATTCAGGGAATTATTCATTTTTCAAATTAAAACATTTTCTTTAAATTCAAAACAACTGTTTTTCTCCTGGATTTTGTTTACAAGAAAAGGAAGAGTTTCAGCTCTGCCCTTTTTCATCCCTCCTCCACAAAATGTCAACCAAGTCCTTTGTCTTATGTTATGAAGTCATTTTGGGGGAGAAAAAAATGTAGTGAGGATTTCTTGAGCAGCTGTAGCTGCTGGAGAGTGGAGTGTGGAGAGTGGAGTGATCCTGTGCTTCTCCACCTGTTGGATGTATACAAGATTATTTGTGAGGCGCTCATCATAGCCTAAATCCGACTTTTGCCAAAAAAGCGAAACGGAAAAGCAATTGAGGCTGATTCACCTCTTCAAGACCCATTTAAGTGGTCTCTGTTTGAGAAGATGACAATCTTCCTTATGTGTTTCACTCCTGGTTTTGTGGTTTTGTTTTTCTTTCCACTTCGATACTTTTTATTTAAGACAGAGCTTCCTATGGGTCCCAGCCACATGGGGTGTGTATGCCATAAATCAATGCTTTCCAGTCCATAAAATATCATCCATTCCCCTTTTATCTCCCATTTCATAGCAATGCTTTCACCACCCCTAGGAAGTGAAAAAAAATCACAAGCTTTGTGCTATGACTGATGGCCAGTAATCTGCTCTCTCACTGAGTCCACATTCCCTAAAGACTTTATTCCTTGGATGTATCTGGCCCTATGCCCCACTAAGTTTCGTTTTAGGTCCAGCTTCTTAGATTAATGCAAGAGCAATAGTGATGAGCAATCAAGACAACTTGGTTTAAATTAAAGCTTATGAATGCAGAAGCAAAACAAAATTGCATATAAATCATGGGGCATGGACACAGGAAAAGTCCCTTGGCTTGCAGACCACCTTTTGCATCCATGGAAGTGAACAGTACCTTAAATGTGCACCTCAGTTTAGAAGACATCATAATAAATCATTCCTAATAAAGAAACAGATCTGCATCTGCAGAAAAGAAGAGGTTGCAGCCTACTGGCAGGCATAAACTGTTGAAAAACAGCAAGAGTTAACTCACTACTTGTGGAAGCAGCTGCAAAAGGGAGAGGAATACACAGCTCCAAAGGAGGGTAGCAAAACAACAATAACAATAATAATAATAATAATAAAAACTCTGACAAAAAGATTGTAAAGTACTGACTTCCCAGGTCTGACCAGTCCTGTGACCAGTTCTCTGGACTATCTAGCACAACCTGGTGTATCCTAATTGATAGCAAGGAACCTCTCTCCCACATCTTCAGCCACAAATGTTATTCTGGGAAACCTAGGTCTTCCCACATGTTGCCATTGCCTTCCTGGTGCCAGCGCCAGCCCTTCTGCAGCCACCAGGCAAATCTGACCTAGGAAAAAAAAAAACCTGAACAAAAAATAACAGGCTTTTTTTCAGTCACTTCAGCGTCATGGTCTGACTCACCATAGGATTGCACAGATGCTAATGCAGCTACAAGTAAGGGCGGTGGGAATATGCATCCAAAGGGAGGAAGAAAGGAAGACTTCAATTTGCTTAAAGCAATTGTGAAACCACAGCCCAGATGATAGATCTTTGAGGGCAGTTCATTATAGCAGCCAAGTTCCCATGTAGCCCTATGTTGTCATTTTATTTGTATTGTCTTTCATGTAACCACCTGTCCATATCCAACACAACTCCATGGCACCTCACTTTCTAGCAAACCAGACTGGAAAACTAAATTCCAAGGGCATGGCAAAGTCTCTGCACATTGCAGGATAATAAACATAACAGTTGTCCTGTTTCCCAAATGGATGTAGACATCTGGCTGGTGTCCTTCAGAAGAGCTCCGTGCTGAACAGTCATATTTGCAAAGCTCTGTGAGGCTTTCAACAGCTACCTTAACTATTCATTTTCTCCCTTTTGAGTATCTCCCTCCTGGAGCTGGATTCTCTTTGTAAACATCTGAGAGCAGCCAGCAACAGAAGAGCTTAATGCTCTCTGTCCGGGGCCTCTAATGGCCTGGCAAAGGAGAAGGAACAAGACTGGTGCAGATACTTGTGTCTAAAGACGCAAGAAATAGCATGGCACATTCCCTCACTTCATCCGTGAAGTTCTAGTTCCCATGGGCAGGCAATGCTGTGTTTCATAGGCGCTACCCATTTCCTTACAAGGGAGCACAGTTTCTTCCCAGACAACAGCATTGCTCTCCACTGGTGGTCTCCTGTGGCAAGACCACCCTAAGTGTAGGCTTGAGAGAGAAATCCCAAGCTTTTCAAGATAAAAAGAGAGTTCACTCCAGTACGAGTTCCATTTGATCATGCCAAAACACATCACAGTCTGTTTCCTTGGCACATTCACTTCCAGCACCCTCCGAAAACCATCTCTTTTGCCTTGGATAAGAAGCTGACCGCAGAAGTAACCACCTCCACACAAGATTGCTGTAATTCTTGGGATCTAAAATCATCAGGATTTTTACTTGCCAGCTTCTACCACTATTCTGATTTTCACAACCACAACGAATGAGAGTGTGGAGAAGACAATCGATGCTACAAGCTAGTTCTGCTCATACAGACAGCTTGTACTTTCCAATGTCCAATCACCAACGCTTACGCACACTTTTCTTAGCAGTTTCCCCTTCCCCATGAACCCTCCTGGCCATTAGTTGTGTGGTGAAGTCTAAGAACAACAGTGAAGGTTTTTTTGATGTTTAGCTTTGTGAATTTGGTATCATGTGAAGATCTCCTGGTGCAACCGCTCTCTGGGGCAGCTGCCTTTGGAAATCCCCTAAGCATGACCACTTGTTCGTGCAGGCAGCTGAGTCACGTGGAACTGAGACCTCTTAGACCATCTGGCCTGGCTTCAGCACTTCTGCTCATGTGCTCCTGACTTTTACTTTTCACAGCTCAGGGTCAATCAATTTGCTAGGCCAACAGAGCAACCACATAGTCCCATTTCCTGGTCCCTCTACTGTGCTTCTTCCCCTAAACATATCATGTTCATTAATTTAATTTAATCCTATAGGCTGCTTAGTTCTTTTCCACCTTTGCACAGATACTGCACTGGGTGTGCAGCAGACCTTTGCTTTCATTTACCTTCAGCAACCTACAGATAAACACAAACATTTGCCAAAGACAAATTGTTTTTGTTAAGTACCCCTCCCTTCCCCTACAAGGAGGTGAGAAGAATATTGCAATAGGTTTTGTACTCCCCACCCACATTTTTTTTCTCACTGCCAAGCCTATGGCATCAGGAACGATTAGAATATTTTTCCTTGTGTGGGCCATGAGTGTATATGAAATGCAGCAACTTTTCTTGCTAAAAAGTCAACAAAAACATCAACAACAACAACAAAAAGAAACCACTCTCACATGACCTTTAGACTTGCCTTGAGAAGAACACCAGAACTGGTTCAGCAGATAAGATGAGGAACTCTACTATTGTGATAGCTACAGTCACAGAGGCAAAGCTACCCTCTCAAGTTTGGGAAGGGAGAAAATGATGCTCAGGGGCTGTTTATTCAATGAAGAAGAAAACACCACAAGTAGAAAGAGCTTTCTGAAAGTTACAGCTGCATGCACTGACTGCAGAAGGAGATTATGGAAAACCCAGCTTAGGTCTGCCACAGCTTCTGCTTCTGTGAATGCTGTTGCGTTGATGCCCAAAGCATCTTCACAGGAAGCAGAACCCAATCACTCAACATGATAAACCAATATGCTGGGGGATGTGTGGTCTGGACAAATAAAAAATGTATGCGCATTCCTTGGTAAGCAGTTATATGAAATATTTAAACCAAACCTGAGTTTTGTCCCCTGCAGATGCTCTTGATGCTGTTACTACATGGATTGTTCTGCACACCTACAGAAAACAGACAGCAGCCTCCACCACTACTGTGTACATATGCTGCAGGACTCCAGAGAAGTTTCAATTAGGAGCTGAACTAGGAGCTGCACTTCAGGATGGGAGGTTTGTGCACTTGACATCTATTCAGAGTCTGCAACTCCAGATCCTTGGGCCAGAAGTGGACCACTTTGAACTGAAAGGAAAGTTGAATTCATGGACAAGGTCCAGATAGAGAGGAGGACAAAGTGTTTAGCTCCAACTGTGCCTCCTAGAAGCCTAGAAGATTTGTTTCTGGTATCCTGACACTCACTATTTACTACTGGTGAGATCCTTGGTCAGGAGCCTGAGGTGTGATGAGATGGGACTGAGCAGGGCAGAAGGGCTTCGTTGCTATCAGTGCACTCCCAGCTCCCTAGGAGTCCCCAGCCCTGTGCTGCTGTGCCTACAGCAGACTGTCCCAGCCATGCCAAGGGGCCTCTCAGTTCAACTCCAGCTTCAACACAGCCTCACCTAGCACTTCTGGCACAAGCAGAAGACACCTATCTGTCACATCAGGTTATCACTTTCTCTCCCCGATACAAACTAAAACACCCTGTACCTTGCTTCCAGCAGCCCTAACCACATCACAAACAGGAGGAATCTACACAAGCATTCAAAACATGTGGAGGTTATGCCACCGCAGCAATTAAATCCACGCTCGCTTTCTTGAGCAGCGCCTGGAGGGAAACAGCCTGCGTTGTGGGGCAGAGGAGGACATGCCGCAATAATCTGGGCCTTCTCACAGCACAGGCTGTGGATTGCAACCTCAGGAACAAATCCCAGGAGTGCGTCTCACCCCAGAGGCTGGACCACCCTCTCCCAGGTGGGCTCACTCTCTGTGCAGGATGTGTCATACCAGATACAGCTCTGTACTTGAGGGGGTCTGCAAAGCCCTGGGTTGCCCTATGTCTCCTCAAACCCAGATTAGCTGCAGTTTTGGCGCTGAGCAGAGTCCATGAGGGAACAGCCTCTTGGGCAGCGGACCAGCGGCTCCGCAGGCTGGGACGGTACCACCTGGCCTGGCTAGGTGCAAAGGAGCTTCTGCCCAGCACACTACTGTGCCTGCCACGGGCACGCCATCTCCACTCTCCCCCTGGCATCCAGGCAGGGTGACGCAACCTGTGGCCTAAAAGGAGCCTGGGCCTCTCTGATTTGTAGCTGAGCCCCTACTCTGCAGCTCCTGAGGCTGCTGCTGCGCGCAGGGAGGAATTTCACCCCGGCTGAACCAGGCTACCGGTGCAACTAAGGTGCTTGCAATCCCTCTCCCCCTGCAGCCTGCCAGAACAGGTCCCGCAGGCTCCTTCCTTCCTTGGGCACGCCACGGAGCGCCGCTTTCGGAGCTGCCATGCCTGGGGCCACGCGCTGCCTGCGTGCCAACGGCGTCCAGGGCGCGCTCCACGGAGATTTTCTCATGAAACTGTTTCCACTAGAAAAGGAGAGTTTGCAAAACAGCGAGCGCTCTGGAGCAATGCCGCAATTTGCCAGCATGCTGGATGCCACCAGGCAGGTTTCTGCGGGCCCGCTGCGCATCCCAGGTGCGCTGCCCAGCTCCTGGCTGCCAGGGCTGTCCGAAGCATGGCAGAGGTGCCCAGCACGGAGCGTGGCTGCTGCCTCCACTCTTTACAGCAGGTGTGCCGGAGGCTCCTGCCTTCAAATGGCCCCCAAAATAATCCCTGGAAAACTCCTCTCACCACCACCACCACCAGTGCCCACTTTTATTTTCTGCCTTGGAAACACAACAGAAAGGAAACTGCAAAAGAGATGTTTAATTAAGTGTGTTTTTATGTCCGTTCTTTTCTGCTGCCAGCACCAAACTTCCAGCTACAGAGTCAAGGAGAAAAATCATTGCTGCTCTAAAGTCAGGGGCTAGATTCTGCTTTCAGGGGTGCCTTTTTGCTGACTGTTATCCACAGAATTAAACACAAATCTATCATCAAAACTTCAGCATTTTAAAAACTTCAGCTAGGATTTTATGCCAGTTTCTCATTCTTAAGCTCTCATTGCTTTCAGTGACACAGACGAGGCACATCATACTCTCTCAGGTACCTTTTAAGCAGAAGCTGTTGGCCAGTCTACAGAGAAGTAACCTGGGACCAAAATCCTTTGCTTGGGTGCAGCTAGACTTCATACTTTTGTGAATACTGAATTTTCTGGAAAAATGGAATCGCAGATAAAATGAAAAGATTTGCAAATTCAGGTTAAATGTAACAAATAGTAACAGCTGGGGGAAAAAAAGCAAGAGAAATTCTTTTATAGCATTGAAAACTTTAGTTTGGCATACTTGAAAATTATTTGTTCCAGAAATGTCAAAGGGAAACTTTTCACTTCAAGATGGCAATTTTCATTTAAAAACAGACTTAAATTTTAAAAAAGAAAGATAATAAATATGATGATTAAGCAGAAAAATATACTATTCTGGATCAGTGTAGAAACTCAAGTTAATCAATTAGATTTATGTATGTTTTTCCTCTTTTTCTGGTGAACAAAGAAATATTTTTTTTCTTTGACTTGACTGATATTCTTTGACTTCTGCCCAAAACATTCACCTTAGCCACTGAGCAAAATTTCCATCATCTTTCCATGGGGCTAATCAAGTACAAAGAACAGTCCACAGCACTTCTTCAAAACCAATACTTTAGTTCTGGACAACTGAGACCACAGAGAAATGCCCTTATGTTATCATCAGATGCATACGACTATCAAGTGCAGTCAAAATAAAATCTTTGTCTTTGGATCTTCATTTTCTTGTCAATAATAGAAAAAGTGCAAATGCCATTGATCGAAAGGCTCTTTTCTCCTGCCGAAAGACCATATAACAAGCTTTCCAGAGTCCATCCAAAGAATGTATCAGTGTTCCAGCATTATGAACAAGGGAAGCAAACACAAGGAGACTTTGAGTCATGTTTACATAAGAGGCCTGAAAATTTGGGGCACCTTTGTTTTTGGCTGCTTGATTCAGATCCCCGCAGCCTGATTTGCATGAGTATTATGCACCCAGGACTCCTACAGAGATCAAAAACGAGCTCGTGCCTCTGCAAAAACAGCTTGCTGGCATCCTAAGTAGAGGCGCTCAAGCTCAGCATTTTTTTAAAAAATCCGTGTCTGCACCCCTTCTTGAAGACCTGTGCTGAACAAAACGCAGAGGTCAGACTGAGGCTTAGCTGCTCTTGGCAACATCCAATCCCATTTCCTCCTTTGAAAAGTACAGTGAAACCTCTCTTGCAGTATTGGAGATTGCTTGTGGTCCTCTGCTCTCTCCTTTTTTTTTTTTCATTGTATCTCCCTGCTTTGAGTCATTTCTCCAAGGGCCTGTAAGCACCAGAATTATTCTACACTCTCCATCCATACATGAACACAGAAACAGCTGTGCACATGTTTCTGAACCTGAATCCAGAGGCCCATTTTGTCCTTCCCCCATCTCCTGCTCAAGTGTGCAGAGGCGTCTGCATTTGGCTCAGAGAAGCAAAAAGGTTTGTCAGGGTTTGGAAAAGGCAACAGCATGCCCATTTAGCTCGTCCAGCAACAACGACTGGGCTCCATCCAGCTGTGGCAGAACTGCTGGGTGGTTGCTTTCATGTGCTTTTTGTTTCATGTTGATTTTCCTGGCACCTGAGGAGTTTGCAGCTTGGTTTAACTGCAGCAGCTTGACTCTTGCGAGGAAGGCAAATAGGGGGAGCCTGGGTGCTCCTGAGAGGCTGGCGTGCAAAAAGGAGCGGAGCAGTTTGCATTTAGCCTGGCTTTTGACTCTGATGTTCATCAAATATAGCACAATAGGAATTGTAGAACAATACAAATGTGCTGCAGCCTTTGAAAGTGGGATCACTGCTCACTTCAGTGGGTCACTTTTGCCTGGGAAACTGTGCCCCAGACTAAGCCCCCTCCACTGGCAGCGAAGGTGCTGCACAGAGAGCGTTTTGGAAGCAGCCTTCATTGCACTCGTTGCCTTTATTAGAGGCAATGTTAAAAGCCAGGCTTCCCTTTGGAAGTGACACGATAGAGAAAAGGCCAGAAAAGGGTGTCGAGAAAAGAAATCTAATCATTTATAAAAAGCAGTTTAACCTAGCTGGTTATAGGCACTCTGACAATCTGTTCTGGGCAAGAACTGTATTTCCTGCGAGTCCTTTCACTCATGTCGTTCTGTGTTTCAAATCAGCTTTGACACAACCTCAGTGACAAAGGCTTTGAAGTCTGAACTAAATGTGCTACAGAGATCATTATTCATAACCACTCAGACGGAGAGGGAATATTTTCCTTTTGAAAGGTCTTGCCAAACCTGTCCTGTGCTTTGTTTGCTTTCAGAGGCACTGTGGTCACTCTTTCAGAGGAAAGAGTGCTACTGGATGGAGGAAAGAAAGGGTGATAACAGTTTGGCAGGGAACAGCCTTCAAAAATCACTAATTAATGATTCTCTAATTAAAAAAACCACAGGGACCTTCTCAACTCAAAGCTGCTGCTTCACATGGACTCCATGCAAAGGGTCTTTACGCGGCGCCTTCCCCAGGGAGCAATCTTGGGCCTAATCCTGCGGCACCCTGATTTGCATCTATTTTTGTGAGACTTGCACTGCAGCACTTTGTAGGTCAGCGGATCTATTTGCAGTAGCAAGGTGCAGCCCAGCAGTAAGTGTTTACATACTTGGAGAGCACAAATCCAAGTCAGTCCCCAAGAAGAGCGGTAATCATCTACGGTTTTACAATAGAGGGATTGGCAGGGACAGAGCTGCATACATATGTCTCCAGAGTGTCTTTGAAGATGTATAATTTTTACATAGGTGTTATGAGAATGGTTTTTGGCTGAAGTTCTGTGTAATAGTCATTTTAAACACCCCAGGGCCCAACCTGCTCCCGCTGAAGTCTGTGGAAAGACTAAAAGGCAACAAGCCAAGACCCTTGCTCTCAGTGCTGGCTCTGCTTGGTTTATTTGTCCTACCCTTTTTGCTGCATTTTTACCCCTTTCTAAACATTTCTGCTGCTGGGTGCAAATAAACCTTCTTCTGGCATGCTGCCATTCCTTAAAATGTTTTCTCTTCACTCCTCTGATTTGTATCTCTTCAAGTTCTTCTCATCTCTCTCAAGCTTTTAGTATCACTGCTGGTCCTAATTCCAGTCTCCGTGTTGGTATCATTTCAAATGTATTTTCCATCACGGTGGCTTTTACCTATCTGCCTACTTAAAAATAATTCTCCCTGTTAAACATCATATTTTGCCCTTCTGCTCTTTCTCATCTTTACCTTCACCGTCTCCCTCTGTATTTACCTTCCTTTTCTCCATTTTTTTAAGTTCATTTTTGCCTCAGGATCTTTACATCCCCCCACCATTCCTCTCTTGTCTCACATGCTTTTCTTCTCCTGTCCACCTCAATCCCCTCTTCCTCATCTCACATCAGTTCTTCTCCTCCCATTCCTTCATATCACCACCAACCTTTCTTCCTCTGCCACACACACTGATTCCCTAATACTTCGTTTCAACCCATGCAAAGGACAGAGGGAAGGATTACATATACAACTGAAGCAAGCGAGCTGGTAGCCGGTGGTCACGAAGCCTCAGCTTCCAACACAGCCAGCCGCTGCCTGGGAAGGCGTGGGGAACAGGAAGAGGTGACTTCGCAGAGACTCAAAGGAGAGGAAAATGGTTTTGCAGATATCTGCCAGGAATGTCTCCCAGCCAGGATGGGCCACTTAACCGTAAAAGCCATGTCACCTCTGAGGTGAAGTAACCCAACTGTAGTGTGGGACAGGTGTGTTAGATGGGAAAGGCAAGGGGCGCCAGCTCTGGAAAATTTGAGAAGTCAAAGTGGGTAGGAGGAGTCCAGTGGAAGAAGGCAAGGAGATGAGGTATGTGGCAGTCAAAGCAACAAGGCACCAATGGTGGTTTAAACAGAGTGATTTTTTAAGTGGACTTGATTGCAGCAGTGTTGCAGGAACCCAGGCCCACTTAGAGACTACAGTAGTAAAGGGTTGAGAGGGATGACAAGGCCATAGATGGACAGCTGAATCAAAGATCAACAGCTTCCTACCTTAATTCCTGACTCAAGGGGCCTTCTCATAACCACCTACATACCTCTACTGTTTCATCTGATTTATTTCTTATATCCTAACCAGGCCCCGTGCTACAGCTGCTCTTGCAACACTTAGTTATGTGTTCACTGAGGTCAAAGCTGAATAATGTTAAGACATTACAACTGTTTCAGGATCATAAAATATTGCTCCAAACAGGATACTTGTTAGGAAACTATTCTCTTGATCCTCATATTTTTCACATTATCTGCTTGATAAACCCACTGAAAACATGAAGCATTTGAGTGAGTAAAAGAAATATTAAACCTGTGATACAGCAAAAGCCAGAGGACAGCTCAAGGTAGGAAGCTCAAGGCAGTGCACATTTGCACAACTGATCTCTTCATTCCTACCACAACCTCTTAAGAGGACTTTACAGACAATATTAAAAGATAATATTTTTTGCCAAACAATTTTTTTTTGAACTTACTAAGTCTACCCTCCCAGCCTTTGTTGAGAAGCACTTCCAGCTCCTGTCACTTTCACCATGCTGAGATGTCTCATAAGATGGATAAGAAGAAATGAAAAAGTCCCACTTCTTCACCTCCCAAATCAAGATTTCCCTCAAGATTTGACAATAAGCAGAAAGAGTAAGTGTGGTAAGGAGCGCTCTGAGAATATTCCTCTGGAATTTTCCAAATTAAGTGCCAAGAAATGCAAGAAGACAAATATTATAGAGATGATGGACATTTCAAAACGCAATCCAAGGAAAAATAAAAAAGGGGGGGAAAAAAAACCTTTTTAAAGGTTCCTGGAGTGTCTTTTGCTCCCCCCCCGCTTTGCTATTTTCCCTTGCCCTCAGAAACAGCGCACAAGCATCTCTAGCTGTTTTTGAAACTCCTAGTCAAAGGTACAGAGGAGAGGTAGAGGAGATGACATCCCAAATGACTCTAGAATAAAATGAAAAAATTCTTTCAGTGCAATCACTTGTGAAGGCAAAACAAAAAGCGTGCACACCCTGTAAGAGACTGGAGAAAAAGCTACTTAGAATGTACAGAGAGCGGGAGACCTCATCCTATATGAAGCTTTCTCAGTGTAACATCGAAGCCACTCTCTGGTGTCCAACCCCATGAATTTCCACTACAACCTTGCTGTTTATAGGCAGTAGACTAAGCCCTTTTCTTCCAAGCACAGCTGTAGAGGACAGAGAGGGCACACCAACAAGAGACAGGGCAAGGCTGCTGAGCAGGGGGTTAGACCAGTGCAACAGGCTGTGGCTCACGGAAATGCTCTGCAGTGGGGTAAAGTTTTCAGTGCATGAAGACATGGCCATCTCTCTGTTTTTTTCCTCTCTCAGAATTTAGGTCCTGCAGCTCTGGAATTGTAACTTGACCACCTGATTTCATATTTGGGAAGCAATAAAAGTCTTTTGAGATGGCAGGAGAGCATTGCTTGCTTTGACCAGCAGGACACGGAGGCAGTCATGGTCGGGAGACGCATGCTTTTAAAACCAGTGCAGCTGTAGACTTTTTGATGTGTGCATATCTCTGTGTCTGTCTTTTTGCAAGGAGACCAGTGCTTTCACACATGCCGATTAAATAACGACGGCAACTTGCATTCTCCCAGCCCCTTCTTATGGCAAATGCAGCCAACTCATGTAAGCCAGGAGGGAACTTCTAAAAGCTATATTCCTCCACAGAGAAGACTGAGCTTCTTCCCAGGCCAATAATGAATGGGCACCATTAAAAAGACACCCACAAACCTAAGGGTGCAACCTTCTGCCCTATTGTGCCATGGTTTCATTTATATCTGGCCTCATATTTTGCCATTATCCATCCAGAAAGCTAGAATTTCCTTGAAGACTGTTGTTTATTACGAGACAGCCTTCCATTCCCTCTGCACTCTAAGGTTAGTGCTTCATAGCATCAATTAGGAAATGTGGAGTTGCTAAAATGGAAAAAAAAATCAACCTGGGAATAAATTAGTGTCTCATCACTATAAATGGAAGGCAGTTTTAAGGCTGTTGAATGTGGAAATCGCAAACATCCTGGTACATATTTTTCCATTCATATCATACATTCTTATAAATTGAAAGTGATCTTTTATATCATACTTCCACATGCCTCTCCGATGCAGTCATTTCCCCTAATAAACTTCCTAACGCTTTGTGTGGTCAAGTGTTAGATGTCCCAAAGGGATGATGTTTCCACCACTTCCTTGCAAGACATTGCACATCTCTCCATCAAGGAAATTCTTGATATTCTGTTAAATGCTTCCTTTCTCAGTGCATTTCCATTACTCCTAATTAAACCCTGCATATAGCCTTAAGTAAATCTGTTCAGATTTTACTCTTTTTTATAATATTGTGACAGACACCACATCCCCTCTCTTTCATCATTTAGCTACATTATGGAGAAAGATTATGAGGTAATATATTGACAGACAAATCCTCTTGTTTTTAGTTGCTGTTCTTGAATCTCCTCCAGTATGTTTGTCTAGCAGTGCAATACCCAGAATGCAGGACAATACTCCACATGCACTGTTAGATGGTGCCTTTCCACACCTGTCTGACTTCTACAGATAAAGAAATATCACTTCCAATCACCTAACCACTATCATCCCCAGATCTCTTCAATACTATTTATTTTTGTTGTGTATCTGAATTACAAGTTGTTTTCTGCCGTTTGCATTTTTCCAAGTTGGAATTTGTATTGCTACTTTTCATCCTTTCTTTAATCTCTTTAGATCACTTTCATATCACTTTATTGCCTATAGGAGTGTTCAGTTTTCCCCAGTGTAGCACTGCTTTTTTTAGCCCTTTACATACCACACAGCTTTCAGAACATCTAACTACCTCCTCCATTGACATCTGCACAGCATGACCTAGCTATATTCTCATTTGACCACTCTGCTTTATTTCTAACCGACCCCCCCCCCAAACAGTAAGCACTACTAGAGAGCTTGGAATTTAGAAGAATGCACCCCAGCTGCAAGTCACAGCAGTCACCATCCATTTCATTAAAGTGCTGTGCACTTCATCCTGCATGGGGAGGTCACTGCCACCCCCAACAAGGCTCTAGTTACAGAAGCACCAGGGTACTCATGTTGATAGTGCTGATTTCCTTAAGTTTAAAATACCAAGTTTCTGGAACAAAAAGTGTGTTCCTTCTTAAACCTGTTAAATCAGCCTGGATTCATCGCTGAACCACGTGGTGACCAATTACTAAGGTGCTCCATGCTAGCCTGTTGCCTTACTCCCACATTACCACAAGCCAGTCTTGGTGTTGCTGGACTCAACCTCATGGCTGAAACAACTGTCTGCGTGCCAGTTTCTACATTTCTGGAATGCCAGTTTGCCAATAAAAGGGCTTTCTGTGCAGATTATCATCTGTAAACAGAGGGCTTGGCCAGACTGCCATTCCTTGGTGTGCAGTGCCACAACTGTACAGAATGTGCCTCAGTATTATTGTAAATACAGATTTCAGGCCTGAAAACCACTTACAGATTACTTTGCTTCACGCAAGCAAGTAGTACATTAAGGTGAGATCACACACAAGCATAGAACAAAGCCTGTTTATATGACTGTAGTATGATTTGTCAAATGTACACATGCACACAAGCTAGCTTTAAACTTGCGTATTTGTTTAGTGGCAGTCATGCTGGAGTGGCAAGGCAACAGGAATTTCACTACAGGAGCTAATGAAATATCCAAATGACAGCAGGATTTTGGTGGTCTCTTGCTAGTGGATTTGCAGCCAAGTCTCCATGAGCCAACCCAAGAACCTGTAAAACCTGCAGACCTGACAGTGGATGTACTCTAACTTCAGCTACAGCATTTGGCTGAGTTTGGGGAGGTTCACAGACAACTTCAGAATAGCTCAGGAGAATTACCTTCATTTTAGCACTCATAAGAATGCGCTTCCAGTGAAAAATATTTTCATACTCACCAGTTTAAAGCCACTGCCTGAAATAGATCTCTAGTTTTACCGTAGATTATGATAAAAGATAACAGCGAGGTGGGGGCAAACAAGGCCAGAGCTCCCGGCGTACACCACCTCAGAGGCTAGCTGCCTCTCCTGCCTGCAGGCAAGGGGATTTCTGCAGGTGTGCCGTGCAGAGGCACACTATTTGATGAGCACCATTAGTCTTAGCTTGCCACCCGCTTTGACTTTATCGGCTGCCAGAGCCCTGCAAACATCACCTTGGAAATCATTCTTGAGAAGGAAGCGCTAAGTAGTGGCTTTATTGATTTTTTTTTCTGTGTGGGAAGAGTTCCACATGCATAAGGCAGCATTTGAATAAAACACATTTATTCCCTCCTGTTTGTCATTAGCTGCACGATCTTGGAGTCCAAAAGACATCAGCCCGGCATTTGACTCTCACATGTTGCTGGTGTCACAGATTTTCTCAGCAAGATGGCCACCTCTCACAGTGAGTTTCAGAAATGATATTGCTTTTGATCTAATTTTGCTGAGAAAAAGAAGCCAGAGCATGTGAGATTTACAGACAAGCAAAATAGGAACTGGTTTTATCCCTCCTTCTTTACGTCCCCCTGGGGATTACCAGGGCTCTCCACGTGCCTCTATGCAGACTCTGCCGCCCGTCCCCTGGAGTTTTCTGTTTTCACACCCGTTTCCTCCAGCTGAATCACTTCAGTGGTTTACCACTCAGGGTATGAGTGTGCCACGTGGCCACACTGCCTTTCCAGGGGGTCTGCAAAAGTAGCCCCTCACTGCACTTTTGGGGAATTGGGGCATTGAGCTGGAGGTGAGAGTTGTTTGCTGCTTTACTTGTTTCCTATATTTTTCTTATCTTTTTCTATTTCCTATTTATCTTTTTCTCCCCACACCCATGAAATGGACATATATCCTTTAGTGGAAGGTATCCAGCTGTGGGTTAAGACCTAGTAGAAATGTAATCAAACAGTTTAAAGCCACATTTGAAGAGAAATATGTTGTCCAGTGGAAATCTCAAGAAGGAGTTTGCATAGAAACACACCAAATAATACAGATACTCATCCTCGGACTTGGTCAGAATGTTACCTCTATTCTACTTTTAAACATGTTTAGGTATAGTTTCCTTTTTTTAAAAAATAAAATGGCCATGTTTTCTTATTCCTTATCCCATGAGTGCATGCTTGCGCTCGAGCAGGGGAACTTTCAGCATCCCCGCACGGCCCCTTGGGCCTGTGTCAAGCCGGCGCTGGCAGGGAACCACCTACTGGTTAATGGGATCGCTGCCTGGAACAGCACTGGCAGCACATCCTCGGAGGCCTCCTGTCCAAGCCAAAATCCAGCCCAATGCTGCTTAGCTCCTGACAGGATCACAGCACAGGGACACACGTGCCTGCAGGCAAACAATGACACTAGAGGCTGCATCATGACAGTGTGGAGAATTAACCTAAACGCCAAGCCTGCTCTGGGCACAGCTCTCTGTAATCCGGCAGCTCCCAGCACTAATGAAGTTCTCTGTGCGACATGATGGGCACGTAAGCGCATCATTCATACCCCCCTCACATCCACCATGAGCTGGATCAAAGCAACCTGCTGTGCTGAGGTGCTTGTGCCCATCTGCCAGGCTACATGCAATGGGCAGGCTAGAGACAAGCTGAGCAACAAAATAAAGGGATTAGGCACCAACCACGAGACCCAAGCAACAGGAAAACAGAAAACAGCATAGTAACACGGCACTGAGCTTTCCTAGCAGCTCTTGTTGCTGATTTATACAGCCAGCACGATTCATTTATCCAGACTATATTTTTATTTTATTGTTATTAATTGTTACTTTGGTAGGGATGGGGAAATTTGGCCAATTAAAAATAACTTTGGGGACAGCAGCTGGCAAAGCCAAATTGAGAGAACTCTCTGTCTTCAGCTCCAGATCTATTTTCAAAGAATGTGGTCTTAGCAGGTAATTGGGTGCAACTGAGAGCACAGATAAGTAGTAGCACTTCCCAAGGTGTAGCTCAAGGTCCTGCTCTTGCCAGTTGCTGTTCGTTGGCAGACAGGCCCATGGCCTGCTTAAGCCTCTGCAAACTTTCTAGCAGACCAGGACTCAGTTGGTTTTCAAAGCTAGAGAGACGATAATTTTCACATACAATTGAGGTAGTCTTTCAGATATACAAAAAATGTCATTATAATATCAAAATATGCAGAACTAAGGGCTAGGAATTTGGTTCCACAAAGGCATGTGCATCTTCACTCCTGACACACACATTTTTCTGCAGGCCCTTATCCATACTCCACAAGCAACTTCCACTTTGCATTCTGCATTCAAGCAAGTTTTCACAAGCAAAAAAGGAAAATTAATAGCAGGCTGAAGAATAAACAATCTAACTGAACAGCAGAAAGCTGACAGGTAGAATTTTCTCTGTGATACCTTTTTAGAGTCCAGCTAATTGCTTTAATGTAAGTCTTTATTTCCCGCTTCTAGCTCATGTTCCTGCAGGACACATATCAGCCCAACATCTGAACACACATCCACACTAGTCGCTAGGTCATAGTGAGCGTGATTTCCTCAGTCTGCTTTACTAGTGAGATGCTGCAGCATTGCCAGACTGGGGCTCCCATGCAGCTCATTCTTTACACAAAGGCTACACTATAACTATACAAGGGCATAGCTAGCAGGTTTGGGCTAATGAGTTAAAAAATTACTGCTGTGGGACTGAGCAACACAGCACCTAGGTGCTCAGGTGGGCACTGCTGCTCACTAGCTTCCAATCCAGCCAAACCAGAGAGCAGCAGGACTTCTGGAGAGCTGCCTCCAACCACAGCCTTTGAACTTCTCCTGGAGTTCTCCACCACCTCCCCAGGCTCTCTGAAGCAGATGACATACACTGCTTGCATCTCTTGGGTGCATAAGACTTGGGTGATGCAGCTCAAAGGATCAGAAATACTGTCTTATCATCAGTATGTGCCTTCCATAACCTATTTCTATACTCACCCTCCTGAAACTTTTGGCAATGGGCAAAGCTCTTTGGAGAATGTTGTTAAGTGAAAATGGCTTTTGGGACAGATGAAAAACAAACCATTTGTCCACACATCCTACTTGCAGGAGAAAAGGTGCCTCATGGGTTTAGTACCCTGCTGCCCCAACCTACCCAACTGTTAGGATTTACGTAGGCAGATTTGGCAGTCTTTTGAGGTTAGCTGAACTGTGACATCTAACTCAGTTGTGGATCTTGCCTGCCTTCTTCCTGAATATACCCTTTGCAGTCAGGCTAAGTGTTAGTAGATCAGACCACAGGCACTGTAGTTGCCGTTGGTGTGTACTGACAAGGAGCCAGGTGCTCCTTGGTACAACAGGGCAGTTCCACCAAATACAGTAAACCACGGCAATTCTCCCTCGCTGAAATTCTGGCTCCATATTTTGATTAATTTGCACTGTTCTCTTTTTTTTCCCCTCTTACTCTGTAGTATTTGCACAGTTGCTACCACCAAACTGCACACATTATGCCTGCCACTGGCTGAGCACCGAGCCAGAGTAAAGACTGCCACCTACTGAAATACAGATTTTCCATGAGCGGTTCCTCCATCTCGCACCCTACTTCCTCCTGGGCCTGGGATACGCTTGCAAAGGACACAAGAAGAGCAGGAAATGGGATTTAAATGACTTATAAGCATTTCCCTACTTTAACAGGCAAAACCTTGGGGGTGGGAGAGCAGCGGATTTGCTTTCCTGGTTTTTATTCCGCCTAAATGGAAAGGTACACCAAGAAAGAAGAAAATCCAGACATGAAAAACATTTCCTTCTAAATGGAAGGATATGCCTTTAAGGGGAAGGTAGCAGGCAATGATCCATCTTCACCACATACAGACTTGCCTTGTTCTTCCATTTCTGGCTGAGTGATAAAACGTTAAATGCCATTTCCTGTATCAGTGGTTAACCACTAGATGCTGGATCAGAGATTTACCAGAAGTGCAATATTCAAAAGTGGACCTGCTGCTTTCAATAACCCTTTCTTGCACCCTGTGGGAACCATTTAACCTTTGAAAAAAAAAGAAGAAAAAGAAAGGGAAAACAAACAAAAACATGCCGGATTTGGGGAGGGAGGTACGTCCCAAAATTTGTGCCAAAGGCTCACACCTTGTACAGGAAGTCATAGGGATACCTTCCTCCTTAGCTCCAGTTTGGCATAACACCACAGCTTGTCAGAGCCGAAAGTAACCAGCTACCTGCACTGCTAGTTAGCTCCCAGTTTTACTGGCATTTGAAGGGCAGGCACTGCAGGATGTGGCTGTTTGATTTGTATCCATTTGCTCGCACTTGAAGCCAGCATATTTTGAAAACAGACTGACACTAGAAACCAAAACATGTACTATATTTATCAGCCCTTACTCCTCATTTATTTTACACTGCAGAGTCAAGCAGTTTATATGCCCTAGTTGTAATCATTTTATAATCATCATCATCATAATCAGTTATGGGGTTGAAGGGGAATAAAAATCATTTTGGGAAGAGCAGCTGGCAGAGTACAGAGCAGATAAGAAAATTTCAGTTGGGGCTACATTTCCAAAGGATGAATTTTGAACATGTGGTTGTGCAATTGCCTGTGCAAATAGAGAGTTATTTTCCTAATTACATAATATTTGCAAAGCACTCAGAACATAAAATGGCTAAGCATGCAGCAGGAAATGCTAGTGATAGATCCAAAGGCTGTGTCCAAACAGCAGTGACCAGTGCACAGCTATAACAGGAGCAGGCACTCCAGACATACAGCTGGTGTCTGAACGGCCCATACGTGCCTCTTGTCTCCAGCACCACTCATCGTTTCACCTGCCGGCTCCCGTATCCTCTCAGCATCCCTGCTCTCAAGGAGCTCAAACAATGCAGCTCAGCAGGCAAATGCCTATTTTTAGGGTGGTGAATGACTCTGCCTAGGGTAGATGTGTGTCCCTGGCGCAACAGGGCCCCTGCCCCTGCAGGCAGTCTGCAGGCAGTATTGCAAGCCAAGTAATGAACAGTAATAACCTCAGAGCTGAAGTTCCTCTCTCCTTTCTTCCTCAGCCAACAGGAAACCCCTGCATCTCTTCTGTCATGATTATTTGTTCCCTTGAAATGCAGCAGCACCCAGGTGACTCAGGCAGGAACCAGAAGCCAACCAAGCTAGGTTGGGTGCAAAACACTGAACAGCCAGATAGTGCCTCTCTCCAAGGGCAGACGCTCTCAGAGATGAAAGGGAAATGCTCCCCAGCTCTCCAGCTGGGCACACCTTGACCAGCCGTGCACCTGCCTCCTACCCTCTTGACACGCAAGGCTTCAGGGGTTGTGCAATTCCGCTCCTGAGCTTTCCAGGCAAACATGGGCCGAGGATGGTATTTGCACAGCACATCTTGCCTTCTTCTTGAGCAGTATCCACTGGCAAAGCAACAAAAATAAACAAAGCAGTGATGATTCCAGAGGAGAGGTTTGCTGTTCTGCTCAGGAAAAAAATAGGGATGGTGGAAGATCCAAGAAGATTCCCCCAAAAGGCGATGTGGTTTTTTTGTTTTTTTTTTTTTTTTCTCTTCACTCTGAATCTCACAGGAAATCTCCAGATTACTCATCCTTTCCCAGGAACCCTGGCTGGAAGAAAAACAAGGGGCCTCACTACTTTCCTACAAACACACACACATACGCACACACACAAAGGAGCCCTGCAAAGGCTCTAACACCAGCTGTGCTTGCCCTTGCCAGAACTTCCTGAATCCACCCCCGTTTACCCTAGCTTGCCAAGCAATGCAAATATTTGAGAGGCCACCTCGTTTCCGCAGCGTCTCATGTAAAAATCCACATCGAATCCAAGCAGTAAAGACTGACTCACAGCCACTCAGCAGCCAGAAGTCCTGTCGGGCAGGCCAAGCTTTTTATATAGCAGGAGGTCACTGGAACACACTCTGGCTCACCTCTCTCATCAATCAAAAGAGCGCAGCCACTCAAATATTGCCTGCTTGCCTATGCTTTTTAAAGTCAAATGCTAAGATGCTTCCAAGTAGTGAGAGAACAGGATGACACAGATATGACACCTCTGGGAAAGAAAATTAAGTTTTGTCTTAGGAATGGCTGAAACTTAGAGCATAAATGAGTTCTGATGTGCAACTAAGAAACTGCAGCCAAGAAAAACTTGAGTCAGAAGACCTGATTTCAGTTCCTGCCTCTGCTACTGCCCAACTGTTTGATCCTGGGTTAGTCACTTAATTGTCCCTGGAAGCAAGTCATTCTCCTATAAATATTGCCTGGGAACAGCCTGGACACTAGCAAGAGGGCAGAAGAGCTAGGTGACATTTGCTGCTGAGTTGAGATCAGGGAGAAAACATGTTGCTGCAAGATCATGCATGATCTATACAAAAGACAGGAGACAAGGAAGGAATGAGGCAGAAAAGGATGCTTTGATAGCCACCATAGTGTTAAAAAAAGTGTGAATAAAATGGAGAACCCCTCCCTCCATCCTCATAGGGAATGCACAGCTTCTAGCAGAAGTGCAGGACCTCCAACAGATGGATGAAGCAAGACATTGCTCACCCCAGATCCTTCTGCTCCTAGGACACTGGGGCTTTAAGGGGTCAAACCTTCTACCACTTCAGCAGCCCCAAACATTCAGAAAACATGAATCAGGGCTTCAGAAGTCATAAAAAGTCTTAGTCTGATTACAACTTTCCAATGTTTTCAAAGCATCCTAATGCATTCTTTTTTTTTTTTTTTTTAAATCATGAACAGTAAGATTCATTTTGCAGATTCAGCTGATTCCAGGAACTAGAAGTAATAGCCTGTGTTTATCAGCATAAAATGGGGGAGAGTATGACCCTCTCTACACTATTTTTTCCTTCTTCTAGATCTTGCTTATCTCAGAATTGTACTGGTTTCAGTTTATTGCAGACTGAGATTGTATAACTTCATTTAGCTATGTCAAGACAATTTTTTCAATTTTAAGAACACCTGTCCAAGTTAAAAGGAATTTAGTCCTGACCAAGAATAGCAAATTTAGCCATGGACTTCTGCATTTTTGTACACAGAACTTCAAGGCCATTTCTCCACCCAAAGTGCTTTCTGGCATGCAACAGACCGCTCCACACTTAAGCCTCAAGCTTCTCTTCTCCTTTTGTACACCCAACTAACTAGACAGATCTGTGTGTGTGAATGCAGTAAAGCTGGCTGAAAGTTGAACAAATTCTTCTGGGTCCCAGGCTATTTCCAAAGGTGCACTCATAACAATTGCTGAAAGGGAAAATCTGACAATATCATGCTTTTTCGTGAACACCACCTGTTGGCTCTCCTGCACAAGGGCTCAAGTCAAGTTACAGTGCTTTTCTCCCTGACAAAAGGTAGCAGTAGTTAGCAGCTTGGTGCGTGCTTTCCTCCTTCATAAAAAAGTGCTACAGCTTGTAAACTTTAGGTGTTTACTGTCAGGCCAGTCAAGGTCCCAAATTATGTAAAAATTTCAAGGACAAAAAAGGGATTTAAAATGCCCACCTTAACGCTCACAGGAAATTTTAAGGGTAGCAAGGGTCACTTCCAGAATGGACATTATTTTCTTGAGCCACAGTTTCATAACAGTTTCCAATGTAAATAGCTTTTAGCATTAAAATGCAACAGCTTTGGCTGTCTTGTGGTTTAACTACGAGACTGAAATGAATGATATCTCTCAGAATGAGATATTGCTGAGATTTGGTTTTGGTAAGTACATTAAGGAATTAATTTGCTGCAAAATGGTAAAGATGAAGTTATGGTGGAAATGCAGGACCAGATATTTCTTAGCTAAAGAAAGAGGTCTTCTTGCAAAAGAGACCTTATTCTTTCAGAGGTGCTGAACACTTTCATCTCCCATGACACTTCATCATCAAGTATCAGTAGCATTTTTTTTTAAAAATGAAGTTTCTCTTTCTTCATTGGTACAGAACATGCACTGCAGTGAGTTCTTTCCTATCACCATGCATACATGTGTTTTACCAGTAGTGTGTAAAGCAGTATAAGCTGTGACCTAAGCAGATAAAAATTTGCTAAAGTATAAACTAATGTATTTGGCAGGTATGTAACAGAAAAGAGCTACAGAGGTTATTATAATGTTGTAGACAGGTTTGATGTAAACATGGAAAAGCAGTTTCTTTCTACAATCCTGTAGGGCCCACATATTATAAACTGGCTCCCAAGCTAAGAGACTAGGATAATTCTCATAATATTTCTTCTTTTATTTGCCTTCTGCAGTTTACATTTTCAAGATTTTCTCTTTAAGCACAACGGTTATGAGTTTACATTAAATATAGTGGAAGTTTAATCACATGATTCCAGGAAAAATGGGAAAAACTACAATTTTTTCCATGTTTGTAACTCCTATCAGAAAAACGCTGATACTTTACAAATGCTGTACCTTGCAAGTAAGCCTTCAGGTAACCCAAAGAGAGAGGCATGCATGGGATCAGAGACAAAAAGGGACAGAAAAGGTGTACATAATGGTGTGCAAAAATGTAAGCATTTGGGTAGTAAAGGATTCGGGGCGTGCCACAAACCGCCTCAGGCCCCTCAGAGATGATTTCTCCCACTCTAAAATAGTTTAAAACAGGCCAAGGTGCACCAAAACTTCAACCAAAGGACTGTACGACATCTCTGCTGAGATATATATATGAAACTGGAGCATGTCAGAGTACCAGCTGCCAAGGGGATGGCAGCCTGTGAAGGCCCCACACCACAGCTAGGACACTGAGAGGCCCAGAGCAGTAACAAGTGACAGGCGACCAATGCAAGTCAGTACGCACTCAATCCCAACCACCTACCCCTCCTGCTGTCTCAGAGCAATCAAGAGGGACTAAGTAATTCATGGCCAAAAAAAAAAAAGTCAGGGATGGGGAAGGGAGGGTTTTAGACTGGGGGAGGTGTTTGACAGAAATTGAGCCTGAGAGGAAGCCGAAAGGTGTTTCCCAAAGTGTTTTTTTTTTTTTTTTTTTTTTCTCAACAGCCAAATCAGATTGAAAGTTTGTGCTAATTAAATAAATTAAGTAGCAGTTCCTCATGTGAGCTTGTTTTGCCTGTGATGGGGGTCTTTCTGCTGCCCTATCCCTCTGCTGAGTGGCAACAATGGGCATCTTTTTTACGTTCTCCCCAAAAATGAAACCTCCCCAAAATCCTACTAATGTTTTATCCACATAATAGCTATTTCATGAGCTGCAAACTGTTTCACTCATGCTTCCAGCCTCAAACTGGTGCAAAATACATCATCTGGTATGCCTTTCTAGCTCTAGTCCTCTAAATTTGGTAAGACCAATAAGCTACTCCCTTATAAGGTTCATTCTGCACTGCTTGCTTCTTGCTATGTCTCCCTGCCTTTCCACTGTTATGCTTTGCCCTAATTTTCCTTACTTCTTGCCAGAGGATAAGGTAGAGTCTCCCGAGTAGCTTTGTTTCTTTAAATTTATGTCACTCTCTCCCTCAAGGAACTTAAATTATAAACAGCTGTCTACAAAAATCACAAGTGCTTCCAGAGTAACCGGTGTTAAGGATACCCGGAGAGGGTTAAGACTTCAGCCTGTGTCCAGGGACAGACAGGAGTGCAGGAAACAAAGATCCTGTTTCAATGTACATTACCCATAGCACAAACAATAGAGGGATATATAGGATGTACAGCCAATTCCCTATGAAGAAAATGCCACTCTCGATTAATTCAGGAGACTACAGGAAAACAAAAGAAAAAAAATGAAGAAAACAGTGAAGCAGGTTCCCTGCTGAGCCCCCAAGTAGCCAACCACGTGGCAGAAGGAAAGGCTTTGCAAAGCCATTTATGCATGTGCCCGTGATGCCTTGGACAGTATATTAGATGGTGTGATTGGCCTCTGGGGCTGTATATGACGGCCATCCAAAAATGCAGGGATGATGGGAGAGTGTCACTGGCATTGAGCTCTAATTTGAATAGCACCTGGCTGGCAGCAGCCTTTTCAATAAGAAGTGCTCTTGCAATAATCCATCAAGATTTCTCAGACTTTTATGCAGAGAAAAGCATAAAGATTACTTTTGTTAGCAAAATCAGCTCTAATGAAAAACCAAAGCAATATCCCTGTAAACTTTCAGGAACATCCTGTAGAGAAAAGCAATTGCTAAGTGAGCAACATGAGAGACTGTTAATATAAATGCTTTTAAGGTCTAACATCTTCAGTACTGTTCAGATGGGCATATTATTTTTCCCTGCAAGTGCACTGATGACACTGGCCAATTGATACTCAGTGTCTCCCATCCACCAGTATTCATGTGCCTTCAGCATTCCTATTCATAATAGCAATACCCATTTTGATACTTCTGTCTGCCAAATGACAGGTCTTTTCTTCTTCATGCATCACACATCACACACTTGGAAACACAGGATTCTGGCTTGTAGATGACCACAGCCTCAGCAACATGGACTTTGTTTTTTAAACCAGCTACTGTACATACATTACCCAGTTTAAATGGCCAAGTCTGTTAGTATGCTTTCTCTCTTACAAAATTTTGTGTTTTCATTCATGAGAAGAAGCACTCTCCTGCAAAAGGTATTCCCCCTATTTCCCACTGTCCATTAGAGAGCCATCTAGCAAACTATTCTCTGGAATAGATGTGCCTGCATTTGTTTTCCAAGGGGGAAGGACAGGCAGAGAAATGCAGATGCCCACCACCCCCTTATTTTTCACCTTTTCATTAATAATTTTAGAGAATCTTGGAAATCATAAATTTAGAATGGAAATGGAAGAAAACCAACTTACGAACAATATTACTGTCAGACATGGTACACAACTTCCATTTAAAGTAACTATCAAAATGCAACTGTGTCATCACAAAAATCTCTGACAGCTTCTGTTTTCTGACTGAAGTCTATAGCTCAGATGAAACTCAGCAGAACCTGGAGAAGAGCTGTTTTCCCTTGTGTGCTGTAAAGAGAATAAACATTTTTCATCTCATAACACAACAAAAAAGGAAGTACAAAAGTCACATCTTCACAAGAGTCAGGGCACCTTTCCCCTGGATGTCTCCTTAAGGTCCAACTATACTGCAGCAGGAAGGCGAGAGGGGAAAGCGAAGTGGAAAACACTTCTCCATTTAATCGTGCAGCACTAGAAAAACAATCCAGGAATAGAACAGCCACATTCTAAAAACTGAGTGCCCCCCGCAAAGGTTGTGAGTATGTAACCTAAAGGAAAATATACCACTACCAGCTCCTCCATTTCTAACTCACTGGACATCCCAGAAGTGTCTAGGTGTGAGAGACTTCATACCAGCAATTTCATGTCAAAATCCCTGCGCTTATTCTTTGACAAGAATTCAGCGAGTTTTACCTGATGCATTACACTGCATTACATCCTCCTGACCCACACTTCTCCTGTGCCTAGGCAACTCCTCTTGCTTATCCACTCATGTGTTTGGATCACGGAATGGATGCCACTGAAATATAATGTTTTTCCTCTAATCTTTTTTTTTTTTTTTTTCCCAGGCTGTTTTCCAGTTAAGTAAGAATCACTTCTCTGCTTTGCTTTGCTGTGCAATCATGCAAGCAGTAGTAGGCAAGGAGCTGGTTACCCCTCTTGGTGGCAGCAACAACCTCTACGTGGTCGGCCTGGCACTGAAACGGGCACGGGAAGGTACTTGAGCGCCTTGGGTGCGAGAGCACAGCGCGCATCACCCAAACGCTCACGCTGCCTGGCTGCCTGCTCCGGGCAAGCGCCGACCACATTCGGTATGGTGGAGGAAGCTGTGCTAATAAACACTTTGCAGCAAGATCAAAATGTCTGCAAGCGGACTGGAGCCGCAGGACATTTCCTGTCCCCAAAGCGGGCTCCTTCGTGGCAGTTTTCCCCGCCCGGCTCCCCCTGCCGCGGCCCGGGACCTGCTCCCGCGGCGACGCCGCCACGAGGCGAGCGGCCTCGGTGACCGTTAAACGGCCGCGCGGGGCGCCCCGCTTCCGCCGCCCCCTCGCGACATGGCGGCGGGCGCCCGCATGGCGCCACCTGGCGCTCAGG
>VWPW01011969.1:222676-379702 GCA_013389825.1 Crypturellus undulatus
CACCTGGCGCTCAGGGCGCTCCGGCGGCCGCGGGGAGCCGGCCCGGGAGAGGGGGCGCCCCGGCCGCGCGGGGGCCCGGCGCCGTCCCGCAGCTCTGGGTCTGGGGCGGCTGGCGGCTCCGGGAGAAGAGAGGACCGTTTCCAGCAAGCAAAAACATCAGGCCCGTCCCCAAACGCATACACGAAGTGCCAGTCTAGGGGGTGAACGAGCAGGACGATTTTCACTATTTCTGCTGTGCTAAGGCAGCTCACCCAAGCTTGATTAAACGTGGTGTTAAGAACAACTTTCTTTGAGTCTCCGGATGGTCACAGTACCAAGTAAGTGCTGACTTACTTGAGCACTATCTGCCACTGGCAGCACAGCCCTCAGGAGTGTCAACCACTCTACCCAGTTTGGTACCATCTGCAAACTTGCTGAGGGTGCACTCCTTGTCCAAGTCATTGATGAATAAGTTAAAGAGCACCGGGCCCACTACTGATCCCTGGGAGACACCACTGGCCACAGGCCTCCAACTAGACTTGGCTCCATTTATCCCGACCCTGTGGGCTCTGCCATCCAGCCAGTCCTCAATCCACTTCACTGTCCACTCATCCAGCCCACACTTTCTGAGCTTCCCCATGAGGATGTTATGAGAAACAGTGTTGAAAGCCTTGCTGAAGTCAAGGTAGACAACATTTATGGCTCTCCACTCATCCATGCATCCAGTCATCCCATCATAGAAGGCTATGAGGTTAGGAAGACATGAATTCCCTTTGATAAATCCATGCTGACTCCTCCTGATCACCTTCTTCTCCTTCACGTGCCTAGAGATGCCTCTAGGATGAGCTGCTCCATCACCTTTCCAGGGACAGAGGCGAGGCTGACCAGCCTGTAGTTTCCCAGCTCCTGCCTTTTTTGAAGCCTGGAGTGACACTAGTTTCTTCGAGTCCTCCAGCACTTCTCCCACTCTCCAGGACCTCTTGAAGATGATGAAGAGTGCCTGAGCAATAACCCCTGCCAGTTCCCTCAGCCCTCTTGGGTGCATCTCATCGGGGCCCATGGATTCATGGGTGTCCAGTTTGCCTAAATAATCCCTAACCCAATCCTCTTCGACCAGTCTCTCTCCTAGTTTTCTCTCTTGTCTCCAGGTAGTTCCTGGGGAATGACCTAGCAGGAAAGACAGAAGCAAAAAAGGCATTCATTAATTCTGCCTTCTCTGCATCCTCCATCACCAAGGCACCCTCCCCATTCAGCAGCAGGCCCAAGTTTTCCTTTGTCTTCCTCTTGCTGCTGATGTATTTGTCGAAGCCCTTTCTGTTGTCCCTGACATCTCTTGCTAACTCTAATTCCAAACAGGGCTTGGCCTTCCTCATTGCATCCCTGCATTCTCTGACAGTATTCCTATATTGTTCCCATGTGGTCTGGTCCTTCTTCCACATATGTACATGCTCTTTTTCTCATTAAGTTTTGCTGACAGCTCCTTGCCCAACCACACAGATCTCCTGCCTCCCTTCTTGTAGGAATACCTGCCTTCTTTCTTGTAGGAATGCACCAATCCTGAGCTTGAAGAAAGCAGTGTGTGAATACTAACCAATGCTCCTGGATCCTCTTTCCTTCTAGGACACTTGCCCAGGGGATTCCTCCAAGGAGCTCCTTGAAAATGCCAAAGTTAGCGCTCTTGAAGTCCAGGGTTGCAATCCTACTTCTTGCCTAGCTACCTCCTCGCACGATCGCGATCGCGAATTCAAACATCTCAAGGTCACTGCATCCACGACTGTCCTCAACCTTCACATTTCCAAACAGGCCATCTCTGTTAGTATCCAGTCTAGCTGGGGGGATAGTTGGGATGTGAGATCCCAACCTGTGAGGGAATAGCCGGCTAACACCCAGCTGTACCTGTGCACAGGAGACTGGAAAATAGATGGGGTTGGGAGGGGGATAAACTCTGTTGGCAAAAGACAGTAATCCCTCAACAAAGTCAAAGATGATTTATGAGTCTTAAAAACATGCAGGCAGGCAATTTGGAATATTGTTCTGACTAAATTCTAACATAATGATTTCTGCTTCTTTCTGCATTTTCTGTTTTCAGCAGTGAAAGTACTCTTACCTCTCATCTTAAAAAGATATGACATCTTCAGTAATAACTCTGATGTTATCTTCTATTTCAGAAGATCTGTTTTTCAGGAGAGTTTCCACATAGCTCTACCTGGTAACATGACAGGGCAGACAGCTATGTTTTCTATATGATAGACTATTTTCTCTGCTGATGCTGTGCAATGGAAGTGAGAAGGTGCCATGTTGCTGCAGTGGGATGCCAGATCTGGGAGATGTTTAAGGCAGTACAATACTGCTAGCATTGCAAGTTTAAGAATATTCTGCTCATCCACTCTAGCAGAACAGAAAATCTTTGCCTTGCCAATTGTTTTTTTGCTGTTAAGAGAGCAACACACTCTAGAGAAGGAAAAATAATGGCCCACATCCAAACCACTCTCTTCCATCGCTCATTTGTGATTTTGTTCATGTAAGCAGTGCTTGCAAAAGAGAATTATTGTGTGCATTATTATTCAATCATGAATATTATTTATGTAAAAAATAAAAATTAAGAAATATTGTACCTAGTGCTTTGGACATAGCCTACAAAATTTCCCAAGCTAAGTTCTGGACTACAGATGAGATGTTAGCAGAAGAAAGACTGGTAAAATTTCTGCACAGAGTTCTTATGTGGCACCTAAACATTGCAGGATGACTTGTATACTTGCAAATCCCATATAAGTAAGAGAGATGGTTCTTGCAGATCTAAGATAGCAAGCTACAGAGGCCTTGGTCACAGTTTTAGCATACAAAAGTTGTTTAGAACATGATTTCATTTCCCTGTAGTCACAAAGCACACCACATTGAAAGTGGCTGTGAGAAATAAGTGAAACAGAACTTATAAACATCATATGAACTTTTCATATGAAAACAGAAAAACATTGAGTTTTAAATCAATTCTGAGTATATTTAAAGTAGGAGATAGGTAGCAAGACTGCAGAATATGGATTACAACATTTTCTGAAGGAGTTGCTTCATTTGTAGATGCACCTCACTTCTGGTTCTCTGGGGCACACACGGAAAAGAAGAGAGAAGTGGTTACATTCTCGGGCACTCGCTCTTCGTGACATCCATATGAGAGGTTTTCTCACTCAGATCTGGGTTTGATTTTACTTTGGAAGTTTGCAGACCTCTTCCGCTTTTAAACATCTTTGATCAGCGGCCAAATGGTTAATGCTACATTTAAGAAATTTCTGAGCATCTGAATTCATTCTCATCAGAAGTAGCAAGGACGGTTCACCTGGCTGCATGGTCAGGCTTCCATACCCCAACACCACTGCTACAACAGTTACTGATTCAAGATTTTTGTGTGGGGCTTCTTAAAGAGAAGATAAACTATAGCAAGAAGCTGCAAGATTTAAAATAAGCAGAAATAGCTCTGTAGTTAAAAGCACTTTTCAGTAAAACCAGCTATTACTTGAGAGTTCCTTAAAACAGAGATGTAATACAGAAAATGCTAGGGTGTGTAGAATTATTGTTGTTTCTAAAGAAAATTCTCTTCCCTTGCCCCTCCTCTCGCTTTTCTGTTTCCTCTAACATTCAGTGAAGTTAACTGCACTTTTTTCTCAGTTTCTTCCCAGGTTAAAATGTGGCTTGATATCTTTTCACTCAAGAAACTGTTCCACCCGTCAGTAAACGCAGGTACTATTGTAGTTAAAATTATGGCTCTAAGCAACATTTGGTAATTAAGCAACTGTAATTTGAGATTTACCATCTCAGAATATTTAGTCTGCCCTTAAGAGTTTATCACCTTCGTAACAGTAAAGTCAGCAGACTAGGACACATGTCCATAATGAGGCTGTTCCAATTTACTTCTCAGTACAAACCCACCTTGTGAAAATCAAGGCAGGTTACATCCACTGCTCTCTCCTCACCCACATAACCAGTCATTTCTTTAGAGAAGGCAATCTCACTGGCTAAGCATAATTTGTTCTCGAAAAATCCACGCTCAGTATTTCTTACCCCATTCTTGTGCATCATGTGCTTGAACATGGATTCCTAAGGACATGCTTCACATTTTCCAAGGACTAAGATAGGGCTGACTGGCCTCTAGTTCTCTAGATTCTCATTCTTACATTTTTGGAAGATGGACATAACCTTAGCCTTTTTCTGCTCCTTCAAAATCATATTAGGTCATAACAGAAATTAGGAACAGGCTCCACCCGGCAAGACTGATACAAATAAGACATTGAATGCTTTTGCCTTCTCTCTATCTTCTGTCTCCAGATTTTCTCCCACATCTATCAGTGGACTCATGTTCATTTTGAATTACCTTTGGTAAGTGCTTTACAGTTTGATGTAGCTCTTGCTAGTTTAAACTCAGGCTGGGCTTTGGCTTTTTCTGTACATCACTTTTGTTGGTGCATAAAATACTTATTGCAAAATTCTCTGTCTTCCTTCACAACAGGATGATTTGTCCTGAGGTGTCCCTGACTTCTCTTTACAAATCAGCTAGATCTCCTGAACACCCTTCTGTGTCAGGTGATTCCTAGAGAAGCTTAGCTGGGAATTCCCTGAATAAGTCAAAACCTGCTCTCCTACAGTGAGGAGGCCAAACTGCTGCTTACCTTCCTAGCGTTCCTCCAGGACCCAAATCCCACCAGAGCATGACAGGCAGCAAAGAATAATCCTGCCTTGAATCACCACAGCAAACTTAATCAGATCCCTTCAAAGATAACAGCAGTAGCTATAGGAGAAAAATAAAGGAATAATTAGATTTAGTTAAGCTATCTAATTTGAAAGTGCCTTGTTCTCACTTGAAGTGATATAAAACTGCAGAAGGACAGCGTTAGGACTGGTTTGACAGTGGAGTCAAAAAAAAAGGAGTAATTCCCAGTAAGTTCCTTTCTGACAGAAAAAGAAAGGATAAATGTAATAGCTGATTAATGTTCAGACAACTCCTATGGCATCTCTAAGGGGAAAAAGAATTTTTAATTTTCCAGTTATTGGCCACTGTATCTGAATGAGGTGGCCAAAGATAGTATTTTCTTCATGTAGCCCATGCACTGGGATTAGCGTTAGCAGTCCAGACTTTCAGCAGCTTTCCTTGTTCACACAGTAATCAACCCAGATCTGGTGCCGAGTGGGTAGAGGTGATAGAAAATATACTAGATTCATGGAGACTGTATTATTTCTGACTTTGGCTCTAATACACTGTGTGATCTCTGTGATCACATCACACTCTTCCTTTTTGTCGTGTCTGCTCAGACGTGGCTCAGGGATTGCTGGTTGCTGTGTTTTTGATGGTGCCTAAGCTCTGAGTGATGCCCCAACATCATGGTAGCAGCCAGAGCTGCATGCCTGAGGTCGCCATGCAGGACCTAAATAAAACCATGCTGTATGGTGTGTGCTTTTTTACCGAGTAGTTAAATGCACACAGCAATTTTGGTTCTTGTTTTCTTCTTTCTCTCCACGGTATGGTTGTCCTTTCTGTCACAGATGGACTGAATCTGTCTTACTGGTCCAAAAAATTTACTAGGCAGAATGTATAAGGCTAGGGAAAATGTCATTAGAAAACCATTGCTGTCAGTCCTCCTGATGTAGGAAAGTCTATTGAGAGGGCAGGAATGCAGCAGCTGGGACCAGGCTTGGAAGTGGGGAACCAGGTGTTCCTCCTCCTTCAGCCATGAAGAAAAGGAAGGGAAGATCTTAGTCAGGCTGCATTGACTGCAGTCCAAATAAGAGCCATTAGCAAGCCGCTCTTTTCTGTGCTGTGATACAAGTACAAAAATAAGTCTTTTGCTATCTCCAGAGAGAAGAGGTTGATCTTTAAAAACAAAAGGCTCAGTGACTGTGGGGAAGGGGCCTATATCTTTAAAGCCAGGTACAGGGGAAGCTACAGCTCATTATTTTGTTTTATGTAGCCATTATTTTCTGGGTTATTTAATCACATGCAGATGTTTGAAGGGCCTGTTCAGCCTTCAACAAGGAAAAGGCTTTTCTCCTTTTTTTGTGCGTCTGCAAGATTTTCACAAAAGGGTAGTGTCCTCTCATGGTGTGGACAGCATTCAGCATATGAGAAATATTACTGGAATATAAATGATTTGCATGAAAACTAATAGAAGCCTGACTTGGTTAATAGCATTGTTCTTACTAACAAATTCTAGACACTCTTGATCCAAGGAACTGCATTTTAAATACTTAATAGTGAATCTTTGAACTTTATTTCTTTAATATCCAAAGCTGGATTGAATGCCATACTTCTATCATACTTAAGGACATATTATTTTAGTCATAAAAGCAATGTTTATTTAAAACGTGGATGCTTTTTTTAAAAAAAAAAATTCCAAATTACAAAATTAATCTTTTTATAAAGTTAATCTCAATCAGCCTTCAGAAAATCTCTCCAAGTTTCCTGTATCTCCATTCAGTGATTAGAACTTTTTGTATGTCTTTTTTGTGATCACCTCTTCGAAAAAAAGTAGAGTGAAAAATCACCAAATTTTACAGCCAGTGAGAAACAGTGACGCTTGGAAATCCTAGGAGCTGACAGAGAAACTAAAGAAATTATATTCTCCTTATGCATAGACAGACAAATTTCTGTTTAGAATAACTTGAAAATCACTTCAAAATTCAAATGGCTCCACCCTACCTATCAAGAGGTTTGAGGTTTCAGCACAGAACTGACTTACACCTGATATTCTGCTAATGAAGTCAATTAGACAGCCTTCTAGCAATTAAAAGTAGGAGCCTGGTTTTGTTTCCAGTTAGTTAAGCATTACAGATTTCTAAAGGTGAGACTTGCTGACATGAATGCTTATGAAAGTAAACACCCTGCATCATTTCTCAAAAAAATACTGGATTTCCAAAACATGTGACCCTCTTAACTCTGAAAATGAAATATAATTAATGTTGCTCCCTCCCAATCAGAGGGAACAAT
This sequence comes from Crypturellus undulatus, assembly GCA_013389825.1. Classification (NCBI taxonomy): domain Eukaryota; kingdom Metazoa; phylum Chordata; class Aves; order Tinamiformes; family Tinamidae; genus Crypturellus; species Crypturellus undulatus. Next base: position 229,626 of record VWPW01011969.1, read on the forward strand.
CAACAAGGCACAGTACCTTTTGGAATAGAATGGGAACTGAGACAAATAAAATTCCAAGCTTCTGTGTTAGAGGAAATTTTGCTGTTTGAATATCTATTTTTCGTTGAATCAATTATTTTTGGTCAAAGCAGAACTAAGTATTTTACTAATTGCATGACTGTGCATTGCCCAGGCATGTTAGAGCCCCAAGCAGCCCCAGTGTCTTGGGCTGCCCAACAGATCCCCCTGCCCAGTCCCAGCAGGGAGGTGGCTCTATTAGAGAAGCTGCTGCTCTCCTGGGCACCAAAACTATGACAGCAAAGGGGACCAAAACTACAACTCCTGTGAAGCAAGGCAGTTAAGTGTCAATATAATTGAAAACAGAAGTTTGGACATGTGTGAATTCAAGGAGATTAAATACAACTAATTGGTTTTGAGGAAAAAAAAAAGAAGATTCATTTCCATCTTGATTTGCCTTCCAAGTTGTTTTTGTTTGCTTGCTTGTTTTTCCAGTTACTCGATAGAACTGAAACAATTTCAGTGGGAAACCCTTTACCAATCTCTATGGGGAGTCAGGTGCTACAATTGCTCCATGTCTGAATCTGGCACTAAATAATCCTTAAGAAGAGCATCAGACCCACTTTCTAAGGACAGTAAAACAAGTTATAATGCTTTGTAAAGCCTTCTTTTTTTCTGCTTTTTTAAATGAGCAGAGGTTCCAAATATTGTGGCTGATGAAGCCTCATCTGCCCACGATTAACACCTGTATCTTAAGATTTTTCCAGTCGGAAAAAAAAAAAAGTACAAAGGACAAGACCCTTAATGGGAGAGAGAGTCCCTCAAGCCTCCCTGCATTTTCAGCAGGCCCCACTCTTTTCCAGAGGGCTCTGCACAAACCCAGTGGTCCACCTGCTTGAAGTTCATTTACAGAATCAAGGCCCTGTAGTAGCATGGAGCTTTGAAGATTTACAGCTCTCCAGAAGTGCTAAGTTTTATGATTAATGGACCAGCAAATGCCAGAGAAGTAAGAAGATTTTAAGCCTAGTATCTGTTTCTCAGAGAAAGAGACTCTTATGCACACAGATGGTAGAGCTTAATTTAAATGGGAAAAACAGCTTTTACTTTCAATGTTAAAAAGAAAGTAGTAATAATTCCCAGAGGTTTGCACAAAATACATATTCCAAAGTTCAGAAACCATACTGTTTCCTCGAGAAGACAAGGATTTTATTCTTTGGAAATTATTATCCTAATTTGATACAAAAAGATAAAGATAAAGCATTAATCTTTTAATTACTGAGACTGGAAAATCCATCATCTGTGTTTCCCACCAAGGCTTTTTCCACCTTCTAGGAGCTATGCATAGAGTGTGGCTTGAATTCTTTTGGGATACTGACACAATGCTTTTTTCTGACCTGGAAATCTTGCTAAAATACCATGATTATGTAGAAATCCCCTAAAAAGAATTTATTCCACTTGCCCCATGAGGATAAGCTATCACCGTAGAGTGTAGCTGCATCTGTGCGAGACAGTTTCATTCGACTTTCCACTTCCACAATTCCTCTCTAAAATAGCTTGACTATTACAGCTGATATCTGGAGCAGGTCAGGTGTAAAAGAATGCTATACATATTTCCTAGCCGATGCTCATACAAGGTTTCCATTTAAAAAAAATGGAAAAAAAATCTAGATTTATATAAAGATGTGTTATACCACTTCAAATGCCAGTGGTGAGCACGGGAAATGAAGTCTTTCCCTGTGGCCGAGGTATGTCGCAGCCCACTGAGTTAACGTGTGACAGCCGAGTGTGCACACCTCTCCCACCTGGATGTCCAAGCATATCTTTTTATCTTTAATGTATGAAGGAAGTTACTGAAACTCCTTCAGCGCATATTAAGTAAGTAATTCACCATTGCAGAGTTAAATGTGAATACGCACAAAAAGAATATATAGTGGCAGGCAACACAAGCACTCAAAACAGTGCAGTGACACTGGGAAAATAGTTCTTTGTAGGGGAGAGGTTTGTTGCATAAAATTGTTTTTCTAGGAAAAGAAACAAAGAAAAACGGTCAAGTTAGTGTGCCCTTGCTTAGAGAGGTTTTTAGCTGGTAAAAATCACCAGTGGCTCTTACATAATTTCTTATTATTCATCTATAAAAGGCTGGGGAAAGAAAAGGAGGGGTCATGACTAAAATCTTGTTATGCGCTGCTAGCTCCCAGGCTCTGGAACACATCTTTGTCCCTTGGGGCAGGTGGTAGTCTACACCAGCCGAAAACAAACTGGTTTAAGGACAGGCGAGAAGGGATGAAAAAAAGTGCCTTTATCTTACATGTATTTGAAATATGCAGAGCTGCAGTTCAGGAGCGGAGCAAAAACTAAGCATATACAGCTGTATTGTAGGTCCATAATCTTTTTTTCCAAAGCTATTTTCTCTCTTAAGCATACACATAAACTTTACAAGATCAAGCAGAAGAATGAAAGAATATTTGCGTCTGACCTTTTCCAAAAGCAACATCAAAATCTACTCCCATTCTGGGCTTTTAGCAAGGAAGCTGGCTAACTTAACCAGGAGTTTCTCTAAAGTATTTACAGAGGGAGCACTTTTTCAAACCCGTACGAGAGTATTCCTGCTCTTTCTCCTCTTTTTGAGATGCCCTAAGGGAGGGCATCCAGCGGGCTGCATACGGGCCCTGACCACCGGGTGTCGCTGCTCGATGCCTTTTTCTCTCTCGACTGGCTTTGCACACTGTTTGGTTCACGTTAATGTGGGGAAAATCACTTTCAAGGGGAAGTTCTCTCCACATTCCCTACAGGAAGCTCTTTGCTGTTCAGCAGCTCAGCCCTTCGTCCTCCCTGAGGCTGCTGCTAGTGAAGGTATTCCCCCTCGACCAGGAACCAGGAGAGGAATTTCCTCCATCTGGGAATTCCTTCCCACCTCTCTAGCATGCTACATCTCCACAAACTCAGCAAGCACCTGCAGATGGATGTGTGAGCCATCAGTCTGAGCCTAGTCTGCTTGACAGTTCCCTTTTATACCCATAACAAATTTGCCATTTGTTAACAGAAGGCACCACTTGCCAACCCTAAGTAGCAACATGCAGAGCGCGGTCTCTGCAGATCCACAAGGGCTATCAGTACTGCTGAAAGCTCTTGAAATTCACAAATCTTCCTAAGGATTTGTGTGCCTTAGTTTGGAGATTCTTCTGCTCTTTGGTGAATGGTGCCATTTTCTAGGTTTCAGGTACAAAAATCTCCTTCGGTGAGAATCTAAGGTCTACACATACATGTTACCTCTCTGATGTGATGGTTCAAATTTGTAAGGCAAGAACTAATTAAATGTTGAAGTTGCTCCAGATCATTTAAACTAAAAATGGCTTAAAAAGAAAAAAAGAAACAAAACAAAACCTTTCCTTGCCATTCTTCTCCACTCTCTGACATACTTTTCCTTCATGGAAACAACTAGTTTCTGTCACTAGAGGTCACATTCTCTTCCCAGTTTCTGAGAGGAAATAATACCTCTTAATATTTTTGGTTCAATGCATGCGGTAATAAGCAATTTCCATGGGTCCTCTGAAAGTCTGTGAAAACAATGGTTTTATTTTTAAGTGTTCATTTACAGACTGTGCAAATCAAAGGCTGAGAAGGCAAGAATTTGAAATTTTAAAGTAAGCAGAAACAAAACTGCAACTAACTTATAGCTGACTTAAATTGTCCAAAGAGGAAAACGAAAGAAAACTTAAAACATCTTTCTCCTATGGGAGACCTATAGTCCATGTCAAACATCTGGGTGGGGTTATCTAAATGTAAAGGAGATATTTAAAAAAGGGGTCAAGGAGTCAGGTAGAACAGATGGCAAACAGAAAAAGTAAGAAACCTAAGAAGATAATATGGGAGGACTGCAGGAAATAGTAACTAATATTTATATTACAAGCACAACAGAGAACTCTATTCAGGTCTTAATTTAAGAAGTAGTGTGAAGGAACTGAAAACTGGACATGAACCTCCTGTAAAACAGGGAATTACATTGTCATTATTGAGGATTTTTCTTCTACTATCCTTTTCCATGACAGCTTTTAAAAATATTTTTTCCTTCTCAGGAAAAGCCATGGGAGGAAAACAGTGGAGAAATGAAGCAGAAATAATTAAAGTGCATTAAAAATATACCACACTATCTATGTGAGTTTCTCTTTCACATGCCTCTTACCTCCTCTGGGTCTCTTTCCTGCTTTGTTTGAAAAAGTTGCTACCAGAATGAAAAGTGTCCAGACTGAGCCTCTGCTTTCCCCCGTATCTGCCCAAATTACCTAAAGCACGCTTAGAAACATGCGTGCTCCTAAGGTTGCTTCCTGACAGACATGATCATGTTGTTCCACCCATAGGTTTGGCTTTGCTGAGTATTTCACAAGTTGTGTATGGATACATATCCAACTCTGGTTGCAAGGTCAACAAAACACCGAGTGGAAAGATGGCCAAAATTTTCCTTCTCATGCTGCACTATTGGGCTACAGGGCAATAATTTCTAAAGGAATAGAACATATAAAGCAGAGCAGAGGCAACCTCAGTCCTCTCACTTTTTGAATGGTGCTATAGAATACAAAATAGCACTTTTAAAGAGATGATTGCTTATTTTTTTTGACTGCTTCAACAGTAAAAATTTGAAGTCAAAAAGTTCAACCGTTCAACCCTGTTCTTTGCTGGGCCTCTGCTTTTCCCCCCTGTTAGTAAGGGGATGCTGCAAAATTAGCTGGCTTACAGAAAGTATATTCTGCATTGGAGTATGGTATATGTTTAAAAAGAAAATGAAAACTGAAGTTTTTGCAGTGCACAGAATAACAGATTGTTAATAATCTATCATATGCAGGCTTCACATCTGCTGTTACAGCTCTGAGGTCAGCTGGCCCTAGTAAGGCAGGAAGGAAATTAAAAGCCTCAGTGAACACGAACAAAAAGCTCCTATAAGTATGCGAAGTGAACCCCAGGCCACTATTCCCTGGAAATGCAAAATTTGGCTCTTTTTACATTTCTGTTTCTACAAGTAAATTCCTCGCTTCACGGAAAAGTCACCAGACACATTTTCTCTGCAGTAGGCTTGGATAAAGGTGTAGCCTCAGTTGTGTTGTTCCTGGGAAGAGACGCTTTCCCGACCCAAACAAGGCACACAGTCCTGCAAGGTGATGGCCGGTTCTCTTTGACAGAGCCATGAAAGACTTCACCCGCTTTCACGTGCATCAGGGCCATTCCAACTTGCAACTTCTCCAATGAGGTTATTCAGAAAAAGGGAAGATCACTGACATGGTGGAAAGCTTTCTTAAACTGCTTTTCACCTAAATAACTTGTACTTACTTATGTATGTAACAAGATCACAGTTTTGGTTTGAGAGTTACAATAGCCGCATAAGCAAAATCCATGTGAAGCGATATCACTGTATAACACTTTCGATAATCTTATCTAGTTAATATTTAACACATTTTTGAATAAAAGCAATAGAGTATGAAAAAACATAGCACTGAATAGTACATTGCTGTTTATAGAGAAAGAGGTATAACTTCTTTCAGAATCTTCCAGGAGAATTATCTGCATCAGAATGGTGATTTATTTTGACCTGTACCATGCAGAAAAAAAGTTTATGAGAAAAAATATATATATATATAATATTTGTGGCAAGGTGCCAAAAACAGCCATAGATTTTTTCCGCCTGCCTGATAGGCTGTTCAGGCCAAGTCACATGGATAGGGACAGGCCCCACCCTTCTCGCTCTCTATAAGTAAAGCGAGGTGCTTGAACCTTGTTCTCATAAGGAAGTGCACGGGTGCCTTTTACTGAAAGTGTGTGTTCTCCTGAGTGAGAGAGCATGAACATATGTTTGGATGAAAGGCTGGGAAGAGCAAAGAAGTTAACTCTCTTTTACTAAAGGGAACTGGTATGTTTGTGGGGCAGGCTCTGCTGAAAAAGGTCTAGTCACTGGAAGAAAAGGAGAGAGGATACAGATCACAACGTCACTCAGCGGTTGCTGGTGCAATAGAACTGAAAGGTAAAAAAAAAAAAAACTCTTCTGAACTTAGTTTCTTTCATACAGTACTTTGTTGTCTATAATCCAGCAAGAGACTCTCTGAATCTTATTATATGTGGATTAAAATGCTATACTTATCATAGTTAAATTGGTTACAGAGCAATGTATTTGAGGCTTAGTGGTAATGTCAAAAAATCAAGGAAGAAAGGAACCTCCCTAGGACTTATGGAACAGCCTTACAAAACTTTGCTGCTATTGACTGCGTGCTTTTGGGAAAAAAAATAGTTTACGTGTCTAACCAAGTAGAGCAAGGTTATTTTCTTCTAGCCACACTACATTACATGTGGAAAGTAGAATTTGAACCCTAGCAAATTTCCTTTGAATTCATTTTTTTATCATCTGATTTTTGCAGTCTACCCAGTTCAGTGTAAACTATGTCTTGCAGGCAGGATGCTTTCTTTTACAAGTGGTATTCAGCAAATAAGTGGTGGACAGGTTTCAGCAGTTGCCATTCTCCCCTAAAATCCTCAACACACAGATCTGTTCTTCCTCTTTTTTTTTTTTTTTTTTTTGCTGCTGCATCTTTGCTACACAGTGACAGCTGATTTAAGCTCCTGCATTTTCCACCAAAAATATACTCCCTGCTTCAAAAAAAAGTTACCACAGAGAAAAGATTCCTGTCAACTCCCCACCCCATTTTTTCCCCGAATAAATCTTTCACTCTGAAAATAGTTTTCCCGTTTAAAAAATACCCCTATTTTTACCCATAAAATTTGCCTTCCAAATATCTTTTCCTGACCAAAAAAAACCCTGCAAAATTATTTTTCCTCCAAAACTTACCTCTTCCAAAAAATATTTTCCTCTAACAAACTTATTTCCCAAAAAAAGTTTCCCTCAAAAAACTTACTCCCTCTAAAAAGCTTTTCCATCCAAAAAGCTTATTCACTCCAAAAAAAATTTCATTCCCAAAAAATTACTTTTCCCTCCAAAAATCTTTTCCCTCTAAAAGTCTTTTTGTTGGGTTACCCTACGCATGCAGAGACAAGCTTGCTCTTCCTAGCAATTTTCCTTGTGCATCCAGCTTGATGCGGAGGCATTGGGGTAGGATGGCGCTATGAACGTTGCATTGTGCATTCGCCTGGTGCAGGTGTCCAGAGGGAAAGACGGTGAGCGGGGCTCAGGTTGTGGGGCTGCCCTAGGCATGCGAAGGCAAGCTTGGTGTTGATAGCATTTTGCTTGTGTGTTCTTACTCAGTCATGAAGGCTTTTCAATAGGATGGCATTAGTTTTTCCTACAGAAATCTTTTCTTCTCCAAAACACTTCTCCATCCTGAAAACTACGTTTTCCTCCAGAAAGCTTTTTTCCTCCAAAATGAATCTTCCTGACAATTTTTTTCCTCCAAAAGAATTTTCCACCAAAAAATTTTTCCTGACAAAAACTATTCCCTCAAAAAAACCCAAAAATTCATCCAAAAATTGCTCCTTAGATTGCTCCCTCGAAAGAAAGGAAAAAACATCCTGTAAAGACTTTTTCTTAGAATATTTTTCCCAAAAATAAGTTCTCCCTCAAAAAAAATTTGCTTCCTTAAAAAGATTTTTACCTCTAAAAAAATTTCTTCACCAAAGATTTTTTTCCTGTCAAGTGATGTAGGGTTAGGGATAGGGTTAGGACGAGGGTTAGGGGTTAGGGTTAAACATGCCATTTAGGGTTAGGATTAGGTTTAGAATTAGGGTTTAGAGTTAGTGTTATGATTAAGGTAATGCTTGGGGTTTAGAGTCAGGGTTAGGATTTAGGGTTAGAATTATAGTATAAGGTTAGGATGAGGTTTAGGGATTAGGATTAGGGTTATTATTAGGGTTTAGGGTTAGGGTTAGAGTTTAAGATTTAGGGTTGTACTTAGGGTTTCGGTTCAGGTTTAGGATTAGTTTTGGAATTAGCCTTAGAGTTTAGAGTTAGGGCTAAGGCTAAACATGCTAGTTAAGTTTAGGGTTTAGGCATTACAGTTAAGCATGTCATTTAGGGTTAGGGTTAGGTTTAGAGTAACTTCAGGGTTTAGGGCTAGGATTTAGGATGTTTAAGAGTTTTGGGTTATGGTGTTAAACATCGGGTTGGGGTTAAGCATGCTGGTTAGGGTTAGGGTTAGGATTTAGGGTTAGTGTGTGGGTTAGGATTATGGTTAAGGGTTATGGTTAGCGTTTGGATTAAGGTTAGGGTGAGGGTTAGGCATTAGGGTTAACATGGCATTTAGGGTTAGGGTAAGGGTTAGGATTATGGCTAATGGTTAGGGTTTAGTGTTAGGGTTAGGTGTTAGAGTTAGGTGTTAGGGTTATATATTACGGTTATATTGAAGCATCAAAAATTCTACAGGAACTTAAGGAAAAAATTCTTGACAATGATGGTGACAGAGCACTGGAATAGGCTGCCCAGAGAGGTTGTGGAGTCTCCTTCTCTGGAGATCTTCAAAACCCACTTGGATGCGGTCCTGTGCCATGTGCTGTAGGTGGCCCTGCATGTGCAGGGGAGTTGGACTAGATGACCTCTAGAGGTCCCTTCCAACCTTAGGCATTCTGTGATTCTATGATATATGCCGTTTATGGTTAGGGTTAGTGTTAGGTTTAGAGTGTTTAGCGTTAGGGTTAGTATAATAGCTATGGTTTGGGGTTAGGGTTAGCATTAGGGTTAGGATTTAATGTTAGGTTTAGAGTTAGGGTTTAGTTTTATGGCTAGCCTTAGAGTTTTGGGTTAGGGTTAGGGTATACGGTTTGTGTCAGGTGAGTGACACCTAGGTGAGGGGACATCTAGGTTAAGTGAGTTAGGTTTGAGTTAGGGTGAGTGTTAGGAGTTAGAGTTAAACATGACATTAAGGACTAGGGTCATAGTTTAGGGTTAGGGTTAGTGTTTAGAGTTAGGATTAGAGTTAATGTTAGGGTTTAGGGTTAGCGTTAGGGTGAGGGATTAGAATTAAATGCGATATTTATGGTTAGGGTTTATGATTAGCATTAGTGTTTAGGATTTAGGGTGAGCATTTAGGGTTAGGGCTTAGGGTTAGAGCTAGTTTTCACTTCTTCTCCTAACGGGTTACATCGTTCCTAGGAACTACTGCCTGTCTTTACAAAACTACCTCTAGTTATTTGTGCTTTTCTTGCATTTGCCTAGCACTGACATGAGCATATATGGCTGTGAATTGAATCTGGTATAAGGATCAACACTGACATTGCTTCTTTTTGGTTCCAAATACCATGGCTTTCTATTTTGCAGTGAGACACACTTCCCACTGAATGGCCACAGATTTGGCCTGTGTCTGTGGCTGTTGGAGCAGGACTCTCTAGTAGGGTTGACGTCCAGTAGAGCTGGCCTCCGGGAGAGTTAGTCTACACAAAATTGTTCTTAGGTTGGCGACTGCTAAGTAAGGACTGTTTAGACATAACCTCTGTAGGCAGCATAAATGGACTGAGAAGCAGCATCAAGGGACATAGTGTGAGGAGACGTGGGACTCGCAAAGTGGAATCAAAACTCAACTTTGGGCTCAGGTTGACTTTGTTGTGGAGGACTGGACTGGAGGACTTTGATACATCCAGCTACCTTGGTAGCTAATGTTAGCACATGAAGCTGTAATATTAATAAATAATAAGAATGCCACAAATGTCCAGAATTGGCATAACCAATGTACTTCTTCATCTAGGTTTTGCTAAACCTAGGCCTGTGGCAAGACACCTTCCAAATCAAAAGCTATTTTATATACTTTGTAACTCCTAATATATATTTTCCTGTCATTTTTTTTCTTTTGTCTCTGCAGACATGCATCTTAGAAGCTTATATTAATGTGCTTTCCTAGAAAAAATAAAGAAAAACCCCACAAAGATTAAGCTGTCACCTTTCTGGTATATATCTTTTCTATCCTGTCCTTCTCTATCCTGCCCACTCAGTCATACACACTCTCAATCTTTTAATTTAATTTCCTTGCAATTGACCTATGGTAATGTTTAAAGCTGGTACGATGTTAAAGGTTTTGTTCTTTCAGTAGAATCAAGAGGAGGGAAAGGTGCAAGTCCACCATTATTGGATCTCAGAGAACCGACAGGAAACTCAGATTCTTTGTTTCTGCTGCTCACAGAAGTCCGTAGGCATTTTTTGCCAAATATTTCTTGATTATGGTAGATAATTCCTAAAGGTATGAGAGATGACAGTTCAATTCATTTTTCAGGATAATAGTATATCGATGTGACATTTGGCAATGGAAGGAAAAGGTTTAGTGAAGAACAAAAAAGCAAGGGTTAATATTGTTTCCTCAGAGGCCTGCAAAATCCAGAAAATAAATAATTTAGACCAGAGTTTTTAAACAGACAGAATGAGACCATGTTGCTATGCTCCTTAATCTGATCTTTCAAAGTTCTTTTAATCATCCTAGGAAATAATATGCAAATTCTTATTTTAGCTTCTTTTGGGGTTTCCATGTTCTTGTCAAACCAAGTCAATGCATGCATTAAAGGACATCTCTTACAGAAATTCATTTCTGAGAGACAGTTCCTGCAAAGTGAGTGCTGCTTCTGCACAGAGCCTGGTTTGTCTCAAGCTCAGCCTAGTGAGGAAACTGCAAAAAAAAACTTGATTATAGTATAAAGAAGTAAAGAGTAAGACACAAATTAAGATCTAAAAATATTTAAAAAAACACAAATAACAAATTAACTATTGACATTTTTCTTTTTAAACTCCATTGAGCATTATGGTGGTAGTTCCTTCCTCTCAGCTGTGCTGAAAAAGCAACAGATCAGAAATAGTAATATTACATTTTTACAAGCACAATGTGTTCCATTTCTCAGAGTTCCCACCAGAGCAATGCACAGGTTGAGCTGCATAGCTGCATCTGATGCACAAGTGCTTATCATATGTTATGTAACAACCAGTTGTTGCAATATCCTGCCTTGACTTAAAGGTCTGCCCTTAGCCCTGCTTAGAAGACTGGACTCTGAACTCTAGGCTGAATTTTATAGTACACATTTATAGGGTGCTTTGGCCTGGTTCTTAGCATGTATTGTACAAGTAGCGGTCGTAATAAATGGGGGCAAGTCTAGTTGGAGGCCTGTGGACAGTGGTGAACCCAGGGATCAGTACTGGGCCCAGTGCTGTTCAGCTTGTTCATCAATGTCTTGAATGAGGACACAGAGTGCACCCGGGGCAAGTCTGCAGATGGTACCAAACTGGGTGAAGTGGCTGACACTGCCGAGGGCTGTGCCGCCATTCAGGGGGACCTGGACAGGTTGGAGAGTTGGGCAGAGAGGAACCTCATGAGGTTCAAGAAGGACAAGTGCAGGGTCCTGCACCTGGGGAGGAGTAAGCCCAGGTACCAGGACAGATTAGGGCTTGACCTGCTGGAAAGCAGCTCCGTAGAGAGGGATTTGGGGGTTCTGGTTGACAACAAGTTAACCATGAGGCAGCACCTGGAGAATTGTGTGCAGTGGGATCCCCAGTACAAGAGGGACATGGAGCTTCTTGAGAGGGTCCTGCATAGAGCCATGAAGATGATTAAGGGACTGGAGCATCTATCACATGAGGAAAGACTAGGCGAACTGGGTCTGTTTAGCCTAGAAAAGAGAACACTGAGAAGAGATCTTATCCACATGTACAAATACCTGAGGGGTGAATGTAGGGAGGATGGGGCCAAACTCTTCTTGGTGGTGGCCAGTGACAGGACAAGGGGCAGTGGGTACAGATTGAAACACAGGAAGTTCCACCTCCATGTAAGGAAGAGCTTCTTTCCTGTGAGGGTGACAGAGCCCTGGCACAGGCTGCCCAGAGAGGCTGTGGGGTCTCCTTCTCTGGAGATCTTCCAAACCCACCTGGATGTCACCCTGTGCCACGTGCTCTGGGTGTCCCTGCTGGAGCAGGGGGGTTGGACTAGATGATCTCTAGAGGTCCCTTCCAACCTCATCCATTCTGTGATTCTGTGAAAACAGGAAGCCGTGTGACCCAAACTCACATGGGGAAAGGGACTTCTGAGGGGCTGCTGCCATGTATTTGAGATATCTTTTGGAGGCTTGAGATGACGGTGTGTCAATGTTGCAACTTCAGCAAGATTGGTAAATTACATTTTGCTTCATTTTTCAAGTTAGTTAACTTCGCTGGGACAGATATAAACAAGTCCTCTCTTATTTCTCTACCGAAGGATGTGTTGTCTTTTCTCTTTTTTTTCATTTCTGCCCTTCTCTCCTTGCCATACTGCCCTCTTTCTTTCTATTTTTTTTTAGTGTTTTGCCCTAAATATCAACCTGAAGTGTATGAAGAAACTATTGCTATCCAAAGCAGTATCTGGAAAATTCCTGTCTCTTGAGGGGAAAAAAAGGACTCTCTAAAACATGATGCAAGCTGTGATCTGTGTAGATGCACTTTTAGTGCAAGGTGAGAGGGATTGTAGCACTGAGCCTACAGTATGCCAGTTGCAGGCTTTTTTTCTACTTCCCTCCATGCTCCCTCATTCCCTTTTCTTTCTCATCTATGATTGTACTGAACTATGGAAATACAAACTGTGAGTTTAAGGCTGGTTTAATTTCTAATGCTCATATTTTATGGGGAAGTTTTTTGTGTTTTCCTTTTTTCTCTGCGGTCTAAAAAAGAAAAAGTGCATCTATACAGATCACAGCTTGTGTCCTGTTTTAGGGATTTATCATACCAAAGAAGTGCCTTAGATATCTAAAGTTTTGTTATATTGAATACTTTCTGAAAATAATAGCAAAAAGCACAGAGTGCCACAGCTAAAATCATTCTAGTTTTAAATGTATGAAACTCTGTCAAAATCAAGTTAAAATCCTTTATTAAAAGTAATACTGGAGATGAGGTAACAAATCACTTGAGATTTCTTTCCTCTTCAATAATATCCTGAGATATGGGCTTTTTTTGGGGGGGCTCATTTCTTCCTCATGGTTAGACTAGAGAAAGAATAGCTTTTAGTAACAAAAAGAAATGTTGAAAGCCTGCAACTTCTTTGCTGCGTCTGAATGAAGCAACTAAGAGCTTCAGAGCTCTGCACTGGAAGTCTTTCCAAAGGATAAGCCCCCAGAAATTAAACTGCAGTCTGGTAACTAAGTTTTTTCTGCCAAGTGTCTGTCAAGAAGCAGGACACCCTGCGCACTTCGCACACTTTCCTTTCCAGGACAGTGTCTGGGGACTCTTGCAGAATTCGACTGCAAGACTGAAAGTTGCCTTCTGCAGGGCAGCTGCTCTGTGGGGTTCTACAAAACACTGAATTGGTGGGCACAGCTTACTCTTATCCCAAAGGAAGGCGTTAAAAATGCATGGGGTTGCAAGGTGTCCTATTCTCACTGACTTCTTTAAAGCAGTTATAGGTGTGTGTGTGTGTGTGTGTGTGTGTGTGCGCGCATGTGGTTTTATTTAACTCCCAAATACGAGTCTCCATGTTTAGGATTTAAACATCCTGTTGGAAACATATCAGAAACAGTGCTATATTCACAGCAGCAAATAGCTGAATGACATTCCAGACAGGAAGAAATTAACTACAATTTGTTTCTTGGTCTGAGTATGCGAGTGTTTGTGTATGAATTCGGAACTTGTTTGAGCAGAACAGTGGGAAGGGAAGCCTCCTATTTTGACTTTACAAAGAGTCTTTGGTGACAGCTTCTGGATATATGTGTAGTTTTGTTTGACTTTGCATGTGTTGGGCATTGAATGGAGATGTTGGAGGCAGATGACTGGTGGTGATCAGGACTGGCTGCTCACATGTCGTTGAAAATGGAGGCCAGAAGGGAAATGAGTGTAATGCAAAGTCAAAACCTAAGAATATTTTTACACTGAGTGGGACTGTAGCTTGTTAAGCTATGCTGCACTGGGAAATAGAAGGATGGCAGTGTGTGCATGCATGTTGTGGGATTGATATGTGTAGCTGGACAAGGCCAAATTACACTAGGTCTGTGTCACTGCACCATCCCTTGCATGCCTGCAAGCATGCAAGATGGTTGAGTCAGATCCCCTTCAGTGAAGATTTTGAGAACATTGTAATATATATATGTATTAATAGATATGTATACTACATCTGTGTGTATGCATATACATTCATTCATATATATATATATATATATTTTCCCTAATGTTTGGGCTAGTTCTTGTTTTCTTTCCTACCTGCAGTACTCGGGGTCCAGACTTTTCAAAGATTCTTCTGTAAGTAGCGTTCTTATTTATTCAGATGCTTGTTTCTTAACGTTATTTGAGCATAGTACAGACTTCTCTTTTGCAGTGCTTTGATGAATCACTTTTTTTACCTTGCATCCTGAGGATCAATTATATTGTTATGATCTTTCCTGTTTTTCTGCACTGCAGCCCAACATTTGAATACTCCTTAAATTTCCTCATCTTTCGTATCTAAGCCACCTGTGCATTTCTGTTTCTCCTGAAAAAACTGTCATCGGTGATTGTGAGAAACTTCTCTTGCTTGCTAAAATGGGCTACTTCTTGTTTTTAAACCACCTCAGGGGTGCTGAGCAAGTACCACCAGTTGGAAAGTACCTTCGACTCTTGCACTGACACAAAACAATGATGTGCATAAAGCTCTTGGGCTGAGTAATTATTGAAAGAATCTTGCTCAGGAACCCAATTTAATTAAGAGCAAGGCAGTGGATAATCTTCTAACTATTAATTTATTGCCTTTATTTCTCTTTGAGGTATTGCTCTGTAACCAAATTCCTCTTCTAGAAATCAGTACTTCTGTGGCTCCCAAGTACTGCAACGTTTATCAAACTGAGTTTGGTGAAAGGTTCTGTAGAAATGTCAAGTACTCATTAGTATTAATGAAAAACTGTCTGTTTTATAAGCCATTAAAATGGAGAAAATGTTCTTGCAGGGACCATGATGTCTTCATCAAATGATGCTAGTATGGAAGAAATACCTTTGGAAGATGATGAGCGTGACAGCATTGAATACAGGATCCTAATGGCCTATGCCCAGCAGCGTTTGCCTGCCAACAAATATGGGAAACTTCTGCAAAAGGAAGCTAATGTGCAGAAATCCTTGTCCTTATTCAGAAAAGAAGTGGAGACTGAAAATCAAGGCAATAAAGATAGGCCAAGCCAGACAAAGATTTTGGATGCTGAGAGTTTGCAACCCTCAAGCCAAAAGAAAAGAACACAAAGATATGTCTCAAAATATTCCTCTTTCAAAGAAAGGGAAAAACATGAAAAATCCCCCAAACCTTTAGTGCCCCAAGTGAAGTTATTGCCCCGGTGTTCCACAAGAAGTTTCTATCTTCCTCAGGTACAGCTTGAGGGCCCTTTAGAAATGAATCATGAGCATCTGAAAGGTATTTTTTAGTTCTTTCTTTTTGCTGTGGTTTGTTTGTCTTTAGTTATCTCTCCAGATAACTTTAACAGTTGGTAGCCTGTGGAAAGGCAAGAAGAGCAGGAAGGGTTTTTGACTGCTTGGTTGTATTTATGCTAGTTCTATTGAGTTCCAGTTAGAAAGTCAGATTGGCAGATCTTCACTAGTGCTTGCACACGATGCTCACACTTATAATGGTTTATTTGTTTGTTTGTTTGTTTTCCACCATACCATGTTAAATTGCATACAATTGTACAGGTTGCTTTTTCCAAGCATTTCATATCTGACTAGAAATAAACTGTAAAACTTTGGCCAGACAGAAGATTTCCACACAAAAATCAGGAAAGAGAAGTTATATGAAAGCCTGCTCAAGAGCTTTATCATATATTTGCAAGACTCAGCTTTTTATTCTGTAGCATCATGCCATTGGCAGCAATCAAACGTAAGCACGGAGAAGCCCTGTGCCTCTAAGCTGCCTTTCATAATTCTCATTATTATTAGAGCTCAAATGGCAGCAGTCTTCTGGAGTTATTTTAATGTCCTCTATACATTACCATGCCTCAGAATCCCCCACAAGTATAGTCCCTGGTTGAGGAGAGAAGGTTAAAAAGAATACAGTGTTTGATCTGAGGCTGGTTGAGAAGGAGCAGATCCCATTTTTGAGAAAGCTGAAGAGGCACTTTCCTATAGTAAGTCTGAACCTGCCCTCCCATGTAGAGGAAGAAGAGATGGTGGGTGGCAGTTATTCATCTAAATTGAGAGATCCCATTGATGTAAATGACTTTTTGTATCCCAGTCCCCAAAGCCAGCTGTGCATAAAGTCCTACACTGCACATCATGAGTTCTAACTGGAGCACTGTGTCCAGTTCTGGGCTCCCCAATACAAGAGGGATGTGGAGCTACTGGAGAGAGTCCAGCGCAGGGCTACAAGGATGATCAGGGGCCTGGAAAAACATCTGCCCTATGAGGAGAGGCTGAGAGAGCTGGAGAAGGGTGAGAGGGGATCTAATCAGTGTATATAAATACCTCAAGGGAAGGAGTGAGGAGGATGAGTCTGGCCTCTTTTTAGTGGTGTCCACCGACAGGAGTAGAGGAAATAGCCACAAACAGAAGCACCAAAAGTTCCACAGAAATTTAAGAAAAAATTTCTTAACAGTGAGGTTGATGGAGCACTGGAACAGGCTGCCCAGAAAGGTTGTGAAGTCTCCTCTGGAGATCTTCAAAACCTGCTTGGATGCAGTCCTGTGCTAGGTGACCCTGCATGTGCAGGTGGGTTGGACTAGATGACCTCTAAAGGTCATTTCAACCTTAAGGATTCTGTGATACAATGATTTACCTTTTTCTACTCTGGAAAATAAGTCATGCTTTAACTTCTCATAAAAGATTGAGAGAGAGTGATGATATATTAAGTAGTCATATACAGTATATGATAGGTTACAATGGTGTTTTCATATAAATAATGGTGTTTTGTTTAATCTGTCCCAACTTGGTACTGCTAGCTTAAGGACCTGCTGATGTCAGTGTTGTTCTCCCCTTTTGCCGTATTAAAGATGTTTCTGAGGATTATCCATCACTCATGTCTCCAGACTAAAGTCCAACCAGTTTAACTGTCCTAGACCAGTTCCTCCTCACTAAACCCATAATTCACCCTGCTGTCAAATATCTCCCAAGAGAAATCTTTTGCCTCCATCTGGTGCATTTTGCTGCAGGGAAATGACCCTGACTTTCCATAATTTCATTGCCAAGGACATATGTCTGCATCCAGATATCGCATCCTATAATATCCATTTTCTTTTCTTCTTAAAAACAAAACAAAACAAAAACATTTGATTTCCTTTTTATTTCGACAGTGTCAAAGAAAGCTCCCAGAAGTTTCAGCCCCTCCAAGGTATCACCATTTGCCCTGCAGGTGGCAGCATGGGCTCAAACTAAAACCTCACCACGCTTAGTTTAACCTGCGAAAATGTTTGTGTTTGACTTCAAATCCATGATTTATTTACCTGCCCTTCAGCAGGTTGCTGGACAAAATCCTAAAACTGTATTACCTGTGACATATATTGCTAGCAGCTCTGATGCTATTCTGCATTAAGGCTACTCTGCAAAAATGGAGATGCTTTGGGGGATTACTTGTCTAAATAGCAAGCCTGTCCTGTTTAAAATCAGTTGCCTAACCTTACGTTTCCAAAGCCATAATCATACACTGTCACAAAGGACCTGATTCCCTTCCTAGAAGTACAGCAACTTCCAGACAAACTCCGCGTGCACTTGGAGAGAAGGAAATGTCTTAGGATTTGATTCACCAGTCTTGAAATTCAGTCTTTATTGACTTCATTAACCCCTCACAACAATCTCTGCTTGTGGATTTTACACCCATGTTATGTGTCAGGCTGCTGTTGAGCTTGTCTCAGTGTCTGCTGGTGGTGGAGATCACCATCACTTGATGGGGTAGATCAAATTTCACATCCCAACCTCAGGGTGGCTAATTGCAAGGAAGGATAACTCCCAGCTGACACAAACCTTGCTATAGCTCTTTCCTGTAGCTCTCTGTGTGCTATAGGGTACAGCTAAACATAGCTGTATTCCCTGTGTACTGTAGCAGGTGGCTCTTTATGCTCCTCTTGTGAGGGTCCTAAGCAAGCATCATTACACAAGGTGGATAAAGCCAACCTGACTGCCGGGTGATGAGTCTCCCAATATTCACATCTATTTAATACACATGCCAAGCAGGAGAGAAGCTTTTGTGGTAGGGGTTCCTCTGGAGTGAAGATCAACTGATGGAAAAAAATGAGAGAAATGCAGTCTTTTCTAATTCTGGGCCTAAGTATGAATGCGGACCACTTTAAAACCACTTGTGATAGCCTCGAAGCTTCACTGTCCTATAGAGTCGTTCTCTCTAGTTCCTTTATGCAAGGATGTATGCTAGTCAGCAACACTCACACTTAGTTCTGTATGGTCTCTGCATGGTTAGGTGCGACTCAAAAACTAGAGAGGGGTTGTAATCTTGATTCTCTAAATTATTATCACCTGAACTTAGGCAATAGCAAAGCCCATGGGTCTCTTGATATCCTCTGGGCACTGCCACCTAAGGGGACATGTAAATGGGTAAAGCTTTATTTCCTGGAAATATTAATTACTTTTTTTTTCTGCCCCTTCCCAATCAGATGAGAAGGCAAATGTCGACCACATTGCAGACAGGCTGGCCAAGCTTGTTACTTCCAGATCTCAGCCATCTCCTTCAGATGTGTCATTCAGAGCCTTTACAATCAGGGGTCTAGAAAAACAAAGTAAACATGTTACTCATGGAAGTAAGGATGAAGACAAAGGTAAGAATGAAGAATTTTGTGCTCACAGGAAGTATATCATGTTGGAATTATCCCCTGAAGCATTTTCCTTTAGAGCTGGTGAAACAGTCATGCATTCTGCGATCAGACACTATGAAGAAGCAAGTTTGCTCTGCTGAGTCTTACTCTATCACCCACACTTCAGAGGCTGCTCTGGCTGCATAAGTCTGTCTACTACTGCAATAAAAAGACCATCTTTAAAAATCCAAGGAAGTGTGTGATTTGAGACAAAGAGAGTAGAGGTGAAGTGACTTAAGGTCACAGCACAGTGCCAGGAGCGGCAGAGATGGGAACGGGGAGCTTCAAAGGTCAGAGACCTGTTCCTTGGGAAGTAATATCTTGGTTAAAGGCCAGTCCCTCTCTGGTAAGAGTACAACATTGGTCAACAACCTCTTTTAAAAGTCTGAGTTGCTTATCTTCTATAATGCCTACAGAGGTCTCATATAAGCTTTCTATGAATTTGTGGTTAGAATCTGACAAACGTTGAGACAGTTCTAGTGAGTTATGGAAGGTATAGCTGGTAATGATGGGTAATGGTGGGATAGTAACTTCTCTATTAGAAGTTAATTTTGAGGGGGCTTCTACTAGCTGTTCTTTCACATTATCTTGTTATCACTCATGCCTCAGAGCAAAAAGCCTAGCAAAGGGATGTTAAAATCTCTCATTTTTTCCAGATTCTTAACTGGAAAGTTAAAATGTTGAACAGATGGAGAAATAGAGCTACTTGAAACATGCAGACTTGAACAGTGAGCTTCTGCCTAAAGCCTAGACACAAAACTCCTTTTGATTTTTCCACAAAAATAGCGTCTGTTTTCATGATTAGTTGACACCCAAGTTTTTGCTATAAGTTGGTATTTGGGACCTACTAGAAAGCTCTGGTGTTTATGTTGCTGTTCTTTGTTTAACAGATGAAGAAAAGATAATACAAACAATAGTTGCACTGTTAAGACAATCAGGGGATCAACTAGAAGAAAAGGTAAATACTTCTGTTTTCAGCAGCTAGACAGACTTGATTGTGTGCATACATACACATGTGCTAGAGAAGGATTAAACATTTGTTGAGAATTAATGTTTTGAACATAGCTCTTGCTGTTTCTGTCCTGAGCTTCTCTTTACACACTTGGGCAGTTTTGAAACGTTTGCCATTCCGTCCGAATGGACTTAAGACCAGAGGACTAGCACAAATCTCTGTGGGAGAGTGAGGAAAGACAATAAAGAGGTTGGACAGTTCTTTGTCTAGTTGCTGTTGTGTTTCATAGGGAGTTGAGAATTTGACTGAGCCTGAAAATTCAAACTGAGAATGGAAGCTCTTGGCTTGCCATTAAACTTTAAGTTGTTCCCAGTGAAAGGAGGGAAGCAAGGAGTGGCATTTGTGTGTCTTCTCTTGCAGTCAGCACCATTATCCATCTACCTACAGATGCTTTACTTTCCCAGTGAGATGGGGAAAGCAAGTACCACAAAAGTTTAACCAAACCTTATTCTTATTTTCAGATTGAAAAGGACAAGACTTTCTATCAGTGTTTGGTAAACATGCTGTCCTACACCTTCTTTGAGAGGCTTGTTGATCTAACCCTGACGGCTGTCTCAGCAGACTCGACAAGTGAGACAGAAGGCCAAGCACAGTGCACCAAAGCTGCCTTTGCACTGGAAGTTGCCACCAGGCTTACTGCTGTGGACAGCCATCCCATGAATGTGGTCCTGGGCTTTGGAGTAAAGTACCTCAGAGAACACTTCACACCTTGGATTCAGTACCAGGGTGGCTGGGTATGAGTATTGCTACTTTGACTTACTGCAGGCTCCGGCACCTAGAAGTAGCCTACATTCACAAAACTAGAATAAGCCAAAGGCAAACCAAAACGAAAAGCTGTTTTTTAACACAATGTGTACTTATGCTGTGGAATTCTTTACCACAAGATGTTCTCTGGACTGAAAGATTTTTGTTTACATAGACCCAAAGATCAATAGGAGAAATTTATGAAAGTCTTTTTAAAAGCTAATTAAATGACCAGGAAAGTTTACTACATGTTTGCCCTAAGCTTATACTTCTACCTAGCAATCTGCTGTTAGACAGTTCTGGAGACAAGATGAAATTCAGTAATTCATACCGTCTGCCCTTGTGATGTGGTGTGCTTCCACTTTGTCTGTCCACAGAGGTATCTGGTTATCTTCTTGTTCCTTTTTCAAAGTTGGTTGTGTAAGGTGTTCTTTTCCTAGCAGTGGTCTTGAGGTGCTGCCCTTTGTAGCTTATATGCCTGGATTTGTTGTGAGGAATTGGCAATGGAGCTCCTAGTTGCTTTGTTCTTCACAAAATGAATGAGAAACATTCAGGATCTGTAAAGTGTGTGTCCATTGAAATAGATAGAATAGGAGGATATTTGATGGAGTGGTCATGAAATCCTGCTATAAAAGGTACTGACTGCAGATTTGAAAATATACTGAGGTTCCTCACTGCTTTAGTAATTGCAACTTTTCTTCCTCTGTTACAGGAGAAGGCTTTAACTTTGCTGGATCAGGAAGAAATTGAATAATCTGCAATCATTCTTCAGGGTGCATAAAGACTTCAGTGAAGGAATATGCTGGATCTTACCACAACCCAATGCAATAATAATCACTGGCTATTTATTTTTATTCTCAAGGAAGGTTGTGGTGTTTTCACTGCAAATTGCACTGCAAAATGCACTGCAGATGCCAATGAAACTATTTATGATTTGGAAGCTGTTTTGTGCAGTGCATTTTGCGATGGGGCCATTTCTAGCCCACTTGGCTGACGACTACTGGATTTCCATCGCCTGTGAATCCCCAGTGGAGAAAGTTTGGAACATCTACTGAAGTTGTAAAATCATAGTGTTCTTCTTAATATATGATTTTCTAGTACAAACGGTTAATGTTTCCTGGAAAGGTTCTGTGCTTCTTAGTAAAATATCCTTTCATTACAAGTACTTATTATATGTGTACAGGTACGTAACTACAATGACTGCACAAAAGCATATTAACAAATCATTAATTTGAATGAAAGCAATAAAAAGCATTTGAACTGGATGCGTAAAATGTGCAACACCATAAAAGATGAGCATTTTTAGTAAACCTTAAACTCATTATGCAGAACAGACTCCACCTCTGTTTTGGACATATATGTGTGAGACAAAAGACAAAAGAAGATGGAAGTGGGTTAGTTTTGTTTCCCTCGAATATGTGATTTATCTCTAGAGTATAAGTCTTGCTTATCACTTTTTAAGAAGAGCATACACAGTTTTCAGTCACTGTAGATGTCCCCCAAAAGGATGATTATTTGGGGAGAGCCAAGTGTTTTCTCAAAAGTACAAAAACTGCTGTGCCTCTCCTTGCTCCTCTGCCTCTGACACCTTTTTCAAATGGAAAAATATTGTAAAACAATGGTCATAATCCAACATATTAGGTTATTGAAGACTATTGCAAAATTTGATACATAGAGATCAAGAAGCAGCAGCAGTAATTTTAAATTGAGAGGCCCTTATCCTGCTACAGGTTCACAAAATGGGGAAGGGACTACTAAATCTTAAAGCAGTTATGATCTTTTTCCTTGTGCTGGTCTGTGACCGCTCCTGTTGCTGTTTTGTGAACAAGCCGGGGGTGCTACCCTTCTTTACACTGGAGGCTGCTGGCTGCTGCTTTATTAAAAAATTTGTTATTTTCTAAAACAGGTTTATTAGCTAGATCGTGGCTCTAAAGAACTAGATGTGATTCCCTTTTAATTACACTGAGACTCTACTTCATTTGTTGTTGGACAGTAGTTTGTGATTAGCAGAGCAGCAGCTTTTGGAAGTCACTTTTAAAAAATTTCTTGGCTGGAATAACAGCCTGCTATTTAGCAAAGTGCGAAGTTAGTGTTTGTATGTGTGTTTTTTATGCTGCAGGTTTAGCAGCCCTAAGCCCAAACCTGTCTCTCATCTCTGGTTTGGTACATCAGGGACAGTTTCATGCCAAGAATGGAATGAACTGGCAAACAGACTAGCTTGATAGGCAATGTGAAAACTAGGCGTCTAAGAAAAGAAGCTCAGCTGTTTTTTATTTTTCCCTGTTTTTCAGGGTTGTTAAAAGGGCCTTTTTTCAGTAGCAGTAGGGCCAGCATAGGAAATGAGCCAAGCGAGCTGTTTCTTATTTAGATGTTCTTGCATTTGTCGTCCACATCAGTTAGACTTTAAGAGCAATCTACTCCTTTTATGGCAGAAATCTGTAGTAACCTTTCTGCTGGAATGATGGCTTTGGTTTATTGTAAGACCAATCAACAAATCTGCACACCAAGTTGTTGCCTCTGCTGATGGCTGGCTGGGATTAATTAGCAAAATTCTACTACAGGCTCATCCAGCTTTTGTTTTGTTGGTCTTTTGCAATCCATGATGGCTAAACTAAAGCAATAAAAATGTGCGCATTTCAGACACCTGTGGAAGTGGAGGAAATGTTGTGAAAGACCCTGCCTGTCCAGGTCTTCATTTTACTTCAACATTTCTCAGGAAATCCAGCTGTTGGTCCCTCTGGTGCCATTTGGGATGTTACTGTAAAATATAGAGCAATTCAGTATTCACACAGAAGTTGTTGCTTGGGATTTTTATTACTGTATATGTAATCAAATCAGCATCATGCTATTTGTTATAGCAGCAATATTAATCTGATCTGATTTTAATGGAGCTGGTTTCACAGTGCGTTAAGGTCTCAAGAACTGAGTTTAGCCATTTGCAGATTGTGCCAGGGTTTATTTCTTAGGAACGATACAAGGATCCTCTAGGTTCCTTCTGCCGTGCATTAAAGCCAGTCAGCCCAGCAGAGTAACCGTTGCTAGCACCAGGTACTGTTGTCCTAGACCCGGAGAGCGGCGGTTCCCACTGCAAAGGGGACCTGTCGCGGCTGCCGTTGCCCAGACCAAGTCAGGCCTGCTGCAGTGTCTCGTGATGTAGCTAAAGCATGGAATAAGAAGTTCCTGCCCCGGTTTGCCTAATGGAGTGCAAAGCTGAGTCCCTGCCTCATGGCCACGATGCCTATTGCTTTGGTGGGAAGAATGGAAGGCACTCCAGGGCCTTCACCAAAAAACAAACATTTCCCTTATCTTTGCTACAGCTATCAGAGGGATGGGTGTCTTTGGCTCTTGTAAAATGCTAGAAGAGGGGCATGAGCCAGGTATTTCTCCAAAAGAGGCTAGTCAGATACTTTGTAGGTACAGACAGAGGTCTTGGATCTTCTGACCACACAGCAAGTCTCAATCTTTTAAAATTTGAATTTCCTTTCTCTCCTTTCCACAAGTGAAGGGTGTGCTACCAATGTACCAACGCTGCAAGAGACAGCAGATTGACAGAAAGTGAACTGCTGGAAAGCAATGAGGAGAACAGCTCATCAGATACCACTGTCTGGAAAGTAGATTTATTGCCTATGACTTGTCTGCTAAAAAGGCTCACAATGTGGAAGATGTTCAGGGTTAAAAGTTCACAGCTGGCCTGTTGTAGGGAGAGAAGGGTGAGAAGCAAGCAGAAAACATTAACGCTGATTGTCACGCTTGCTTGTTAATCTGTGGTTGTGATGCTCTTGCCAGGGGTGGTGGTCACTCCACAAGGGAGACAGAAAAGAGTTCTGCTGCGCGATCCCTGGCATGATAGGCTGTGGGGTGGGATTTGAAGATCTCCTTGGGTTGGAGCTGCCTCAGCCCTTCCTAGTCAACCAAAGGGAGTTAGCACTCCATTTCATGATAGGCTTCTCCTTTTTCTCCCCCAGGGGCACTTGTGCAGACTCGTGGTGAAGTTCAGTCTGAGTGCTTCCCTTGATAGAGATGAAGAGGTAGCAGTGGGAGAGACTTCTCTGATGAGGAAAAGGTTTTTCAGTACTTTCCAGTAGCCTTGAAGGTAGAGGCTCCCTTCACAGCTTCAGGTGTGGTGTGCAAGAGAGGCAGATGGGCAAGAACAGCACACACATGAAGCAAGTCTATCTAAAGCCAGTCTTACTGAGCAATAAATAATTAAGACTATATACATACTTATTAGTAAGACAGCCAGACACATGAGATGCCAAGAAAGTTCCAGAAACCTTTTGGAGAGGCACAGCACTAAGATAAGTATGGAAAAGGAGAAAATAACCCCAAATCCACAGGCTGGGGGAGGACCCACCAGTCACTCAGGGAAGCGGAGAGGAAGCCCAGTCCAGGGCAGTCTGCCATTGTTCCCAGGGGCCGTGTTCAACTCCTTACCAGTTTCATTTACCAACTCCAGGGTACTGTTTTACATACCAGTTATGCACAGCGCTGAAATAGAAAATCTGGGTTATGTTTCCGTTCCCAATGAGGCAGCTGAGGGATCTTGGGATTTGAACCTGGCTTTTCTAGCATGCCAGCTAACGATTCGAGCCACTGTAGATGTAGAGAACACTGGCACACAATGTGGGGCTTTATTTCTCCTCCCACACCTTTCCATGCCACAAAACACCATATCTCGAGGACTCCTGCTAGGCTGGGCCTGTTTGCTAGGCAGGCACGAGCTCCCTGTGCTAAGGAGCACAGGGGTCTATGCTTAGGTCTATTGGTAGAACTATAGGCAAGTATGAGACTTTTTGTTGTGTTAAGCAAAACCTAAACAAAGTCTTTGTTGATGCCTGTGGTGCCAAAATATTCCTTATAGATGCCAGTAAAGAAAATAAATTCTTTAAGTGAAGCACAGGCAGTGATGTGAACCGCACTGTGGATACATGACAGCTGAGGTGGTAAGAAATCCCACAGCCTAGCTGTCCTTCCAGACTCAGCAGTCATGCTGTGTGGTAAACGCAGCGAGCGCTGCTCTCTGGCTTTACTTAGCATTAATCCTTTCCCCATGTGCGCACAGATATGTGCACACATACACACAACTGGTGCTGCAGTATGAGCCAAGCGTGTCTAGTTCCACCTTTGCGTGAGTACAGTTTGGGGAAGGGGCTTCCTCACGAGCACGTGGGTGAGACATGGGCTTTCTGGGAGGTGGGAGGCACGAAGATTGCTCTGAGCATTATCAGCATCTTCAGCCTCGGAAACTAAGTGAGGGCAACATCGTGACTGACCTTCTCTGGCAGAGCTGGAGACGGCTGTTAATAGCCGCCAAGTCTAGTGCTTCGCGCTGCCAACCCCAGTGTCAAAAAGCCCTGAGTTAGCTCCCCAAACTCTCACAGGGAAACCCTTAAAGATCAAACCCCATTTGTGGTATTCTGGGTTTTTCAAAATTTCTGTGGAGGCTGGGTGTCATATTTGCCTTCTGCTTTTTATCCTTTTGGGTAAATACAGATCACATCATTGTTACTTTACTCTCCAGGCAGGCTTTTTAACTGAAAGTTGAGCTCTCCAGTCCTACCCTCTCCAGGATCTGGAGATGAAGGAAAATGTTGAATATTATGTGAAAACCACACTGCTTAGACTGTTGTAAACATGCTGGAGTACTTTTAGAGATGAGATATCCTTTACAAAAGAGGTATTCTATAGTAAAACCTCACTGCGCCAGCAGAGTCCACCCAGAGGTGATCTTTGTGTTTTATTTTATTTTCAGCCTGGTGCTCACAAAAGGAGCTGTATCTCTTTTGCCAAGTGACTCTTTGCCACCACCTACTTGCACAGTTCACCCAAAGCTCTCTTCACAGAGAGATGGAGTTTTGTTAATGGAATAAAGGTTTCCATCCGTAACAAAACACCGGGTTCCTTGACTGATTACCAAAATACAGGACATCACATTTTTTTCCACTCTCCTTGTGGCCAGCTCTCCCAGCTGATGTGCAGGCCCGCGTGCTGGGGACCTGCACGGCCAGAGTGGATGCCCAGACTTAGCCATATGAGAACACAGTTTAAAGAAGTTTAAGATCATCACTGCCGGACTTCAGACATGAAACCCAGCTTTCAATGTAATTAACCTCAAAATACCCACTAGGTGCCAGACCCGCCCTGTACTTCCCCCATGCAAGGGCAAAGCCAGCACCCCACAGGAGGGCTAGGAAACACGTTCCTGCTCAGCCCAAATCTCTGCCATTTTAACCACGGGTTTGCCCGCTGCTCACACCCGGGCACCTGCTCCCGCCGCCCCTGCAGCCTCCCCGCAGGGCACGGAGGCTGCTCTGCCGAAGCCCCGAGAAGCCTCCGCGGAGGAAGGGGAAGGCGCTGCTAGCGCCAGCAACCAGGGAGCAGACAGTGCTGGCAAACAGCGCTGGCCGCGCGTGTGCTCCAGCGAGCCTCGGCGTGAGGCGGTGTGTAAAAGCATTAGCAGGGAATAGGGCAGAGTTCAGCACTGAGGTCAGGGCTCTGGTTTTAATTAAGGCAAATACGCGGCAGGAAAGACAATATCCCATTATTGAGGGGGTAGTGGCTGTCATGTTAGAGGCAGTGTCTGCATTCAATTAGGGGAGGCAAATTAGCCTCTAGTGCCAGGAAAAAAAAAAAAAAAAAGAGAGAGCCAGTTTGATGGACCAAAATTAAATGTGAGGCAGGAAGAATTTACCCTCCCCACAAAAACGCTTGGAATATGCACTGGAAAGAAACTTCAAGAAATGCATGGAAAAGCTTTGAAGGAGAGTGACTCACAATCACTTTGAAGATGAAGATTTCTTTTTACTTTCTGCTCTTGAAAAAAGTTTTATGATTCATAAACTGTATTTTGCTGTCACTGGAGGGGGTTGCTTGGGATCATTTTCTTTTCTCCCCACTACCCCCACAGGATACTGAGCTATTTATCCCCAGTGCTCAGCCATGGGGTCCTTTAAGAGTGATACCTCACATCCCACATGGGCAGGGCTTTGTGTCCCCGGCAGTGAGAGGGCAAATGAGCAGCTCCAACATATGAGAAGACAAAGCAGGGAAATATCCCTGCAGATATATCCCTATGGTCGCCAAGATCAGGGTCTCTCGTATGGGGAGGAGGAGCAGAGAAACCTGCAAATCACTGCAATTGCCAGTGCGATGGAAATGCCTCCGCTGCTGCTAACGCAAAAGAGAGGGTTGGAAGGTGTCGTACTGTCTTCCAATAATACCTCAGCCAAAACAGGCTCATAACCACGGTGGCAACAAATTTGCCATTGGTAATATGCACTCGAGTTTTGCAGTTCAGTCATGATGATTCTGTGCTTAAATTATCAAGTGTCTCAGCAGGAAAGTAAGTCAGCTAATTACCTTGCGGCCTCAGGGTCTGTGTCCCTAGAAGTCCAACGGCTGGTGAAGATGGGTACTCTCACAGCATTGAGTATTTTACTGTGGTTGTTCCCAAGATGACAGGGTTGATGAGCTGTCAGATTCTTTGTGCATATACAGAGACGGAACAATATGTTAAAAAAATCCTGTATCTGTATTTGTTCTTGAAAAAAAAATGTAACTGAAAAAGTGGAGGTGGTTTTAATACAAAAAAGTATTGAGCTCTTCTAGGTTCACATAAAAAAAATCTTAAAGATGTACAAGATGCATCAGATTACTAATCTATTTTGTTTGGAAGAATCATTAAATATAAAACTAGCATCACAGTTGTAATGCATCAGTAACACTTTGAGGAATATACTCCTACTCCCGATGAAACACATGAGATCCAGTTCCTTCTAAGGAATTTTGGACTTAAAGTAGTAAAGCACCTCTGGGTATAGAAAGTGGATCTTCATATTTAACAAGATCTTTGCTTATCCTTTTTTTTTTTTTTTTACTTTCCTCCAAATTCTTGCATGTCACAAAATAATAGAGAGAAAGAACTGTCCAGAGATCATTTCAAATATGAAGTGCAACTATGCAACAAAAGCAAGTGACTTGCCAGAAATAATCCCCTCTCAAACAAGCTCTTCCATTCCTTAAAGCTGGCTCCTAGTGGCCTCCTGGAGTCAGGAGACCAAGTCCACCAAGTACCTGGTTTCAGCAGCAGCAGCAGCTAATCATGTGCAAGAGCAAGACAAATACCCGGTAATTGAGAACAAATGTTGGAGGCCTTCGAGAGCCTGCAGTAAATCATGAATCTGAAACACCAAACAGTGATAGTTCTGCAGGTGCTTTGTCCATTGCCTTTTACAGTCATGGAAAGAAATAGGTTTTATTACTAACTTCAAATGAATTCAAAGAAGCTAGCAATAGTTCTGTGAGGCTCACTTTTCCCTACTACTTGCTTCTCCTTTTCTGGAACCACCTAAAGTTGCAGAATGATTCAGAAAGCAGACGCAAACAGCAAAAAGCAAAACATGCACGAAGCAAAGGAGGAAAGGGCAGAAAAAACAGCTCTCACTTTCCCACCTGTTCCCCTTCACCCTGCACTGGCACACACAAACATCTTCTACAAAGACTCGAAAAAAAACAAGACTGACCCTTTGGGCTTAACTAACAAACTTCCCTCAGATTATGACTGACAAGCCCGTGCCTGTGTCTAACTGTAGGGCTTGGATTTTTTATTTTTATTATTTCTAAACAGTAATAATAAAAACTTCATTAATCCTGCTGCTTGTGGAATAACTTCTTAGAAGCCTCTGTAAGTGTTTCTCTTTTGTAAGGCAATCCATGGGTCACAGCCATGCCCAGAGCAGTACAACCACACTAAAGGATCAGCACCCTCGTGCTGCCGTGGCAAAGTGGCTCAAAACATCCCCTGATGGAAAGGAGAAGGAAAAATCAGTTTCTGCTTCCAGCAAACAGAGAATGCTTGAAAAAGGTGAAATTAGGAAAAATACACAAAGGATTTTTTTAAAAATAGCTATTACCTCCTGAGCAACTTTAATAAAAAATGTATTTGCAAATTCTCCTCCTGTCCACAGTAGGGGTCATCATCTTATCCTTTCTTCCTTCGCTCTTCAGCTCAGGACAGATTTGCGTAGAATCTGGATCTCTATCTCCCGAGTTCTCCTGCTGCGGCCTTCCCACCTGGAGCCAAACAGCCGTGTCAGCAACACCCCACTCGCTTCCATAGCGAGTGATTGCGATTTCACAGCCAGGACAAAGGCTGCTCCAGCCAGGGAATGTCAAAGCTCGTGAAATGCCCCGGGAAGCCACGAGCTGCTGTTTGTTAGATGTTCCATGTAACAAGGACCAGGGAGGGTGCAGCGCAGGCCGCAGGCAGCGCACGAGCACCGGGCGCACGGTAGTGCTTTGAATCTTGACTTACAAACAATATACGCACGGCAGTAGAAAGAAGGGATTTGCTGGCCATATGAGAGAGTCTCATGTCAGAAAAGGAAGGCAAAAGGACCCCAAGCAATAACGTTTTCTAACCTGACGAGCTGACGAGTTTCAGCTGATGAGTTACGATGCAAATCTGTATGCTACTGCTACAATCTCCAGGACATGAAGGAAACACTGCTGGTTTACTGTGAAGCCAGCACGCCAGGTGAAAAGGATCCAACAGAAAGCACCTCATCTCCTCGGAGTATCCCTGGCTCCCCCTAGGGTAAACTTCTGCCTTTGCCCCACGCCCAAGGGCAGTCACCTTGCTGAGGGGCAGCGAGGAAGGCGGCCCTTCAAAGGCTCCCCTGAGCTCCCTTCAGGACAGCTGCCTCCTTTCAGGCTATCTTCTCTTCACACCCTCAAGACCACACGGAGGTGCAGGAAAACAGTCCTTCTCCAAGGTCACAAAAGCAGTCAGCTCCTCTCACTAAGTAACATCTCCACACGGCCTGAACTTACCCACTTCTGGAGCCTTCCTGGTACCCACCGTCTGCCACAGGGTCTGTAGCTCTTCTTCCCTCCTTCCACCTTCTTCATTCCCTCTATGATTTTTCCCAGTGCCCCGGATACCTGCATTTGGTTCGCCTGTCTCAGGGTTGATGCTCAAGCCAATGTTCATCCTTGACTCTTGCTATGCCTTTTATTGATCATACCATTTTGATATGTACTGCCAGGGCAAGCCCAGGCTGTGTAGCAAAAGGACTTTTCCCTGGTTGTCCTGGTACCAGTCTCATGGCTGCTACATTGCTCAAAATAAAAAAAGCACGTATGATAAAAAGATATTTGTGGAAGAATTTACTGAATTTCCCAATCTCATCTTTTCCATACTTCAACATTCATGTATTTTTTGCAAGCCGCACTGGGCAGAAAGGAGTTGTGTAGAACAGCCAGCACCCACTTAGCATAAATAGCAGATGGATTTTGACCATGATGATGGAGGTAGACAGTAGTAGTTGCTTAAGCAGAACTAGTCTGGGAAAAAGTTGGGAGATGCTCAGCTATGTGTGTGGATACAAGGGAGTGCTCTGGGCCACTTTAACACATCTCTTCTCACCAGCCTGCGCCCTGTACGAGACGTGGGGGTGGGAGAGGATTTGTGTTGACAACTCCCATTCCCGTGTTCATGCTTTTCTGTCTGTTGTGGTGTAGAGTGTATATCTGTGATAAAGGCAGGCACTTTTACCAGGTTTTCCCTTTGCTCCCTCCTTATTTTACCTTAACTGAACTTACCTGGCCCCACAGGAGTCACAACCTGCATGTCCATTTCTTTCATAGCACAGGGGAGTACCATAGGGATGGGCCGCAAAGAAACTCAGAGCTCCTCTTTTTACTGGAGTTCCCTGCTCTTTTCTCTCAGCTGCTCTTCCTGTTCCTTTCTTCACTCCTCCCAGATTATTGGTTTTTAGGTGCCCACACTGCCAGTCAGTCACGTCATTCCTGAGCAGTGCGGAGGAGATGAATCCTCCCAACAGTGCTGTGCTGCTGCATGCCTCGAGAGTCATCTACAACTTCATCCTTTCTTGCCCTTGCCCCTCCTTCACTCTCTGAGCTTCTGACACTGCAGCATCCTCAAGCCACACCTATTTTCTGTGTTCCCTGTTCCTAATTGCTCTTTGCATACATGGTGGGTTATTTGGTCATTCCTCACTAGGCATATTCTGGGTGGGTTACTGTCCTGAGCCAAGGTGTCGATCAGTTCCTTGGCAAGACGATGGGACTAGGATTTTTGGCAGGCAGAGCATTCAGACTGTGAGATCTTTCAGCTCCCTTAGATCCAAACAACATCACTCATAGGCTCCCAGACAAGCAACCTCCGTATTTTCTGGAAAGCATTCCTCTATGAAATGAAGGAAAAGATACCCTGCTGTTAAAGCAGAACAGGAGAAAAAAATATAGCTGCACAATGCAAAGCTGAATAACCCAAGCCATGAAACATGCTTCTGCTAAGCAGTTTCAGTGTGGAAAGGAAGGTGCAAACAGGGGGTGCTCTTAATTTCTCCTATAAAAAGAGAATCTGCACTGAGAAGAATTTATTCAAGGTTAAACTTTCTCTCCCAGGTGTCACCTTTTCAACAGTCTGTTCTACCAAGCAGCATGCAAACATTTCTCCTTAGTAAGGACAGGTTAAACAAGTCTGACAGTTCCCCTCCAGGAATAAGACTGAGTCCATATTCTCAGTTTCTTAGAGAAGCGGTGCCGATGCTGGTGGATCTCAAAACCTCAACTTTTATCTTCTTAAAGAAACGTTCTTCTTCCCCCTACCAAAACAAAGATGCAGCAAGTTTTCTCCTCCTCTAGTACAAAATGAGTGGCAGGACTCCAGGAGTTGCAGTCACCTTGGTTTGTGTGGACATGGGGCAAGGGATGACACAATCGTTCTATGAAAACCAATCCATTTCACACTTCCAAGTGATCCTTTATAACAGAGGCTGGAAATATTTTTTAGATTATGATTAACAACTCAGTTTCCCTTAGTACACCTGCTGCCCCTTGGCAGCATACTGAACACGACTTCAACCCGCTCTGGAGAGGCGCAAGAAGGACGCAGGGTGGAGCTGCAGCTGAAGCACGGCCTGCTTTGGAGGGAGATAGGGATCGGGAAACAAAAGCGCTTCTTTGCCCCACTCAAGATTCAATCACGTGGCTCAACTGGATACGGTAGATTCTGCTCTCTGAGACTCTCTGTGAGTTAATCCATACTGCACACTCCAGACCATTTGTACTATCTTGGAGAACTACATTTGAATCAAGGAATCCTAAGGAACACGACTGCTGCACACCCACATTTACCGTATTGCAGCCACACTGGCCCTGGCAGCCATTGTCATTTAAAGAAAAAGGACAGAGAGCGAGTGATCTATAGCTCAGGAGCAATTTTTACTGGCATTTTAAGAGAGAATCATAGCACTCATCAGCTTGACACTAATGGTTCATTTTCCATGGAAGAATAAATGTAGAATATCACCTAATGTGGTAAGAGTAGCATTTATTTTCATGGTGCTTTTCAAGACTGGTAAATGTAGCCGTTTTATTAATATAGACTGTGATACGTGACTTGTTGATACCTCCATATAGAACTGGAAATATAAAACAAGAATCAGAACATATCTGAATCCACAATAATACAAGGACGTATTTTGCTTACCAAATCTGCAGAATGGGAATTCCTGAGCTATAAGCGGAGGACTGCCCTGCACCCAGTTCCTTGGTAAAGCGACAGGACTGTGATCCCAGGCGGGAGGAGTGGGAGACTCATTTTGTTTTACAGTTTGAAGTTAGAGCTGAAAAAACCTTACTTCTGTCACTGAAGACACTTAGCTAAAGATTTAAATACCAGCATTCTCCAAAAGAATTATTATTTCTATGGTCTGATACAGAATTACTTGGTACAAGCCTCTGCTTTATATTATCTGGAAAACTGAGGTAAATGACTAAAAATGGGAGATTTTAGCTTTAAACTGAATCAAAGAACTGCTTGAAATCAACTATGTGTTCCTTGCAAATGCATCTGTGTTTGCAGAGCTGGCAGCCTAGAGCATTAGAAAGCTGAACACATTCTAGCTTTTATGGAGAGCAAACACACATGGACTTCTATTTTTAATTACTTTTCTTGCAGATGCTGAAATTAAAATGAACAGCACACTCCCCTTTTTCATTCTTAGTTTTATTATAAAAATCAACATTTCATTTGTTACAACTCAGTTTATAGTAATAATTGGAAAGGACTTTTGTACAAGGTCTATATACACCTTACAAGTAAAGCACTTTATTTTACAAAAAAAAAGTTAGTGAATGAGTGAATAGGGCTGACCAAATGTTGGTCATTATAATATAAATACATCCTTGCAAAGCACCATCGTACCAAAGTTGATGAACAAGAGACACCAGCTGGCTTTAAGACAATGACCAACAGTGATTAAAGCTTAAAAAAAAAAAAAAAGAACAAACAAAATAAAAACAAGATTAAAAATCTGAAAGCAGCACCAGATCCTTCACTTGCAAACAAGGCTAGTTCAGCTTAAGCCTGGTGGTATCCTCTTTACAAAAGGACACTTCCATTTTTCCCTCATGGACTCTTAACTGCCTGGCTTAAGGCTACAGCCATTTCAATCAGGACTTCAAAGCTGCTCCTTGTTCATTTAAAAAGGG
Organism: Crypturellus undulatus; assembly: GCA_013389825.1. Taxonomy (NCBI): domain Eukaryota; kingdom Metazoa; phylum Chordata; class Aves; order Tinamiformes; family Tinamidae; genus Crypturellus; species Crypturellus undulatus. The sequence goes on from VWPW01011969.1 coordinate 263,569, forward strand.
GGACCAGGACTGCTCTCTGACAGCTTCTCGCCACAGCCATCTACTCCATTAAGACAATCACTGGCCTGAATCTAATATGGACAGTTTACTTACCGTGCCCTGCTGGTTTTGAGAAGATCACTCAGTCCCTGTAAACGTTATTCCAGCACCACCCACCGATCTGCTCTTTTTAGATGAGTTTACAAAAGAAAATTCCTTACTTCGGATCAGTACACTATTTTACTTCTTCTAGAAAGCAATGGCATCTCTGTACCTGTTTTCAAGATAGTAGGTCATTCCTAATTTATTTTCAAGGTATATCTGCCATCCACCTATTAAAGTTCAGTGTTCAAGCAATGTCCCTATTCCGTGCAATTTAAAAACCAAAGCCCAGGGCCTGCTTCTGCACTGCCAGTGGGCTGCGGCACTCAGCCCATCCAGCAGCTGGACTGCACTTTTCTTTAAAAGTAGGTTAGGACTCCAGCACATTGATTTGTACGCATTTGCAGAAAACACAGGAGAACTTCAGTCTCCTGTGCGGAGAAGGATGGAGGAAATAAGAAGCTTCAGTTAAATTCACATTACCCAGCTAAGTGTACCTGCATACGTATACCTGCCCAAGCACATTCGAGGAAATGTTATGGGGTAATTTCAAACTTAAAACACTGAAAGCTACAGCTCCTCAGTGCAAAATAAGTCTTTGATATTAACTGGTTCATTTGCATATATTGCCTTACTGTAAATAATACTTCATTTAATATACATGTATAGATTGTATGAATCCACATGTTAACCATATGAATTCATGGAAACCATTCGTTATTTCAAAGGCAAATATTAGGTGAATATTCCATTTGTCTTATCAAAGTTGTTTTAAAATACCTATCTTGGTATCCAAAAGCAGTGGAAAAATGACATATGTTCTCGAGAGGGTATGAAATGTGTGCAGCATGACATGGCAGGTATAATTTTAAAAGGTTAGAGTAGGTTTTATTAATTTTGCATTTATGCATGCAGAGCACGTGCTAAATATACAACGGCTTTTGTTTTTGTATTTTAGGTATCTATGTAGCAGGAACTTCACAGATCATCAACTTGTGCAAAATTTTACTCTAGAATCACTGGGAAAATATTTGTATTTGCAAAGGCAGATGTCTGCTTCCCACTGGTTAATACAGACAAGAAACAGCAGATCTCTACACCAATCATCTTCAATGGAAAGACACAGTTTGTCCACTTTCCTCTCATCACATGAACCACCCAGCAGCAAATCACTCAAATTACATGATGCCCAAAGTGAAATGTATGCATCCGAGAGACTTGATCACTCAGTGTATATCCTCTGCATTGGCCTCATCCAAGTGTGAACACAGACTAGCACAGAACTAGCGTCCACCAGTGTGGACGACCAGCATCGTCCATTTGCAGACATGCTTATGATTTATCTAGCGCAAGTCCGTTCCCAGAAGAAGTCCCAGTGAGGCAGCCCATCTCCACCAGAAAGAGGATACTACTCCTTAAGCTGAACCACCTTGGAATTTTTCAAACAAAAATTAGCACACTGAAGAAGTATTTTGCAAGAAGAGACCATTGCCATCGCAGTACAAGCACTTGGACTGAGATACAACAATGCAATATTCTTCTGAGTTCATTAGTGCAAGTTTCCACATGTGAAGCCCACACGGAATGCTGCACATTAATAAATGTAAACAACGCACGAGTTTCGATTCTCATCGGCACGCCAGCCTCAATGCCCCCCGCCCCGCACACCCACCCTTCCCCCTTCATATAAATGGATTCGAGTTCCCTTATAGTTCACAATACCCCCCACATCCATCCTGCTGGCGAACACAGATAAGCTTCTTCGCCTACAAGGAAGAGCCAAATGAACAGTTACCAGAAATCCTAGATACCTAGAATGAAGCTGGGCAAAAAAACTCAAAAGAAACTTAGCACACCAGATCTAGAGATCAGCCGTAACAGCCCTGGGCCTTTCTGACTGGCGAGACCAGTTACAGTAGCTGGAATTCCAGACATCGCTGTTTTTCTCAGAGCTGCAACCAAAGGAGGCTCCAATACTCCAGATGAGCTGCTTGCAGCACTATAGCAAGAATCATTTGTTACTAATTCTCTCAACAGTCGAATTAAAGCCCATGACACATTTCCAGTCTGTTTCTCTTTTGGTTGAAACCGTCTGGGAAATAAGCCAGAGAGCGAACAATAAAACCCAAATGGTACCTATGAAGAGCATGTCACCTGTCCTGGGCCAGAGGCGACAAGACAGAAGCTCCTCAGTACCTCTTTTTTGAGAGTGAAGATTTAGAGGACTGATCTTTGAAGACACTGAGCACTTTCAACATGGATTTGAAGTCAACAGAAGCTGTAAATGCATAATGCCTTCCAAGATCAGGAACTCCCCTACAGTCAAAGCAAATTCACAACACTGCACTAGAATCAGAGGTTAATGATATCCTAAGCTGCCCCTCAACCTACACAGATAGTGTTTCTATTTGATTAAGCGCTCTTCTTTTCAAAATCACCATGGTGAGGCTGAAAGGAGGAGGAACTAAACAAGAAAATATACAAAAATAGAGAATGAAAATATAAAATGGTTCGGTTAAGAGTATCTTAAGATTTGACATTCACAGCGGTTAATACTAAGGTATTAAACTCACACCATGCAAAAGAGGAGGTATGTCGAAATCATACTGAGAAAACTGGCTTTGCCTAACAGAAATCATGAACATTTAATACAACAGAAGGAAACCCTTCCAATGGGGAAAAAAACCATATATTTCCTATGGACAGTTGCTCCACGGAAAGTTAAATGCTTCCTTATTAGGAAAAAATAATATATTTATATATATATATGTTTTATATATATATGATTTGTATACTGTGATATCAATATACATGGAAAGTACTGCAAGGATATATTATTCATTTACAGTAAAACTAACAATCCATGGTTAAATTTATAGTTTATAAATATGCTGTCTATATTATATGTGGTATAAAAATATTTGACATTTGCGGGCACTAGGTCAAAATATTTTTTTAAATGATCTAGAAATCACTCAGGTATATGCATATTACCCTTGTCAATCACATGAAAAAAATCACACTGACCTGGTACAAAACAGAATCCTACTGTGTTGGCAAAATGAAGAAAGCATAGTATAGCATGACATTCACTGTATGACAAGGCTAATCAGACAAAAAAAAAGACAGAAAGAAAGTAAAAAGAAAATATTTTTAGCAGCCCAGTTCTAGCAGTACTTTAAATAAGGATATCATGATTTAAAGTGACACAGAAAGGAAGAAAGAATGCAGAAAGGACAGGAAAAGCTGTAGAATAAGAAAAGCAAATATACCCCAAGAAATCATTGAAATCCCAGAAGTACGGAGAGCTCTGAGTGGTGCAATTTTGTAAATGTATTAGGAGTAAAATGCAGAGGAGTAAAAACTTTGAAAAGTGTGTGATTTTTTTCTGGATTCACTGCTACGATTGCTGTATTCCAGTAGAAAACAAAGCCCTTTGTGTAAGGTTAGTATCTGTCCTGACTGCATTTTCTTCAAGTTTAACTTTAGTTGCTGGCCCTCTGTAGTTAACATAGAGGTTATTTGGCTACTTCCAAGTATCTATGGTATGCTGCTCTGAGATGGACTTCTTTATTATTAATTACTTTAAACATTTTTGGTATTGATACACACATCTCACCTCACTGGACAAGTGACACCTCCTGGTCCTTTCATTTCCTTATGTGCTCAGTCACTTTACTGGATTAAGGCATGTTTTTGTGTTCCATTTGCAAAAATAAAAACTTTTTTGTACAAATGTCTGGGGTTTTTTTTTTTTATACAAAAATTTCTCTTCTTATGGCACAAGCAGCAGTTGCTGTTTAAGAAAATATATAAATATCCTTTTCTTTTTGTCTCTCTTCTGTACAAATATCTCCAGGCCTCCTCCACCCTGCTTAATAACCTTTATCTGTACACTGTCCTCCCTTCCCCTCCCCAGCAGAGCATTTCCTATTTACACTTTGGCGGCGGAGGCAGGTGGCGGAGGCGGGGGACGGCTCTCACGACGAGTCGGTGCAGGGTGACGGCGGCGGTGGGTAGAGGTGGTGCGAGTAGCTCCGCTCCGTGTAGGGCGAGGGCGGGCAGCTCTCGTAGTTCTCCTCAGCTGACAGGTACTGGCTGCGCGGCGTGGGTGGCGGGGGCACCGGCTCCGAGTCGTAGTTCAGGTCGCTCGTGTAGCCCTTGGCGGCGGCCGCGCGCCGGCTCGGCGCGTAGTCGCTGTCGCAGACGTCGGTGCTGCAGGGGGTCGTGGGGGGTGCAAAATGCCGGTAGCTGTAAGGCCTGTAGCTGCGGCGGGGACATGGAGGGGAGACGCGTGAGCGGAGAAGACCGCGCGCTTCGGGCAGCGTGCCTGCCAGGTCAGCTCAGCAAGAGCAGGAATGTGCAGCAGGTCAAGCCACTGTGGCAGAGGCAGAGCACCCTGCTCCTCGTTCTTGGCCAAACACCAACGTTAAAGCCCACCCTCGGCTCTACAGTCTGCCTGGGAACAAGAGCCCCCGTCAAACTACAGTAACTAAGGCTCGCTCATACCCACTGCCAACAGAAACAGTCCCTGTGGCTCTAGCCAAGGTAGGAAAAGGTGCCTCCAAGAGAGTGAGGTGGGCACGGAACAGGGGAGTAAGTGTCATTTCTATGGAGTTGATGCTCTGCTTCCATCACCCAGTTTATCGATACAACATTCCAAGTCAAGAGAACTGTCGAGAAGGATCAAGAGGGAGAAAAACTGCTGGACACTCGCAGCAGGCAGGAGAAGCACCTAGGAAAATGCAACTGGGACAGGAATCACAATGGCTGCTACCAGAAACCACTTTTAAAGTGAGCCTGGGATGATGTAATTAGAAGGGAAGGGGTTTGGTAGCTGCAGTTGCCAGCAGTTGGGCACTGGGGGGATGTAGCTCTTGTTTATACAAGTCAGATGTTACCGAAGGCTGCAGATCAGGAGCAGCAAAAACAGTGCTTATTTTGGGGTGGGGGAGCAGTCTGAAAACATTCATTCTCACACTATGGCCTTAATACCATTAATACTATTTAAAGCCAAACAGTTAAGTAGTGATCATCATGATTTATGCTGGTGCCAGGGTCTGCCTTTATTTCATTACAAAATTACTAGTCATTTTTAAGGATTTTTCATATGGCTGGAAGGGACCATTATAAACATCTGGTCTGACCTTCTGCACAACAGAGACTATATTTTCTGTTAATGGAGAAGAGATGTTTTTTCAGCCCCAGAGACCTCATTATCCAAAAACCCCAAAGGCTCGGTGCTAGGGAGACATTTCTTTCAATAGACAAATATAGCTACCTCTTCACATTGACCAGACCTACTAGTGACATGGGAGGGGAACTTTACACACCTCAGTAGTAGGGCTCTTTCTCTCTTTTTTTTTTTTTTTTTTTTCTTCTGTAAACAGTTAAATAAATAATAAAATGGTAATAAGCTCTAAATTGTAGAAAAAAGATGAGAAAGAAGCCTACATGTCCATAAATATTTACCACAGGGAAAATAAGCAGAGCAACCTATTTTAGAGATTAACCCTACATACATCAAATCAGAATTTCTCTGCTTTATATAGGCCATAATATCAGCATTACTTCTGAAATTCCAGCTTTTACATTCTCAACTTTCTTCCTCTTGCTCTGTGTATATCATTCCTAATAACTATGTAACAAGTTATTTAAGGCAAAGATTTAAAATAACACAATGCTCAATAATTTGCTCTAGTAAAATTATTCTAGTAAGAATTCTTCTTGGCATTTAGATAACTTTGCAACAAAAGTGCATGCTGTTATTACCCCAATGCGATATGCCCAAGAGGTGTACCACTAACCCACTTACTGCATGATTTCCCTCAGTGCTGCACTTCCACATGCATCATGTCAATGACACAAGTGATCCAATTTGAACACTTGCATAAGTACTTGAAGAATTAGGGCACTGGACTGCAATTCTTATGGAGCAGGGACTGTCTTTACTCTGCATTTCTATAGGAACTGCTCTTGTCCTGGTGGAAGCTGTGGTATTCTCATTTCATAACTTGTAAGAGATTTCAGTTTGCTTTTGAAAGAGCAGGATTTTCAATCCTGTAGAAGAGTTGCAAGTATTCTACAAGCATCCAGTTAGTGTTATTTGTGTAAATTAAGTGCTATTCTGTTAATATAGTAAATTTCTTAACGGTGAGGGTGATGGAGCACTGGAACAGGCTGCCCAGAGAGGTTGTAGAGTCTCCATCTCTGCAGATCTTCAAAGCCCACTTGGACATGGTCCTGTGCCACGTGCTCTAGGCGACCCTGTCTGTGCAGGGGCGTTGGACTAGATGATCCCTAGAAGTCCCTTCCAACCTTAACGATTCTATGATTCTACAGTAACAATAATTACCTGTAGGATCTATGAGTGGATGGGCTGTTCGAAGAGTAACCGAACTCCATGGTATAATGTGAACGTTCAGTAGCTGGTGATGGTGGTGGGTTCAAAATCTAAGAAAGAGAGAGCCATAGTTAAAAACAAAAGAAAAAGAAGTTAAGGCGAATTAAACGAACAGCAGTTATACAGACTTTCCTTTTAGTCCTGTTGATTAGGAACCTTGAGAACTGCATGTCTGGTTTCTCCAAAACAGGATTTTTCTGCTATTTATTCCCCAATTCTTTGAAGATGCCTCCCTGGAAGACCCTGTTGTTTCCACTCCCACTGAAACTGTTACTAAGCTCTTCTCAAAAATGCTGACTGCTGTTGATATTCTGTCACAGCCAGTGCTGAAAATTAAAAACAAAGCTGGCTGTTCAATACCAGATTGTCACTAGGGACGCTACTGCTCTAGGCAAACTGGCAGATGTCTGCCCTGACAAGCTTGCAGCCCCTAACTAGTATCCTGTTTGTAGGATCTGTACTGCTATGGTACAAAAAGTATTTTGATGAGAGCCATTTAATAATATTAATGATGGGTTGACTCTCACATCTGAAAATAGAAGTTCAGCCTGCTCTGACTGACCAGTCAGTGGCCTAGCATATTTAAGATGAAAATATCTCAAATAACTACAACCAATACTAAAAGAGATGAGAAGCCCTTTAGGAATGGTACCAACTTCATACAGCATCTCACTCAGCATGCTCAGGGGCTGTGATTATGGGGGCACTATGGATTTACAAGAAAGTTATTTACTTCATAACAGGACCAAAATATTAATTCCTTCAAAGATTTATACAGAATGAACCATACAGCTTTACTTCCAGAGGCACATGGTAGAGACCAATGAAAAGAGTTTGCTCTGCCAATCCCTGGACTGGGGACTTTCTGTTTTCCCCAGACATTCGATCTCTTTTTTTCTGACAGTGAGCACTCTAAAACTTGACAATTTGTAGAAAATTCCTATGTTGTTTTGAAAAAATACAATTCCCTCTCTCTTCCCATTCAAAATCATTTACTTCATATTCTGATGGATTTATTAGGTTAGAAATCTGAAACAAAACATTAATCTGTCAATTAATTACACCCAGAAAGGCACTGGCACATTGCTGAAAATTATTCAAGGTCTATAACTAACAGAATGACTTACTGGAGGAAAGTAAGTGCCTTTGGTGCTTGAAGAACTACTGGAAGAGGCTCCAGTGACATGAGCCCTGTCATAGGGTGGCCCACTGCTTCCCCCCATAATGCTGAGGGAGCTGATCACAGATTTACCTCGAGACATCCCTAAAGAAGAAGAAAGATTTACAAGTGTCAATATTCAAATTTTAGAAGCAGTATAAACATGTAATAGAAATATAAACACGTAACTTCCCAAATTAATCCTTTTGGTATTAAGAGCAAATTCAGCACTCCTTGATGGAGACCTGGAATGAAGATGATCAGTGGATAAACATGTTGGTTTACGTAACAGCTACTGAGGCCCAGACTTGATGCTGGGCTGCACTAAAGCTGCAAGAAGACAGGTTGCTTTCACTTGAAAGTCTGGAAAAAGTTCGAATGCACAGGCATTTGTGCATTATTTCTATGCTTCAGAATAAAACATGTTAACTGCCTCTAACCACCTCAATTAAGGAACTGAAACGTGCAAGAGAAGAACTGGCTTGTTCTTTCATTTCTACCCTTAAGCAAGCTTTTGCGACTGGACTGAAACATACTGGCAGGGAGTTCAAGTGGGAAATGGAGAGGCATGCAACTGTTCCAAATAATGGCAAAAATTCTGCCCAAAGATCGTCTTATGAAAGTAGGTTATTACAGAAAGCCAAAAAATTTTGGTGCATCATTTTAACCCTATAATGGCCAAGTTAGAACCTATATATTCTAACTGGAACCTGCTGAATCTGAAGCCACAAGTTAGAGCACATTTACAATCAACATACATAGAAACAATGCATAACTTAAGTGCAATATTAGACATTATCAATTGAAATAAGCTGAGACCACAATTGCTGCTGACTTTACAAGAAGTTCAGTGAGCATTCTAGTCCTGTCTATAAGTCAGATGACAGTAATCGCATTCTGTCTAAAATACTGTGAATAAATCCTCTCTTTTTTGTGTTACTTTACTCTGTACTGTCATAACACTTCGCTATTGCTATTATAACAGACCAAAAGAGAATTCATTAGTAAGAAAAGAAGAAAACTCCTACAGCATGTGTATCTACTTGAACTTGTTTCAGCTATCTATAAGTAGATGTAGACTGCATGGGTTACAAGTAAAATAGCAGCTGAGGATTATTAGGAAGGATGGTTACAAGTCTTCAAGTTCTGGTCTTCCAAAAACTTCATGTCCAGAATTTTGTCTTTGGAACAGATATCCACTGTGAGGACACGCACAATAAGCTGGGTGGCAATTACTTGGTGTCGAAGGGCAGAATACGGAACATGCCATTTACTCACCAGGAAGAGACCCAGACAAAGAGCTTGGGTGAGGCACATATCCAAGGGGCACAGACGCTGGTCCATGCACCACATAATCATTGGTCATGGTTTCCCCATCGCCCTTCATGCGCGGGCATAGCACTCTCTGACAGATGAAGTACATTGCTCCAACCACAAAAACAGTAAGGATCACACCAATGATAGAGCCTATCGTATTGTTCGGCTGTGGTGCAGGTTCCTCTGTCGTGTCTGAAAGGAAAAAGGGAAAAATCATATTGCAGAATCTCATCTAACAACTTCAGATACCAACGCTAGTTTTTTGTGACACCCTTTCCACAGAGGGAAGATACTTTTAAACCAAAATATGGCAGGAAGGAGCAGACACTGGGACAGGCCTGTGTGAAGGCTCTGAGGGGCTACAAGCACCACCTGTGCATGCGAAGAGCTTCACAAATGCACAGACCACTTTAAATCACCTATCAGGATATGTGCATTTGCAGAGGGTCTGATTAGCCAGGTCCTGAACTTGATGCATGCTGACAGTCAGGGCCAAATTTTGAAAGGCCTTGAGTGAATAGGACCTTTGGCCATGACTCTGGATGGCACTGAACGGGGGACTCCAGTTACGGTGGTGCTTGTCATTAAAGACAGCAACTACTTTTCACGTTTGACCTTAATCACATAGGCACCTAGGTTACCATTCTGTGGAACAGATCTCCCTTTTCTCAATTATTTAGGGATTTATAATTCAGACCGTAACATTCAGTTCTGCTGGACAGTAAAGATGAAGCCTCACTGATTTTGGGCCTGCTGGTATTTACAAAACTACCTAACCCGCTCTATATCTGATTCACACAGATGGTTACAGATGTATTCGAGCATCAGTCTTAGAGGTGTCAGCTGGCTGAGGATCCTGTACGATTATTCAACAGTCAAAATGAGTGGCTTTCCCTACAATACCAATCCCAAGAAATGACATTTCTGGGAGTAACTGACAACCCCCTGCCTGTGCCTCATGAATGTGACAAGAAAAGCAGACTTTAAAGTATTTTCCTGTTCTAGTCAGTGTTTTACATCTTATCCATTACTGAAAGTCTTTTACTCAACACATTTCCTTTTTTCCTGAACACCAAATTCATACTTTAACCATCCTGTCACCATCTACAAAGATAAACAAACAGACTTCTGATCATACTGGAAGAAGGACAGTGATAACTGAAGTCTTACTCCAGGTGGGCTAATTTTCCATCCTCTGTTACACAAACAAAAACCGACCATGCAGGCTGAAATAAAGATAACTAGGGAAGTCTGTGATCTCCTAACAACCTGATAGCACAAGAGGCCATCTCCTATTATACCTTAAAAGCAGGGTTCAGCTCTAGCTTTGCATTTTTAAGTTGTGTTAGTTTATGTGCATGACATCTGTGGTAGGGGGATCTCCAATATGATAAGGGATATCCCCATTTACAATTTCTCCTAAAGCACAAACAATGAAAATTAACTTTAAAGCTGGAATTTTAAAGACAGTGGTTTTCTTGCAGAACTCTAGAGATTTCAATGTAGGGGATATCATATATTACAAAACATAAATCAAACTCGAAATTGCATCTTTTCAAGAGACACAGGACATTTTTAGAAGGTTTGTTCTGTAAACAGAGTGCTCCTCTGAGCACCTGCTATTAATTCTCAGGATGATAAAACCATGAAGCAAAGCAGTTGTATGAAAGCCTTATACTGCTAGAAAATCCTTAATACTGCACCCCCCTCAGCAAACAAAGAGATTATAGTAAAATACCCCTTTTAGTTTTGTTTAAAATTTTAAGCTGAATTAAAGAATTACAAGCATGCTCTGGCTCTGAGACAATTCACTAAAAGAACTAGATATTTTTCCTATTCATAGTCACTGCCTTGTGTTAGGTTCATGATAGCAGGTAAGAACAGGAGCATCCATTTTGGAAGAAAATCGTTGGGCCCGTTTGGTAAAATCTACCTCACTGAGGAAGAAACAAACAAATTTCAAATACTGCAATTAAGTTGCTAGTCTCAGGTTTTACACTTACAGCATCCTTGCTCATCTGAGCTGTCACTGCAGTCCAGGTTGTGATCACATTTCTTGCTTTTCCCAATGCACTGCCCGCTGGCACAGCGGAACTGATCGGTTAAACAAAGCACTGGAGAGAGAAACCCCCCCCACACCAAGACTCAGTATCAAAGGTTTCTGCTCTTTAAAATGATTAAGCAAACAAATCACCAAGGCATACAAACAGGACCATCTTGGAGACTTCAGCCCACTGCCTGCTTTGTTTCTTTAAGCAGGTGGTACCACATCAGGGTCCCTCACACCAAGCATGCAAAAATGTGATCCAAAGTTCTGGAGAAGATACTGCAGTGGGAGCCTTCTCCTTATTGCCTGATTACAATAAGGATGCCATCAGATAAAGCTACTTGGCTAAAATAACTCGGAAGCAGAAGGTCACTGAGACTACAGGCACTTACTCCAGAATGCACTTCTTAAAATCAAATTATAAGGAACCCCAGCTCTAAACATTTACTGTAGTATAAGAGAAGAGTTAAGTTATTAAAAATAAATCTGCCAAGGCAGGAAGACAAAATAGTTTAAGAAAGGCAAATGTGATTTCTCAATGCCCTTATGCTCTACATGCAAACCAGAAAGTTCCCTGATCATGGAACAATATACTTCACTTGACATAATGTTTTAAAACTGAAGAGGGAAGAGAAGACTGGAGCTTTGCCAGTGCACTCTCAAAATAAACTATTACTTTGTATTAAAAAAAAAAAAAAAAAAGTGCTGCAGGCAAGGTACTGGCTGCTGTTTACACATTTTGCCTCCTGTTTTACGTAAACCCAGAAATTACTTCTGACTTCAGTCGAATTAAAAACGTAAAACTTAGACTTTTGTGATGCGTAATCAGTTTGAATGCTCTGAATAACAGGGCCACTTTGCAGGTGACCACAGCAGCCACTGTTCTGGTATCTCTGCTCACTGGATGGCAACTGGGAAGCTAGCTTGCACAACACACTTTCCGATGTTAACATCCCATCTGGCTAATGGTCCCTGTTTATCACAGGGATTTCTGCACCAGCCTCTGTGTTTTTGTTTAAGCTGAAGCATATCTTTTAGAAAGAAAATTGATCTTGATTTAGACCCTCAGACAGTCTCTTCAAAAAAAGAAAATGTACCAAAAGGCTGAAACAGAAGCAGCATCCCTACAGCTTCCTACTACTTGTACAGTAGGGAAGAGGAGGGAGAACTTGCTGCTGTTTCACTTGATTTAATGAAACCTGTGCCATATTGATCTGTCCAAAATTAAAAGAATGTAATTCTCAGTGTGTTGACAATGGCACTTCCTTCCGTAACTATGGCTTGAATCCTCTGTCTTGCCGCAGTCTACAGAAAGGAGATGTCTTTAGTAATCTCATCTCTGTCTCACTCCCACTTTCACATAACCTTAACTTCATTTTATTCAGATCTGATAAAATAAACCCAAGACATTTATTCCATATAAGATATCCAAACAACTATGGAAAGAATTTGCTCCACTTTTGTAACTCACTCCAAAGCTAGTAGTTTTTTACAGCTTAAAAACTTAACAAAACTTTTAATGGTACTTTTACAGAGCTTCAGTCCCTGTGCAGCAACTCGGCATTATCTCCATTTTACAGGTGGAGAAATATAAGTGCAGAGCTATGAAATTATTTCCTCTTCAAGGGGCCAGTGACAAAATCTGCAGAACCTCAGATGCTGCCCTCAGCAATAACCTCAGCATCCAACACCGTCCCCTGTGGCAGCTCTATTCTCATCATACTCTGAAAGGTGCTGTGTACCTTCACAGTTCTTCTCATCCGAGTTATCCTGGCAGTTTGCTTCTCCATTACACCGGAGGGCACTGTCAATGCACTGTCCACTTTCACACTGGAACTGGGCCTCCGAGCACACAGGGCAGTTCTTTTCATCACTGTGGTCTTCGCATTCGGTGAAACCGTCGCAGCGCCAGGCCACGGGGATGCAGTCAATCTCACCTGTGAAACAGGTGAACTGCTGAGGGGAGCATGTTGGTGGTTCTTTAAAAACAAAATCAAGTAGACAGAAATAAAAAAAAAAAATCAAGGTGAACAAACGGCAGATCAGGACAAGAAGAGCTCGGCTGCCTCACAGGTGCGCCATGCCACAAGGTGACATCCCCCCCGCACCTCCCACAGTCACGGGAGCCATTCCTGAGCCCCACGGGGCTGATGCAGGCTCGTGACAACGGGCTCTTGGTGGACAAGGAATAGCAGAAATGTGCACACTCAAAGCACAATTCCTTTTCTCCCTCTTTTTTCAGTCTTGTAATACCATTCTCCTAGGCTGCAGTAGGTCCTTCACTGGCTGTCATTTAAAGTCAACATGCTTTTCTTCTACTCCCCCTTTCCCACAGCACAACTGCATGCAAAACTGATGGCTCACTTTCTTTTCAGTGTTCAACAGTAATTGTATAGAAAACATTAGAAGGATATAATGTGCTGCAGATGGATGCACAGTGACTCAATGTCTAGTTATGTGCCCTCAAAAATCTGTTCAGTCAGAATGCTTCTAAAATGACAAAAAACCTGCTCCATCTAGTCATGTCCTGCTATCTCAACACAGCTGTTAGCTGTTACTTAACATTTACTACAGCAACTGTTAATCTCATGTAGTAAATAAGCATGGAATTCCTCCCTTATTTCCTCCCACACTTTTTAGAAAAAAATTTAAAAACACTCATATTCCCCCATTCCTCCTCTCCTTTTTTTTTTTGGCTAGTACTAAACTTGCTGAGAAAATATCTGGCTTATGTTAGTTCTTGTTCCATTGTGAGACCACACGTCGCCTCGATGGCGAGAAGATTGCATAATAAACCCATTCAGCCTGGTGGCCCAGAGAGACCCAAGCACCAAAGCATTTCTGCTCTCCCGCATTTCATCCCCACCCTTGGAGCTGCTGGGGCGCAGGCTATGGCGGCTGGATCACCACGGAGGAGGCAACTTGCACTTCTGTCTAATTACCCCTTCTGGGACTGCAGTTCAGAAAGGCGTGCGTGGGGCGATTTGAGAAGGAAAGCAAAGAATAAGCAAATGGTGGAACATCCCCAAAGACAAGAAGCTACCACAGTTTGGAATAGGAGAATGTGTAATACACATGATACAATTAAAGAAAATCAAATCAAAATAATTCAGTGCTCTTGAATAGATAGGGTGAATGGAAACCCTTATTTAAGCTAATGAAATTTTCCTTGTGTCTTATCAGTACTTACAGACTTAGCTCAGGGGGAAGTCAGAGATAAAGAGGTAAACAGTAGGTTACAGTGGCTGGTACACTGCCACATGCTTTCTGCTGTGAAGCCATCCCTAAAGACAGCATCACACAGCCCACATGAAGCCCTAATCAGAAGTGGAGAGCTCAGCGAAACAGAGACCGAGAAGGACTTACCTCCACACGACAACTCATCCTGCAGCAGGACGAGGTGGATGGGGCATGAGCAGCGCGTGGTCCCGTCGCCTTTCACAATGCAAATGTGTGAGCAACCTCCGTTGTCTTGAGAACAAGGATGCTGCCCTGTGATTTTAAAAATAAGACAGATTTGCAATAATATGTCCAATTGGGGATAAAGGAATGAGAACCTGGGGGGTTGTGTTCCCCTTTCCTTTTTCAAAATGCATTCAGTAAACTTGGTAAGCTCATTGACAAGAAATCTCACATCTTTTCAGAGATTTCTTTGGACTCACAGGGCTCCCTTTCCTGTCTCTTTTCCCCCTGGGGACAGCCATTAGTATCAGCCGCTCTGAAAGAGAGCGTATTTTTTTTTTTCCACACACACCAATAATTATCCATGATCTGAAAAACTGCGAGAATTGTGCTATGTGGTCTTCTAAGACAGTAAACTAAACTCAAGAGTGTTTGTTCCTTGGGTGCGGTGGAATTTGTTATTGCTGCTATTCTTGCTGTATAACTATCAAAAAAGATGCCTTGCATGCTATACTTCATTTTTGCTATCACGCTTCATTAAAAAAGTCAGCTTTTCAAATTTATAAATTCTGAGGCTTTCACGCTGTCTCCAAAACTCAAATTAACATGCTCTAGATAAATACATCTCTTCATTTTAATGTTTAATAAGGACAACATACTTCTTTTGGAACTCCTGACAGATTTACTGAGACTAATAGCAAACAAAACTAGTAGTAGTCTGTACTGATGCTTTAATTAAATATCCCCAGACATTTTTCTACATATTTCTCCAAGGCATGCAGCACAGCCTGCTAACCAGGCCTACTTCTTCCACGCTGACTGCAGCTCTGCTGTTTTAAACATTCAGCTCCCCATCAATTTAATAAACAGACAGAGAAGGGGAAGAGGAGGAGAAGGGGAAGGTTATATCCTGCTACAGAGTTAAAAGTGCAGACTTGTGCAACACAAGTGCTTGTTTTCCATGCACTACCTTTACACAGTTCAGTGTGGCTCATTTGCCATTTACTTTTAGTGCAACTTACCACTAACAAATGTTTCACTTTGCCTTCAAGGCTCTGCAGTCTGGGTTGCCTGTCCTTTGAAGCCTTTACTGCTAGAGACAGGCCCTGAGCTATGCTTTTCTAAACAGAGTAACCATCTATGAGTGGCCCTAGTGGACGCTTTACTAGCTCACATCACCACCTTACCAGAGGTATAACCGCAAAAATCCTATAGCAGGGACCAGAGGTCATTTCCACTGTGTCCATACACACACAAATCCCAGGCATCTCTACGGGTGGCGTGATGTTGAGTTTGTTACAGGTTTCATATCCCTTGCCAAGTGTACTGGGTGAACAAATTTAATTCCACCCAGGCAACACAACAGACACAACTGATACCAACTGCTGGCCCCTTGGACCCGTGCTGATAGTGACCGGCAGCAAAGCAAAACAGCCTCCCTCTCTGTGACTGCTGCCTGCCTCAGGCGCCACAAGTTCTGCTCTCCCGTGCGGACAGGGATTGCACTTACTGTATTCCTGAATGTTGAGCTCTTTAACAGCGTGAATGTCACTGAGTTGAGCAATACGAGCTTGCACCTTCGTACGTCCTTCTCGACCCGTCATGTCGATCTTCTCGATCATCTGCTGTTGCCTGTCGATCCAATACAGCCAGTTTTCAAACACAGTTAGTCCCACAGGCTGCAAGATATTAGAGTCTTCCAAAACAATTCGATTGGCACCTGCATAAGGAAAAGAGTGGTTAAACTCAGATAGATGCTAACAAAAACCAGTGTCTACATTACTTATACCATTATTTTATTACATTTATCTACTATTTTTGTACAAGTAACCCAGTGCAAAAAACGGAAGTGATTCTGGGTCCTCTTGTATAAAAATCAACAGCTCACAGACAGTGTTGTTTTAAACACTGCTTTAATCGTGAGTTTTTGTGCTCTAAATAAATTTATTGTATTTTAGAGACATCTGCACTGGAAATGTTAACTGTCATAAGACTACCAGGTTACATGACAGCCAATTATTCAATTAAGTTTATCAGAAAACAACTGTTTTGTTTTGGCATACAATGGGAAGTAGGAAGATGCATTCTTAGTCTGAGTTAACCAATGGAGGATAAAATCCTCACGGAGACAAAGTGGGTACTTTTCACATGAATTATGAGACTAATAACTTGACTTCACAAATTCTTCTATTTCCATTCCATTCACTTTGTTGTTTTTCATGCTAAACTGGGAACATTCCTTTCTTCCTAGTGAAGACTATTTTCCCGAGCTCCCTTGGCAACAAACTGAACTTAGTCCTCACCTCAAGGCAAGAATATTTGTTGACTTTTACGACAGATTAACTAGCATCAGATATAGTCAAGAGCTGTTGTCAGATTTCAATCACATGCACAAAAAAGACAAACTATATCTGTCCTAAAGCTATTATTATAGATTGTCCAAAGATAATAAAGAGTTTAAAACTCATATCCACAAAAAATGTATTCAAAACCTAGGAGTACAAAACTCAATTTTTCACTCGTTTTATTTTACATGACAATTATCAAGTTTATCAGACTCTTAACATAAAATTAGTTGCAAACATAATGATTCTGCTCTAACTATGAAGATTTTGAAATGTGCACATTGTGAAATCTAAATTTTCCCATCTGTGGCCTAGTTTTACACACAAGTCCTAGTATTTCATATATCTGGGATCTCTGTTTTGCTTATTTTTGCTTTTACTATAGCAGGCAATAGCTTTACATATGTTTATCCACAATAAAATCTCCAATAACTTACTATATTTTGTCCTGTGAAAATGCACTAGTACAGCAAAACTCAAAATGCCTGTACAACACACTGTTATGGGACAAAAATATGCATCTATTCTACCAGTTTGCAAACAGAGCAAGTTCTATTCCCCCAATTTGATGGAAAAACAAAACCAGTTTTTGACCTGCTGAACTTTAATTGATGGTATGCAGATGATTATGATTTATAAACAAATTTATCTATGATAAATTTATCCCTTATATGAAAGGTATAAAAATGCACTCATAAATTAAGTAACCTTCCCAACATTTTGCAGGTATAGCTTCTAAAGTAGAAGGTGGAAGTTCAAATTTTAATCCTAAACTAGACTCTCACCCACGAACCTGGAGCAACAGCAACAATAATCTGATGCAGAAAAGATGTTGACGGATTCCCAAGGCCATACCCAGACTTGTGTAGAAATTAATAGGTTGAATGATGTAAGTCAAAGTAAATGACCGTAATGGTCTTCTAACTCCAGTGAACATGATTCATCTAACAGAGAAAAGTTAAGAAACAGCTACCTGCATCTTGAGAAGGAGAGCTAAGAAAGGAGGAGGAGAATATGTGAAGCTGACACAGGAGAAAGGGAGAGTTTAAAATTAAGACCTGGACCTACTCAATGAAGGCTGTACATGCCCTGCTTTACCATGCACATGTCAATCAGCATGGCGTTCTGTAGTATTCTCCATAAAACTTGGTTGCTTAAAAATCTGACTCCCTTAATAGCTTCATCTTTCTTTTAATATTGGTGACCAAACTGGCTGACTACTATTAAGCCAAGTCACTGAAATTCCTCTTTCCATGAACTAACAATAAAACCTGAGGCTGGTTCATCTGGGTGCTAGTCCCTTTTATTGGGAACTACACATGAAAGGAAAATGCGATTGAGAGGAACTTTGTCTGTGGACATCTCTATTCTCTTTCCAGCAATAGCTTTTACAAAAAGGCTTAAAAACAAACAAAAAGAATAGGATGCACACATAGCACATTTTATTTCCTAATAAAAATTACTTTGTTCCAGAACCATTAGACATTTCCAAATCATACTAATTATTCTGGAATAGAAGATTAATTTTCAAATAGTTTCCATGGTAAGGAGTTAATTCCAGTCATCTTTTTATAACCAACCCCTTAACCATGTGATGCTTCAATAGGATGTCCCATATGGGCAGCGTAACTGGGCCCTAACTGCATGCCTGAAACACAGGGAGGAAGAGAGTGCATCATATGAAAGGTATTTACCTTTCCTTCTCTTCACAGGTGGTAATATCTACATGGGCAGAAGCAAGAGATGCCACGTGTTCTCAAGAAGCTAATGTGCAGAAAAAAAAAAAAATGCCAGCAGAAAGGGCCTATTAATCAGTCTTCCCAAGCACAGGAATGCACCTCAGCAGTTAGCAACTGATCATGGCAATTATAGCAAACTATTTTCAGTGCAAATGCCAAAAGGCAAGAAAGGTTTTGGAGAGGTTCTATTCATGTTCATGGAAAGAATGGTGAGCTTTTAGTATATGACATGAGAGCCAAGAACTGTATTCTTTTTAAAGCAGAATCATTAAAAATGACTGAAATAGAATTTACACCTATCTCCTTTTTTGCCAACAGATACAAAAAAAAGAAACCCAGTAGGTATGGCATGCTGCTATGCTTCAATCAGCTCCTTCAGATCTTGGATGCAGGACAGTCTGGGACATCCCACCATATCATGTTTTCCAAAACAAGTCTGAAACACAGCATAAACCTTGTGATTTATACAAGCAAACAGCTGGGAGGTCCCAGCTGGTTAAGGATCCTGAATCTGCCAGTGTCATGCCATGTGTATTACCAAACAAAATGTCTACCCTGCTAAGCCTCAGGTACAGCTCTTCAGCAAAACTGAAACAATATTTTCTCCTCCAAAAGCTTATTCTTGCAGGTTAAATATAAGGTTGAAAAGCACACTGGAGTCAAAGGGACAACATGGTGCTACTTTGAATGAAGGTATCATGCCATCAGCGAAGCACGTTACGAAGCCAGCTTCTTCTTAAGTTTTCCAGCACTCCCACATAGCACTATATGTCCTTATGCATGTACACAAACGGTTCTGAGAGCGCAGAGTAAACATTCTGCTGAGGTACAAGGCGCCATACAACTCTTACCTGCAGAGGAAAGAGAAATTCTGCCTTTGCCCCCAGCTTGCAGCATTGTCAAGTGGACTGCGTTCCCAGTGACACAGAACACAGATAGACACCTGCTGCTTCGACCACTCTGTCCCTGCAGCAGCATCCAATTCAACTAGTATCACAGTAAATTCCTGCTGAAGCTGCATGCCTCAGTTGATCTGGGTCAGCAACTCACTGGATCCAGCAGGTTAATGGAGAAATCTCTGTTTCTATTAATCTGACTGCATGATTTTTGCCTACTCTCTTATCCCAACTTCTTGCACTTCTGGAAGGAGTTTTGCCTTTTGAGATCAGTGAGATGTTAAATCTGCTCTACCCTTGTCACATATGTAGCTGTTATTCAGGGTAAGATAAGTGACCTCTACATCATCTGTTGCAACCCTATAGAAAAGAATTTTTCCACTAATGGGTAACATTTTGCTCTAAGAGATTACGGCACTAAAATCTTTAAAACACTCCCCTTCTTCCTTCCCCTTCCCAAAACTAGAGGAGTTTGTGAACTGACTCTGGGAAATTGCAAAAAGCAATTGAAATGAGAAATTGAAGTAAATAGCATATGCAGCAATTAATAATGCAAATCACAGATAGAGGCATCAGACTGAAAAGCTATGCTGCATGAATCATGCACATTCCCTGGCTGGGAATTTAAGGAGCGATTAGAATCACAGAACAGACTGTTTATAGTAGGAAGAAGAAGGAGACACCTTTCTCTGCATTACCCCCACACCCACACCACAGAAATGAATCACTGAATTAAAGTGCTACTCTACCTGAAAGGTCACTGCTTTCAATTCTCCGCAGGTCTGAATCAGCCCAGAACAACTTGCCCAGCTGGCTGTCAATGGCTAAGGCTATGGGCTTGCTCAAACCACTGAAAAAAAGCACCTCCCGTTCAGTTCCATCCAGTGCTGCTCTTTCAATTTTAGGAGATCTTTCCTGTAGGTTAGTGAAATACATGTATCTGGAAAAGTAAAATAAATTTTGGTTATCTTTCCACATTTTTCTAGCACGACCAAGACAGCTTAACAAATATCAGAGATGCTTTTATCTCAACAAACAGAAACCAGCAAGCAGCAAGAAAACAATTTGATTCACAAGACCTTCAGCCTGGCTTTCCCCCACACCATTCCATTTCATCTACATACCCCTTCTCTGGATTCACCACTATGGCCCTGGGTCTGTCTTGATCTCCTTTGAGCACCACTCCCATAGGCCTCCCATCCAGGCGTGTCACATTGATGACGTTAGTGGCTTCGCAGGTCCAATAGATATAGCGGCTGTAGATATCAATGCTCAGGTCATAGGGTTGCATGTCTAGGTTCTGGTTGGGAACTGGACTTGTCACAACAGTGAGGCTCTAAAAAGATTAAAAGCATCCATGAGAAGAGCATTAAATCTCATCAAGTGTAAACAAACAACCATACAAGGAAAGGAAACCTCCAAAATACTGCCGTACCACAGGAGACAGCCAAGTCCAGCTGTCCCTCAAGACCACGATAGACATCCAGACCTAATGGTTTGTGGTAAAGAAGATTATGCAAGGTGGTTGCAGCTTACAGGATTCTGCAAGTTTGACCAATAAGTCAAAAGAGTCTGTATATTAAAGACTGGTTCAACTTTGTTTCTTCTGCTATTTTGACAATCCTAAGTTCCATTTAGATGGTTCCAAACCCAGGACATTTAGCTCTAGCAGAGGGACTCAGTGATTTCACAAAGCTGAAGCTGAATGTTAGAAAAGATGAAAACACAGGCAAAATGAGGCCAGATGGGGCTTGAAATTCTTGCCTCACTCCACTCCATCATCATTGTCATTAAACTTGGGGGAAATAATACACAGATGAATCATAAATGGGAAGGGAACCCAGCCAACAGACAGAAAGGACACGAGCTAAGTCTGTGACTTGGACTTTATTACATTTCTGACTAACACCTTTCTGCTCAGAACTTCTTCTCTTCTACTGGTCCAGACTTCTCAAGTTCACACACTTTTATCAGAAAAACACTGCAAAGTCTCTTTGTAGCAAAAGGTGAACCTAACTAAATTAGCAAAACAGACATCCTTTCCTAAACTTTTTCAAGACATCTAAAGAAATGATAATTTACAAAATTAATCTTTCTGGAAAACCTGATGCTTTTTTAGGTGTGCAGCCCCCACCTTCCTACCCCCTCACCTCTCATATTAAACATTCACTGGAAAAATCTGCCTATTTTCTGGTTGTAACTCCTAAGAAAGGGTGTGCCTAAAGTCCTGTATTTGTTTATTCTGTTGAAGTTGGCAAAAATATCTGGTGTCTTCAACTAATTTTGGGTGTTAAATTATTTAGATATTCCAAAACTAAAACCATTGCTAAACTAAGAGTCAAGGCCAAAGGGCATTTCAGCAGGATCCAACCAACTCCACACCTACTACCAGAAACCATACTCTCCGAAGAGCTGAACTGAACATACTACCTCCATGTTGTCCAGCTTAGCCTTCTGCTCCTCCCCCATTCCAAAAATAGAGGAAGAACAGACTTATTTTAAAATATGGAAAAGGAATAAGCAGTCACTCCTTACAGTTAACCTCACTAAGCCTATATTCCCTTTTTCCTTCTACTTCACTGTACTTTTTCTGTAGAATCAGTTTAAAAACTAATAAATAAAGTTCCACCAGTTAAAGACTTTTTCACATCTCTTACAGGGTCCTAATTTCAACCTTTGCATTGAGTGCCTCTACAGTTGACAACATTTTTCTACCCATGCCTGTCAGAACTTCAGAGGCTGTAGACAGCCATGTGCTCACGGAGTCCCATTGACTCGTGTCAGAGTCAACGTCCCAGCACTTAGCTTGTGTGCAAGTGCTCTTTCAATCTCCTGACACATTTCATTTCTCCCAAGAATCTTCCATTCTGTTTCACTTCTTTCACATAGGAGTTTCCAACAGTCTCTGGCCGATGAGCAGAACTGAGCAAACAGAGCACCACTGGCAACAGTATCTTTAATAATGCCTATTTTCCTGCAACATCTCCCAGATACTGCTTGAGAACAAATAGTCCAGAAACTCCCCAGGACCTTTTGTTTTGCCAAATGGCAGCTTCTAATCTAAGGAAATCCATCCATACAAAGTTTGTTAATGTAGAACCCATCCATAGATGGGTATGAAGAACGCGCCACCCTCATCTTGCAGTAACTCCATCACCCACAGAGTACCTGGCTGCCATCTTCTTGTGCCTTGCGGATGATATTCTGTCGAGAATCAATCCAGTAGAGCTGTTTATCCAGAGGGTCATAATCGATGGCTCGAACATTCCTGAGGCTGTGAATAGGGAGTATAATATCCGGACTCTGCTGCTCATCTATCACCATGCGGTTAATTGCGTTCTTCTGACTGAACAGCAGAAAGGTTGTAGGAGCTTGGTGGGTTAAATAAAGAAGGAACAGGAGAAAAAAAGGGAGAAAAGGGAAAGTGTTAGCACAGTAAACATTCAGTCATTTCCTCCTCCTCCTTTTGTCAAACAGAATAACAACACACAAAAAAAACATAATAGAACAACAACAAAGACTCTTTTCAGTTTGGAAAGCCTGTTTTTTTACTATAAATGTTTGAATGTGGATTTAACTAGCCAAGATAATTTAATACATCCCAGTATAAATGAATGTGAAGACCTTTGTCAAAATTACCTTGCTAAATACCCTCTACTTGTGGAGAAAGTGGACCGAAAGCAAGCACTGAGGTTTCTTACTAGAGCTCACAGTGCACAGAGATGGCCATTAGGGTAGTCCAATCCTGTTCCTGTAAACTCTCCTCTGCCTTCAGAAAGAAAGGACAACTAGATAACTGCCTTAGGTGAGGACCGAATAGGTTTCTGGAGAGGAAGTTGTTCACTTTTCTCAGACTTATCTTGAGTATTCCCAGGCAATCTGCTGGGAATGCTATCGAATGCTCTACTCCAGCTTTCCAGATGCCAAGCAAAAATTTATTGGGTGAATATTTTTTCCTTTAAGTACTATCAAACGGCAAGAAATAAGACTTCCGCACCCTACTCCCTCAAAATTTATCAGTTGTATCTTGCAGTTAGTGCACCAGGCAAGTACATTTAATGCCTTGTTAAAAATAAAATTATGCCTGTATTACATAACTGGGTCACAAATCATACGGGGTAGTGAAACTATCTCCCTCTTTTACAGCATTTTTTCCCCCCACAATGGTCTACACCGGAGCCACTGCTGTGCAAAGCAGCACAAGAGCCAGCAGCCAGAAATGCAGTTTGCAGTCTCCCTAGCACTTGTATAATCCATTTGGTACAGCTCAGGTCTAGAGAGATTAGCAGTGGGACACTGCTCTCATTCAACCCAGCCCATAAAACAGGTAAGGCAGCACCTTGGGAAGGAGACAGAGCAGGAGCCTTCCACAGAACATCAGCATTCTGCGTTATTTTAGGCAGACACTTCGAACGGTTATTCTGGCTGCCGGAAAAAAAAAGATATGGAAGGGGGAAAGTTTCCTTGGCAACAAACTCAAACCTAACGTCCTATAAAAATCAGACCTAGTTGCAAGTTATTTTTGCTTTCTGGAAAACCTGTCTTTCTGCTCGAAGCATTTCTCCTGTAATTTAAGCCTTCTACTTAGCTCTACACTGTGCAAGAAAGTACAATAAAAGCAAACCAAAGTTTTATGAACCTTTACAGCAAAAGAGTAAATTCATAAACCATCGTTTTTCTTATCAAGCAACTAAGAGAAATGCAAGGAAATAAATAGCTTAAGTTAAAACAAATAATACAGCTGAACAGGCTTGCGTAAGCGTTTAATACCCTTCTTTCTGTTCCCCCCAAAGACTGCATCTCACTAAGAGGCCCTGGCTTCCAACCTTGAATAGATGGTATATTATAAAAAATAGCAGCAAAATCTCCTTCAAATTCCCCCATCTCCAAAACTAGCACTGCTTCTGGAAACCACCTCGCAGTTTTCATCATTCTCCCTCCCACCGGTCACATATTTTCACTGCGTTTTTGGAAGGCACACAACGCACAGTGAGCACGTCTCCAGAGGAAGGCTGCATTCAAACTTCATAACACGCTGTGGGTCTGAAGAGCCAGAGCACTAGGTCCTTCCCGCAATTAGAACAAGCTATTTGCACACGAGAAGCCTGATCCAGAAACAGAAGAACTGGCCTCTAGACAGGGCTCAGGCTGATACATAATCAAGCAAAACAGGCAAGAGAAAGTTGAAACGATTCATGCTCCAATTATAGTGGCCAAGAGAAAAATTAAATTATGAGCCGAGAAGCCCAAGTCTCCAATTACGTACAAATGAGAGGCTGGAAAGTTACCAGGTTGGAATATGGCACAAAGAAAATGATTAATGGCTCCTGAAAGACTCTAAACTGCACGGGGAGAAAACAGCTCCATTTCTTCGCATTGTATTTCCTGTATTTTTCTTGTTCCTTTGTTACTAGAAGAAAATATCATCTTTTAGCATTTTGCTCCTTATTTTGCAGTGGAATTCAAATTCCTCCACCTAGAAAAATCAAAGTAACCACCAGGCTGGTGCCAATGTGTTTCTAACTTGCTGAAAAAAGAGAATGATAAAACGCAAAGATATAGTTATCATGCAAGGATCCCTTGGAATAAAGAAGGAAAGCAATACGCAACACATGGGGGAGATGAAAAGTAGACTTCTCCAAAGAGTAGGATTTTCAAAAAATTCTGGAAGGTGGCATTTGTGGCACAAGCAACCCTGTTATTGGCTTTAAAACAACAGCTGGAGCTCTCTACTCATGCATAATGCAGAAGAGATACAATCTGTGTCTCCGTACCCTGCATCTCTTAACTCACTGACTAATCTGAATGACACCAGTGGAAATCAGCCATCCAGCGTGGCTGCCAAAATTATGAGTGCTTCACTGGCTGCCAGTTATTGAGAGATGGATAAATTATTTGGTTAGAAACTAATTACACACAGCCTGAGGGGCCCTGTGGTTTGTATTCTGCACAACAATGAAGAGAAGTGGGGCCTGGCTGCACCAAGACCAGAAATGTGTCGTGCTGCAGCGCTGAGCCTCTCCTAGGTGCACAGGGAACCCTCTAGGGGCTCTAGCAGCAGCCCTGAAGCACAGTCCACCTCAGCAACTCATCAGCCAGCAAATAAAAGCACTACAGAATTGAATATTGACCCACCTAAAGGCTATAAGAAGCACATAGTATACACCAAACTCTCCAATATCCCTCTGCCAGGTGGGATCAGAAACAAGAGCCTAAGAATGTGGACAGATATGAAATGAAAAGTGTTTCCAGTGTTCCAATTTAAGCACCTTTAACTCAAAGAGCCAGGAAAGAGATTCAATGGATTTTTTTTGTTCGCTTATTTTTGTTTTTCTTTTTGGTTTTGGTATCTTATGGATATCTTACTTCTAATACCCTACCTTCACTTAAATGTTGATAGGTTTTTACTCTTAAAAGCTTATACTTCAAACTACATATTTGCACTGCCATCTTTATTTGGTCACATGTTCTGCTTCCCAAGGGGGAAGGCATGCTACGGGAAGACAAAGTTTTCAAACATATATTCTGTATCGAGAAGAGAAGCTAGTTTTAACTGGGCATCTCAGCAAAGCAAACTCATCCATCTTATGTAAAAAGTAAAACTCTTCTTTTTTCCCCCCAGGACAACACTTGTAGCCGTTGGCAAGGCTGTCTGCCAGCAGCACGGCTTACCACTGCAGGTCCTGTTGTCAGAGTTCAAGGAATAGTGAGCTGGGCAGCCACACACGAAGCCACCAACAGGCACGGCCAAGCACAGGTGGGAGCAGTGCCCGTTGCTAGAGGCACACTCATTCCAGCCTGCCTGCCGAGAGGAATGGAAGACCAAGATGTCCATAACGTAATCCAAGTGACCTTGGATGATAGTTCGGTTCTGGCCACTGGTTTTGTTTGCCCGTTCAATGCTGCGCCGACTCCAGTCTGTCCAATATATGTAATCCTGATACTGGGTCAGGCCGAAGGGATGAGGCAAATCGTCAGCGATGATCTCACGGTCAAGGCCTGGTTCCAAAAAAGAAGGGAGAGAAAAACCAGAATTATTTGGGGATGCGGTTAGACACACCCATGCAGAAAGGTTGGAATATACTTGCTTTGAATTTACTATTTAAGAACTGTAAAATTATAAAACCATGCAAAATGTACAGAATAACATCCTAAAGACTAAGAACCCTTTCTCTACCCAACACACAGGCTAGCAACCCTGCTTGCGATTCACAGAACAAAATACTTAACTAAAGAAGGAAAAAAACTCCCTCAGTTTTGAAAATTATCAGGGTTATTGGAAAGATCTTGTCCTTTGCATCCTGTTTGCAATAAACAGGATCTCTCTGAAGGAAATCTGGGATCTTGACACTGAATTCCCAAGCCATTGTCTCTGCCACCACTTTTGAGTCTTCACTCACTGATCACAGAGTCAGAATTGAATACTCTTCATTGTATTATGAGAAAACCTAAGTGTACAAAGTTGAACGAATCTGTTTCCTGCCATAACAAGAAGGAGAAGTGGAAAACTCAAGCCAAGAACCGGTTAACAGTGTCTACCTCAGAAAGGTTAAGAGCCCCTTCAAGAGCATGTTCAGGGAGGGGGAGACGAGGGAAGCAAGGGGCCGAGGAGAGGATGATTTCAGCCAAGTACTGCTTCACTACCATGTGATATCCTGGTGTTTGCTCTAAGAAAATGAGTGGAAGATTATGAAGAAAGAAATCATACCCTTTTACAGAGAAGAAACATACTCTTGTGTGTCCTGCCATCATCAGCCATTGGGACAGGAAAGACAAAACTATGCATCAGTTCTAAGGGATATGGTGGTGCATTGAGCCAGCGTCAATAGCACATGCAAACATAGGAAAACTTTTCTTGGTCTTTTTCCTATTACATATGATTCTTAGCAAAGCATTTTTCTGTTTTATCTTTCTCTAACTTTGTCCCACAATCGCAAGTGTGCAGTTTAAAGCAGATGAACTCCTTCAGCCTGCTAAATCTTGGCTAGTGACAATGTCAATCTGACTGGGGTGGCATGCAACACCACACTGCACTCCTGTGGCCACGGCGCGTTCAAAACATGTTCTGGGCCAATCCTAGAGGGTCCAAGACCCCAGTACAACACTTCTGGGACACTAAAAGAACAAAACACTGCATCTCCATTTAGCTGTAAGGACTGCTGTATAAAACACTCAAGCAGACACCGATGTAAGAAAAAACTTCCCGGGTGACCAGTGGTAGCCAGGGAAAGCTCCATGGCATTCTGCATACTGGGAAAAATGCCTGAACCCTGAGGATACCAGAACAGATTAAAAAACAAATTGTATTGAGTTACACAGTGAAAAGCATCCAATAAGCTGTTGTTATCTTGGCTTTCCCTCTACCTTTCTACAGATGATGAAGTGTTTGCTCTGTACTTGCCAATGCTCCTCAGAGCAGCAAAACAAGACTCTCCAAAACACTGAAAGTTGACAGATTTGTCCTACATATAACTGAAAACATGCATAGCTTGTATAATGTTAACTTTGTGAACAACTACATTGCATAGAAGAAAGTTGAGGCCTCATTGAGCTCTCTGTTGCATAAACATCAAGCAGAGAAGCAAATACTAAAGGTGTGAGAGTTTGGAGAAAATCTATTTTTGTCTTAAGATATGTATTTTTGCATCAGCCGAGCAATCTGTGCCTTAAGAAACTGTCAAGGGGCAGCACTGTTTTTATGGCACAACCCAGGGCTCTACGACTCACCCAGCATGTTGGATGACTCTATCAGGTTGGTATCGAGATCAGTCCAGTACAGTCGCCTTTTAGCATAATCAATAGTTAGGCCATTAGCACGTCCCACATTTGGTACCAAAGTAGTCCGCTCACTCCCATCCATAGCAGCTCTGTCAATCTTTGGCTTACCACCCCACTCAGTCCAGTACATAAACCTGATTAAAAGACAAAAAATAAATAAAAAT
Organism: Crypturellus undulatus; assembly: GCA_013389825.1. NCBI lineage: Eukaryota > Metazoa > Chordata > Aves > Tinamiformes > Tinamidae > Crypturellus > Crypturellus undulatus. The sequence goes on from VWPW01011969.1 coordinate 291,900, forward strand.
AAATAAAAGAGTCATGTTTATCCAAAAGAGAACTTAAGTAGAAAAAGTCAAATAAAATCCTTAGAAAGAGTAACAGAAAACAAGAGCCACGCATTTAAGCATTTATTAGACCCCATTACAGTAAATATTTATTTCAAAACACAAGCAGAGAGTCAGATTTCTTCAAAGTGCTTCCAACCTTATTTTTTCCACTTCAAGCTGGATTTTCACCAGCATCTTTATTTATAAAAGTACTTCAATCTTAACAAATCCACATCAGTTAAGATACAAAAAGCTGGCACTTGGGAAATTTCATTTATGCCTGGTTATTTAGCATGGCAATTTCCATGCTACTTTGCAAGAGCTGTCTTCTGTTTCTACTCAAACTCCCACCAAGTGCAGGAATAAAAATGGTAGGAATGCAGGGGTAGACAGCGTGATTTGTTAGTGGGGTGTCACCATTCATCCCCACACAACTAATTCCATCAGCTGTATAGCAGAACACTGCATTTCAGCTGATGGCAGAATGCCACAAAACTGCATGCCATTTCCACTGGAGCAAACGTGCAAATCATTACACATTCACATGACAATCTAGCCTCATTTGGCAGAAGCTCAGGCATACTTACTTAGAGCAGAGAGTGATATATATTTGACATTCGGTAACAAGCAGTTAATCTCTTCTTCCAAGATATAAAGCTAACACCATTTTAAAAATGAGATATAGCTATATTAACACATTAAGATCAAGCTATAGCAACCAACATACCTGTTAAGGTTGGGGGAGTATAAGGCTAAAATAAAAACCAACTCAATGACAACATGGGACATGCTGCTGCATACACTGGTGATTCAGGGTAGGTTATTCTTTAGCCACGAGGGACAGACACTTGCAAAGTTTTCTTTCTAGCACTTCATTTTGCAAATTGGGCACAGCAGCAATCTAAGTGTCAGAATTGCTTGCATAGCAGGGATGCCATGAAAACGTCCATACAAACTACAGCCACGTAACACAGCTATAGAACAAGAGATGAAGCAGACTGGCCCAAACCTAAATTCATTTCTTTTTCCTTTCTGCAGTGAGGGGCTTTCCTGTTTTTTGCTGAACAAACCAAAAAACAAAAACACACCTAACATATTCCTTGCAGAAAACTCTCCGCAACTCTCTCCAATTCATTGTCCTGGCAAACCCAGCACGAGGGCTGAACCCCATCTACATGTTCCTCTGGGGAAGGTGCAGCATCTGGATGCACTAAACACTGAGACACCAGTCACCCCTTTACTGAATCGAAGGAGGTCTGTGTTTGCATGGTGCTGAATTTTCTGCAGTGCTCTAACTCCCACAGTGTCACCGGAAAGGGGGATAAATCGCTAGACCTGAAAATAAAGCTCTCATTTGTACAATAATGAAATATAGGTACCTCAAAAGGTTTTGCAGTAATTAGTTAATGCCAAATGAGCATTTCATGGTAATAAGAAGAGTGATTTTTTTTTTTTTTTTTTAAGTTAGACAATTCCATATCCTCCCCCTCTTTTTGCCCTACTTTTTCATTCAAATTTTCATTCAAATCCAATTGAGAGGTTTCTTCTTAGGAATTCTTTCATTGCAAGGAAAGGTGGGTATAATTGTTTCCGCTCTTTCTCTACCCTTGTCTCCCTTATCCATACCAACAAAAAAGGACTGTGCCTTATCTGAAGAAACAAACACCTTTCTTATTCTCGGATAATAAGCCTCATCCCCTACTTTCAAGTTAAATCATTTAATACCACTACAGGACCCTAACTTGTGATTAAAAAAAAAAAAAAAAGACCTTCATTTTAAAAGGACAAATATGGTCCTTTTCTAATTAATGAATTCCATAAATCTACAACTACTTTGATTCTGTGGCTAATTAAAAAACTAAATATAAATCTCTTTTTAATGAGCTTCTCTGATTTTTGTGTAGCATTCTTAATGATTATTCAGGACTTTAAGGGCATATTCCTCCAGCACTCATACGCTAAATTACCAGGTTACATTCCTCTGCCCAGTCCTCTCAGGATTTATATGCAATGCCTTACTGCCCAACAGTAAGTATTTTTATACTATTTTTTCATCATTCATAAACATAAAACTAAATCAGCACGTTACCCCTCAGCAGGGTCCAACGCCAGCGCCCGGGGACTGTCGAGATCTTTCCACACCAACACTTGGCGATGTTGCCCATCCAGTTTGGACACTTCGATGCGATTTGTGCCGGTATCGGCCCAATACAAGTTCTTTCCTAGCCAATCTACCGCCATGCCTTCCGGGTAATCCAAGCCAAACTCTACGACGTGTTCCAGGGCACTGCCATTCATAAAGGCTCTGCTGATGGTCTGCAGGGACACAAAGATCCACAGGTAAATTAGAAACTCTACCCGTCTGTCATTGGGCTGGCTGTTTCCTTTATTGCATTTTAAACACTTTCAGATTTTAGGCATCTCACAGGAAAGAGGATCTTACAATATGCTACTTATTTGCAAGGCTAACAATGCTGCTATTCAGAAAGGATCATTTACTATACTCCCTGGAAGTATTTGCTGTGTCAATTACAATGGTGTTTCACTGGGGAAATCAATGGGACAACCAGCCTGGGTCAGGGAAGCAGCCTCCCTGTCAAAGTGACCTTAGCGACTCTATGCCAGCTTTGAAGGGGGAAAAATTTTGGCTCTCAGAGGCCTATCCTTAAGCACGTATGTTATAGCACAGAAGAATATTTCAAAGAGCCTGACAAAAGTGTTCAGGACAGACTAGCAAATAGAGGGAAAACCACCAAATGGCCAGGTAGCTCAATAGTGCAAGTGCTTCAGAATTGATGGTTTAATTTTATTTCAATAGAGATCATTTCTTCTTGGTCTTTTTATTCAGAACACTTTTTAACTCTTGTCACCATGGACTAGACTGTGAGAACAAATACAGTCAGAATTATATTTTTATAATACATCAGAGTTTAGCCATTTCCTAATTTACTAGGACCACTTTGAAGCCTGGAAGTCAAAGAAAGATGGTGCAAAATTCTGCTTGGTAAATACAGGCTTCCTTTAAGTACTATTAATTTTCCTCCCCACACATTCCTCATTCTTAATACACCAAAGGTATATTTTTGGTTTATACCTCAGTTTGAATGTTGACTACCTATGATGCCAGCATGTGAGAGTAAACAAGAGTGAAAAGTGTATCTTTTGGTCTTTATCTGTACCACCCTGCAATCTCATCGGGGATCCCTTCTTCCTTTTCACTTTAAACACAGATCAAATGAGTGCTGAGCCCAAAGAAGGCAGCCAAGTCACCATTCTCTCAAACTCACGGTTTTTAAGATTCTTCTCTGTAAAGAGTTATCAGTTATTGCATATGTAGTTCAATCCAATTGCAGAAAACTTTCCTTTGCTAAAAATTAATTCTTGGTGTCCACAGTTCCCGCTATATTTATGGTCATGAAAAAGAAAGCAAATAACTCTGGGAGGAGAGAATACCACACAGATTTCTGTCACTGCATTAATTACCACCTTTAAACATTTACGCTCAACCTTTTCTGATTTCTCAGTGTAGACCCTAGGCCTATTTACAAAAGCCTGTGAGTCATAACATGGCTCATGTGCAGTAGCTATATAAGATAATGAATAGGTAAGACCTGTTTTCACTTCCCGACCCGAGAAACAGCTTTCCCCCATTAAATGTGTTTGGCAAAACATCTATCATCCCCAAAACCTCCTGCCATATGGCCTTCTACTCAGGTTTCTGCTTTCTGCCAAAAAAATTGACTTATTATTTTTGCAAATGAATCCTTTATGTGAGAACGTACACATCAGATTTAAATGATATATATGAGGGAGTGCTGTCAGTGTAATGAAAATGTATGCCATTCTTTGTTCTTTTACTTGGTCTTTAAATCTTGTAAAAATATTTGCCAATCCATTCTCAAGCATCTAAGAGCTTTTTAGTGACCTAATATCAGATATGAAATAAACAGATCATCTTTCTTCTCTACCTTCAGTGAAATGTCAGTCCAGTAAATCCGATTGTCTGTCACATCAAAATCCAGGGCAGAAGCTTCCTTGACACCGGTGAGTGGAATAGCAACGTTGTTGTTGTTAGTTTCTAAAGATATTCGTCTGATATCCGCTCGCCGAGAAAAGAGCAGGAAAGCTTCTGGGACAATGCAGGTCTTCATGTCACTGATGAGCTCTAGGCCGATGGGGCAGGCGCAGCGAAGGCCTTGCGGTCGGTACAGACAGAGATGACTGCAGCCCCCATTATCCTCTGCACAAGGGTTTGTACCTGCACAGGCAACACAAGCAACAGCAATCACTGCGGACTGACTTCATCTGGAAGGTGAGGCTGGTTCTCACGCACATCAGTGACACTGAATTCACTAAGACAGACACACCTTTTGTTATCCAAATTAATTTGTTTTTTGTTTGTTCCTTTAGACAGGCATCACTCTACGTGGTTGGAAGGCCAACATATTTTCCCTATTGCTTGAAACACACCTAGCAGTAGGGAGAGGGATCTGGGATCCAGAGCTACTGGATCTACTTCACAACACAAGCACTGAATGGAAAATGGAAGGTAAGTAAGTAGCTAAAGCGGGAGTTCTGTCTTCTTTTACAGTACAGTAATCTAGTTACATATCCCTGAGTTCCTAGGGATGGAAAAGATGCAGATCTATTTTTGCATCCATTCAATAGCCTCTTCCCTCCAAGATGTCAATAAAACAGCTCTTTGCAATATCAGCCTGTGTACATGCACGTACTGGAAGTCTACCTACTAAGCATTAGTAGGTCCAGCTAATTAGAGGCCCAGCATTATCAAGCTAGGTTAGCTAAACAGTTGGAAAGGGAGCTGTATTTAAAATATGTACTGTAGGACAACTTGCTAATGTGCTAGGAGCAAAGTTGTACCCCAACTACATTTAACCTGGGGTCAATCTGCGGTATAATCCAGACATGGCAGTAAGAAATTACAAGTCTTACCCACATAAGAGAATAATTCACAGAATCACAGAATCGTTGAGGTTGGAAGGGACCTCTAGAGATCATCTAGTCCAACCCCCCTGCTCAAGCAGGGACACCTAGAGCACATGGCACTATTAAGAGAGTCCGATGTGCCCATGATGCTACAGTAATGCTGCTATCTATATTTTGATAGCCAATTTAAAGCTAGATCCTACAGGTTTTTACCACTGAGACAACAGGGAAGAAAGTACTTCTAGGTATTTTTAAAAATAAATTTGCAGTGTTCATTTGAAAAGCACGGAATAGACTAAAATTGGCTCATTCTGAGTTTTTGCATACTGGGAGCACATGTTCAGATTGCAAGATGAAAAAGCTGCTACAGCTGCAGTTTCATAAGCAGCTGGGCTAATCTAATAGCTGCTGTTATAAAGAGATGGGCTCATTCTCTCTGATCCTTCCTTTCTGTTGACTGGATCCAGTGCTGCTCAGACTCACAGGCTGCTCCAGCTCCCTATGTAGCAGAAAATTACCCCTTTATGGGAAGTGCTTGTTTGCTTTCTGCCTTGAATGTTATTTCAACTTAAAGAACTGAAGCAGTTTACAAACATATCACCCACAAACAAATCACCATGATCTCCATCCTCCTCAACCCTCTGCTAATGCTGGAGAGATACAAGTTACCACTGAGGGTGGGAGAAGGAGAGAGTGAGAAGGACTCAGTACAGAGCGATGCCTGCAGAAACCGAGTTGTTCTCTTATTTTGCTTTTTAAAATAAACCTGCCTATCATCACCAGAATGGAATGTAGTGGTGTCCGATGCTCCCAGTGCCCTTCTTCATTTCCTCCAACCTGTGCCTGCTTTGCAGTCCTGCTTACCAGTTATCTGCTGGACGTTTGTCGCTTTCAAGCCCATGAGGTCAGGCAGTTGGTCTATGATGATCTCTCGCTCCGCAGTCCGCTTATGAACACGCTCAATGCTGCGCCGCTGCCAGTCCGTCCAGTAGACATAGTCTCCCAGCAAAGTGAAGCCAAAGATATGCGGTAGCTTGTCTTCCACGAGCACTCTCCTCCCAGTCCCGTCAGCATTCATGACCTGCAGATACACGCATGCCCCACCATTTGCATGAGAAATAGGTTTCCACGTATACTGACAAATTCTGCAACTGTTTATCAGAGATTAATCAATTGGCTGCTCTACATTTATATATTAAGCTCAAACTATCTCCTAGCCATTAAAATGCTAGCAGCGTTACCCAACATCTAATAAAACAAGTCTGCAGGTACTCATTACTATGAAAACCGTCTTGTACATAATACAAGCAGATCCTAATGTGAGGTTACGACTGGGCAATCCCTACCTAACATGCTTTTTGAACTAATATTGCACATACCTGTTAGATGTTGTCTGTCTCTCTGCTATTTCTCACTTACCTCGCTTGGTTCAGTTTTAAACGTGAGACACTGTTTTACATGGCCAAGGACAAGCTTACAATATTAGGAAGCCCTGGCTCAGCATCATGTAAGTCAGTTACCATCCCTCCCAAACCAGCTTTGCCCAGACCAGAAATAGCAGTAAGAGGTTGCTGTTAAATTCTGGGAGCCAGACAGTCAAACAGAAATACAAAATATGTTTATGCTCCCAAGTCTGAATAAAGAACCAGTTTTACATTCTTCACTTTTTTTTTTTTTAATACACTAGAAGAAACACTAATGGTCTGTAAATAATTGTGTGCCTTTGATCAACACACTTGAATTCACTGTGACACTTTACTGCTAGAAAGAAGTAATACCTAACTTCCTCAAAGGGGCACTGAGAGGATTAATTAAACATACGCATACATGTTCAAGTGATGAAGTATCTTATGAATGCCAAGTATTATTATAAAAATTATCATACTGACAGGAGTGAAAGGAGCCTCCTGTTTTAAGAGAAGCTTAAAAAAATGATTTAGCTTTGCAATTTTAGAAAATTACTAAGCAAGAGATATATAAAAGATCCTTCAAAGTAGTTCTGCTTGTTTTAACTTTTTAGAAAATATTTTGTCCCTATATGCATATTATCCTTCATAAAACAAAAAAAAATCCTCAGCCTAAAAGCCACCCAAAATGACTTGACTGACAATTCAGAGTATATGCAAGGCAGAATACTAACCCTTGGACGAATATCCTTCCTATTATCCAAGGACTTCTGACACACAAGTCATGGAACACTAGCAGTGACTAAAAGACAACTTATTAAATCTCCATTTTCAAATCTCTCTTACTCCTGCATTGGTGGAATTAGATAGTCATGGACAAGTCTGAACATGGCTCAAACCTTGTGCAATGACAACCTTCAGGATCAATGGGTGCAATAACTCCAGCTAGATGGATGATATTCTGTGGTCAGAAGAGTTTCCTAACACATAAGGAAGGAGGAGGCTAGTTTGGAACAACTCCTACCTTTTGCCTACCAAATTTCAGGAGGAAAGAAAAGAAAGACAGAAACACAAATGAAATCCTTTCCTTTCTCCGCACATAGTATAACATGCAAGTTAATTTAATTATTTCTATATTCACTAAAGAAAAGCTCCGGGACCAACAACTATACACTATATCATTTTAATTTCTGCCTAAATGAATCCCATTATAAACATCTTTGTGCACCATCCTCTGTATGTACAACAGGCAGGAGCTGAATCTTTATGAGCACATCTCCTAGATAAAGAGAGAGAGAGGCTCCACATACTTGCTGCTTTATGAGAACAAGCTCCATATCTACTTTTTTAAAAAAATCATAGTTTTTCTCTGCAATTGGCCTACTGAAAAAGCCTCTCTCTACTAATGTGTGCAGCACATTTTTGCATATGCATAAAGTGAACATTACTTAGTGAAATGTTTCTCTTCGCTGCTGCTGTAAGATTGGTATAAAAAAAATCAAGCACAGTACTTGCAGCTCCACTTTGTATTAGGGCACACTTACCATCCTAACACTGCAGTTTATGTCCTTTATCTGGATAACCAACTCCAAACATTGCTTTTCCTCTCACAGATTGTTTAGCTGGGCTCAGAGCCCGGCATAATTGCCTAATTTTTGTACTTCCTTTAGAAAACAAGCTCTGCTATTGCATTTATTCAGAACAATTCAGCATCTGCTGGCCCTGGGTCCCTAGCAGCAGGCCTCCTCCGTTCTGCTTGAAGAAAGGAGGTTGCTAAACAGCAGACTAACAGTTAGCTTCAGCTTAAGGGACATAGCCTTAACACCTCTAATGTAACCTGTGACTTACACTCTTTGCCCCTACCATCAGCACTGAGCAAAGCTAACTGTCCCTTTGCTCACCGTCCCTTTCTTCACATAACACAGTTGGGCTACATTTCTAGATGACTTGTCTCTCCCCTGCTCCCCTAAGCTATAGGCACTACCCATTTACTTGCAGCTGATTCATATATGGCAAGGAGGGTGGGTGAGGCAGACCAGGCAGATATGGCAATGGATGGATCTTGCAAAGGGAATGACTAAAAGCACGACAATCAAACCATTAAAACACTTATCATAAAGCAGTATCGTAAGATTCTATACTTTTGCGTTATACTTGAAAAAGGAATTAAGTTCTGTGTTCGGAATACTGGTAGGAAATCATTATTTTGGAGCTGTACCACGTGAAGCGAACTACTATTTTTGCTGAACGTTAAGTAGAGAGCTGAACAAATAAGCTTCTGCTTATTCTGACAGAAAGCCAGGAGAGAAAAAGGGAGGATGTAAGTGTCAATTTTGGTTTTTATGAATTTTTGTTTTGCCACATACGGATTGTTTTGAAAGACAACCTTATACCAGACAGACAAAATAGATGCCTATCTGGAAGTACTTGCATCTGCCATCGTACTCCCATTACAATCTTATCGGAGTCCATCTATGTGATATTACTTAAGAACACCTGCCCACTAGGAGCTAGGAATCACCAGCTCATGTCATACGAAAAGTTCCATGGCACCACGTTGTCTGCACTTGCTTTGGCTGTATTTTAGATTTTAAAATAATCTTATTTTAGGCTGGCGGAAAGTGGCAAGGGATACAGGAATGATTCATGCAGCACCCACAAAGAAAAAGAAACAATCACTAATCAACCCATTCCAAAGGATTTGGGCATAATCTCTTCACATACTGAAATTCAGATAACAGCTGAAATTCAGAGATCCAGCTGACAGGGCTTTACGCAGTCGCTGCCCTGCTGCAGCCCCAAATCCCAGGGAAGCCCAGCCCCTCCGGAAGCCCATCCGAGAAACCCACGTCCTGCTCCGAGCCAGCAGCCCCCACTGCTCTGACCGCAACGCGGTGCAGCTTTCACGGTCTGAGGCCACTCGAAATACTGCAAACCACAGTGAGAATACAGATTGCAACAGGAAACAGATGTGGCCTAACCACAAACCCTACCTTTATTGCAAGGGCGAGCAGTTCCACCAAAAAAAAAAAGTGAAAGACAAAAATTCAGGGCTCTTGGAAGCAATATCAAAAGTCTTGCCTGTCAGATAAAGGCCTGCCTTATCCTAGAAGGAAAATGAATGCAAGACTATGGCCTCATAAATATATAGCTTTTTCAGAATAAATGAATTAATGGTGAAAATGTGGTCATATTTCACAATGTTGTATTTAGTGGTCAGCATTAACAACGAAAGATAGTAACTAACTTAATAGCATAATTTCTATGTTAAAACTAAAGACTAGATACCAAGTCACATATATGCTCTATGGGTCTTGCTGACAGATACCCTGGATTCAATTTACTCTTGAATGCCAGCAGTAAATGATACATGGGCTAATGCAGCAAATTTACCCTTCTGATAATCTGGGATTTGAATGTACAGTAATTTACACTTGTCATTTGACTGGTTTAACTCCACAGTTCAATCATTATACCTGCCTCATCTGTGAGGAAAACTCAGCTCTGATTGGAGGTGACTTTAGGCAGGGCCCCAAACAAGAGCAGCAGTTTATTCAGGTCTAGAAAATTAAGGCAAATAGCAGCAGGACCAGGTAGATGCATACTAGCACATATCCACAGCACTAAGAAAATGCTAACAGAAATTGCCCGTCCGTATCAGGCCATACTTAAATTGACATCAAATGTAAGAATTCAATTCTACAAGGTGCTAGACAACCTCAATATTTGAGACTCCAGAAGGAGAAGACAGCAACACAGGCCCCAGAAGGAACACACTTTCCCTTTCAAATTTAGGAGACCATGTTAGACAAATCTGATGTGATTTACTCATATTCAACCTAGTGCTATAAGCAGGGTGTCGGTGTGCAAACTGCTACCTTTCATCTTACCTTATGAGGAGGGCTTAGTTTAGGATGTGGTTATAAATAATCAGGGAGCATTTAAACGTCAAGCATGCTAAGCTGTCTCTCAGAATGACTGGAAAGAGACAGAAAATTTATAAGAACAGGTAACTATCTTCAAAAAAATTAAAATGACGTAAAAGAACTGAATAGGCCTCTGTGATATACTGAAAGGCAGTGGCTGCAGTACCAAATGATGACAAAACTTTATTACTGCCATCTGTAAAAGAAATACTGAACACCAAAAAACCTCCCCTCACTCCAAATCCACAAACTGCTCCAACTTCAGATAAAAGCATCTTGCCACAAAACATAAGGAATAATCTGAACACAAGCCATGATTTTAAAAATTAATACCCAAATTTTGGCAATTAAACAAAGGAGATCTTAGCCTTCTACTGTCTCCTTCAGCACCTTCTACAGCTTACTGGTTTACAGAGAGACACAGGATACCCCACAATGTTCAGAACCTCAGGTGTCCTGCTCCAATGTTCCCACTGCCACTGTGCCCGATCCACGGTTGCCTAGCAGGGAACACAGCTGGAAACCATCTCTCCCCAGATCAAAAGGAGGTTGAGGCTGTAGAGCTTATCTTCCTTCTGGAAGAGTAAGGAATGAGAGAACACTGGGACTCCATGACAAGTCTTTGCATGTCCTGTGGCCTTGCCCTATGGAAAAAAAAAATCTAAAGGACACTACCGTGCTGTTTCATTTGTACATGTTCAAATACATTCTCAGATACAGCTATGTATCTCAGATACAGCGCAGATACAGATACTTTACAGCATGGAGAAAAAAAAGAAAATCTAGACAACCAACTATTTCTTACAGGCTTAAATAATCACTTCCTTAGCAGACCTTAAACATTGAAGACATTCTAATGACAAGCTGGGTTTCGTGCAATAGCTTGAAAGAAAGCAGAAACACATAAGAATGCATTACCACCTTCATAATTCGAGCTCCAGTCATGATAACATGCTCTAGGAACAGCTATAACTAAAAAACAATACAGCGAAAAAGTCAAATTCTGCTCAGTGATCATGAACACCACTACTTTACATGAGATGCTTCAAGAAAATATTACTGTAAAATAGCTGTTAGGTACTGAGTGTAATGCATATAGTCCAAAGACTTAAAAACATTATGGAAAAATTTTTGAGCACTCCCTGCATGCTACCTGAAGGAGTTTAGGGACATTTGGTGTGCAGGCTCAGGTAACACAGAGCTGAGCCTGCAGGGGCTGTGGGGTACTCACCTGTGCCGCTTTGTTGATTAAGCACAGAGCAACTTAGTTCATGATGCTGCTCATCTTCCACCTAATCGTACACGAATCTCACTGTATCACAGAAGTGATATAGTGAGAACTCATTAAATCTATTTGGTTAAGGGGAAAAAAGAAAACTGGAGCAACATCTCACTTAAAAATAGCTTTAAAAGAGCTAGGATGCCTTCCGAATATTACATTAGCATTTTTGAGAACTCAATATTTTCAACTAACTTGCTTCCTTGAGCAATATAAACGAAATAAATCAACATGGTTTTACTGCTATGACTGCAGTAATGTCACACAATTAAAATACATATCTGCTATTAAACAGCAGCCCTCAAAGAGGAAAAAGCTTTTTTAAATTTCTAGTTTAATTGGTCTTTCCCTGTAAAAGAAAGAAGCCCTGAACAGCAAGGCCTTCTTTCACTGAGTGATCAAAACTTTAAACTCAAGGAAATTATTCTGTCAGTATTATTAACCTGTCAACAGCACGTTTAGGAATATTCTAAATATGAAATGGGCCGAAAACCCTGCACTGTGGTGAATGCTGAGAAATCAACAGAACAGATGCCTGGATGCCTTGCACATAACTTGAAAAGAAAGAGCTCCAAGCCAACTCTGCAACTGTAAAATACAGCCTAAGACAAAAACTACATCTGCAATAATGAGCAGACCAGGAATAGAGATTTTCACAAAAAAGGTGAGGATTGGGAGAGAACACAGTTTACTACTAAAACATGGTCCATTATGTAAATTAAAATATATACATAAATACTATGCAGGAGAACACAGATGTTTGGCAATGGAAATTGATTTGGAAATTAATTTTGATACATTTTGATATGTGGGCCTAGGGTATTATGGGAACAGGAGAATTTCAGTACAGTGCAAGGCAGGCAAGTTACTGAGATTTTTGCGAGTTATCATTTGTGAGCTACCTCCTACAGGCAGCTGCACCCCTGCTCCTAGGGGGCTGCATACAGCGAGTGGGGGGAATAGCTCAAACCAAGGGGAACCCCTCAGTTTTACAAGAGGAAATTAAATCCCTAATGTTTTTGGACACAGACAAAAAAATCCTGTTTTTGCTCCTTCCCGCCATTACCTTTTGCTTTAATTTGTCCTCTCCAGGCTTTTCATTCTCTTCCTGAGCAGTTAGAACTGTTTTTTCTGTTGTTGTTGTTTTGTTTTGTTTGTTTATAGAGGAAGAAATGCGTAAGGCCTCCTGCTGTTCAAGCAAATAAAATGGTTTGCATAAGAGCCCAGCGAGTAACCAAGCCCAGCACAAAGCAGTGGGGAGGACACTGGGTTGATTCTCACTTCTGGCGGCACAAGCATTTACATAGGTTCAGCTGTGCCCTTGGCTGAATCTTCTCAGTTCCAAGAGTCTTTGCATGCCCAGAAGCTGGTTTTCCGTCCTTGGAATGGTGAGGTTAAAGAAAGAGATAAACTTCGACAGACTTTTTCCTCACGGACATTAGACCTTTGCAACACTACGGTATCATGGAAGATACTAGAATCAAAAAATATATTTAGATTTTTCTAGGACTACAATAACTCAGGGCCAAAAATAGTCTTCTGTGAAAAAATCTTTGCTAGTTGAGAGGAATCATAGGGAATACTTCTGAAGGAGTCCAAATCCAAGAGTGCTACTGTCTTTTTTGCACAGGAACGCAACTAAGCTTGGAAAAAATACATACATACTGGAGAGTATGGAATAACAGCAAACCAAACATACTCAGATGAATAAAAAAATGCAAGGAGATAGCTCAATATCTTTGCATATCACTCTCCTGCTTACCTTCAAACATTCTTTTAGGTATATCAAACTCTTAGTAAGCTTGGAAAATGTTTTTTTTTTTTTAAGAATTTTTGTCTTTTTCTTAGGTAGCTGATACTGACTGACAGCATAAGTGCATTATTTTCTAAATGAAACAACAATGTGAATTATCGTGTAATATCCTAGTTATGCTGGGAAAAAAAAAAAACCCACACCTATAGTGCACATAGGGTACATTAGTGGGATACAAGGTTGTATTTCAATCAGTTTCACACTATTCTTTTGGGAGCCATAAGGTTTACAGAGCTACCATTAAGAAAATGATTGTTCATCTGTAATCAAAGGTTGTAGAAACATCTCTGAATTTCCAGCATGGAAAGGCTGAAGTTGCACAGCTCTAAGGAACGACCCAGTGTGAGATAGGGACACCTTCACTGCTAACATGCAACAGGCTATAGAGGCCAGTAGGACTTTCAGGCTGAAATTTGTCTCAAGGGCAGTCATCTGCGTCTGACATGGCCACTCCATGTCCTCACCAAATTAAAAGAAAGAAATAGGTGCTTTTAAAGCACAACTCATCTAACCTACTTCAGACATTTACTTCAGTCACATCGCAGGAGTGATTTCTGACATTAAAGAGAACACAGGGCAAGTTAATGAGATGACAATATCTGCATCTCATTAGATGAAAATCAGCTGCACACTTCATGGAAAAGTGCCGATCTCCAACATGAGAAATGCTTTTATACTGAACGTATAAGTCTTTCATAATATCACATTATTTTTAGGACAGTAATTTTACTGCTTAGAAAAATATCAAGCTTGCTATCAAGCTCATAGCATCAGGTAGCCTTAGACAGGAGTCCTGGCCGGTGTCTACACAAACCCCTTCCTCTGTGTCCTCCTTTTTTTGCTGTGACATGTTGGAAACCTCTCACCTACTCCATTAAGAATGGTGTCCTGTAGGTCCCTGAAGACTGACTTGGAAACTAATTAACAGAACTGGTTAGTAATAAGCATCCCAAAAATCAAACTTCCTGCATTTCAGTTTTATTTGAATAGTTTATCAGGCAATAAACTTACTTTTATGTTCCTGAATCTAAAAGTAACACGTATGTTTTAAATACATTGTGTCTTTTCTCCTCGTCCTATTAAAGCACTTGGAAGAGGAGCAGAAGGCACGTGCCTAAGCGATGATCTTGTAGCATAATGTTTAAAATCCAAAAAAGAGACTTTTTTAAAAAAAAGATAAGTTTACAATGTCAAAAAAGTCCTGGCTCAGTATTTGCCGCCGATGCCCTCCCAAAGACCATTGTCCAGACTACAGCCAGCAGTGAGAGACCACTCAAATTTTGAGACCCGACTCCAACAGTCAGAGGACTGTGACCTGGGCTGTCATCTGTTTGCTTTGTAATACAGGCTTCCTGTCCTCACCTGTCACAAAATTTAACTCTTCTCAAAAGTTCACTCAGAAGTTCAAAAGAAAGTTTCCAAGTAAAAATTATAGTCTAAATTAAAGTCTAAACCAGTTATTCTCAAAAAATATCCCCCTATTTTAGTACTTACTTCAAAAAACATTGATTTGCTTAATGTAGTTCTAGTATGCATTAAGAAATCGCTGCAAATTCCCTAACAGAGTCGACTTTAAACTGCCAAAACTGGGATGGAGGAGGGGGATCCACTCCACCTCCTGCAGCATACCCTTGATGTCCTTCACTGAGAGAAGATGCTAAGTATTACCACTATTCAAACCAGGTGGACAACGAAATGTGGGCAGAACAAAGACAAAAAAGCAACCTGAAGTATTTGCTGCACATACTTCATTTCCAATACCTGTAAAAAACTACTGCAAATGCACAAAAGCAGAGGTGCTCAACACCAGGGATTTCTCCTTAGTGGTTGCTCTTTAGTTTTCAAATCACTGATTCAAAGTAGGGTGGATGAGGTGGGATCACTAGTCAGGCTTACAAGACATCAGCATTTAACAATACAAAGACTATGAGACAAAATTTCTCATTCAGGAAAATAGACAGCAAATGCTTAGAAAACAGAATTTCTTTATTATGCTCATGGTAAAATTGAAGGAGCTGTCATCAGAGGAAAATGTAGCCCTGTAATTTCAGGATTAGAATATGAATTAGAGCATTCTCTAGATGCCAGGCTTTTTGCTCCTGGGTCAGTGACAAAAAGGTCTTCTCTGTTCAAGATTTTTTTGCTTAAAATAAAATAAAATAAAATAAAATAAAATAAAATAAAATAAAAATAAAATAAAATAAAATAAAATAAAATAAAATAAAAATAAAATAAAATGTCTTAGCAGCATCCGCTTTGTGCTGTGCAGCAAGGCTGGGTTCCAAGGCGTGTGAGTATGTATGCTGAAAAACAGTAGGCTATAAGACTTGCCCCATTAATCACGAGGATTAGAGACAGTAATGCTAGGCACGGCTAATAGATCTGGGAATGCAGGAACACTTCAAGTTAGAACTGCACTCAAAAATCACTAGATAATGGTTGGAATAGGTATAGGAGACAGCGAGTCCTTTCTTTAAGCTCACCACTAGTAGGTGTAAGTGGGTGACTTCTCTGTCTCAGAATGGAGACTAAGAAAGAAGATGAATAAAGAAAAATGAAGCAAAGACTGAAGAATTGTGAGAAATCAGTCATATTGTTATTATTTCCTCCCAACACAGATACACACAGACAGAGAGCCACACACACACACAGACCCACAGTCGCTTTAGCGATACAAGGGTTGCTGGCCATTTTAAAACCAACCTGTGCCTTAAAACAGGTAGCGTACGTGCTCAGAAGACAAATATGCGTTTGAGCAGGAAAACACAGGACCAATTCAACAGAGCAGATCATACATTTTTAACCTCATAGCACGGCAGGAAAATGCTTTAAACCTGTAGCAAGTCAATGAGAAATCTTCCCTACTGGTAAGCACAATAGCAGCCATCCATTTCAATAGAAGTTTATCAGCAGTGAAACCTGACCGAGATAAATGACGAAGCTGTTGAGCCACAGCCTGCTTCTGCCTGCTGCAGGCTGCCAGATAAAATGGGAACAAAAGCTCCCTGCTGGACCCCCTACCAGTCTCCATTAACCCCTGCTGATGCTTTATTATCGTCTGGGGGCTCCAGAACAGCAGAGCATGAATCAGTGTGTGAAAAATAAATAATAAAAGCTCATGTGTCACACAAACAAACCAGAAACATGGCTTGCAAGCAATGCGTGCTACACTGGGGTAGCAATTAAATCATGATTTTTGAGCAATACGGCATAGCGGGGAAGAGAGGGGGGGAAAAATGAAAAAAGGCAAGCACCCTTTATTTTAAATAAAGTATGGAAAACTGCGCACATGGAACAGCATGCAGGTACACAGATGTGTTCCTCCTATTCTCATCCCCATCCTTCAAACGCATATACGGACAAACAAGAAAGGCAGGAATCAGCCGAACACTCCGGCGTCCAGTTCCAAGCGGCACCATTTGATCCTGCCACAGTCTCCTTTGACATGCTGCACTCCCCTCAAATGTAAGTTTAAAAGATTTACTGAAAGTCAAAGCATCTTCCACTAAGCTCGAATGTACGAGACGGGCAAGAAAAGCGTTACAAATCTCCTCAGGATTCATGGTTGCTATAGGAGAGAAAGGCAGTGGCAGGAAAAGAAAGGGAAGACGACTCAAAATCTCAGTATCATGTTAACTATCATGTGTTTAACAAATGTAACAAATGTTTGAGACTACAGACAGGCCACATGAGATTCTGGAGAAAAAAATCACTAATATTCAACAAAAGAAACTCATCCTTACCTTTTCATTACTTGGCACATTTGGGTAAAAAACAAGTAACCTGATCATGCAGCAAACAAGGAGGTGCAGTCACCCAAGAACCTTCCTTTCCTCCCGGCAAACTCACTATGAGTACCCCATGCTAGGTGGGACTGCGCTCTTGGATGAACTCCCCAGCTCCATCCTACAGCCCCCTTCCCATGCTTTATCAACTACAGCAACTGTAACAGATGCTCAACCTGCATTCAGACCCATCGCTGTCAGCATCGGTTTCCAGCCCATTTCTGCATGTGGTGAGCAGTAGCGTTACATGCAAGGAAGAACATTTTCTCTGCAGTCAATGGAACAAACTAGCAGAATTACGACTCCCCAGACTGTCAGAAATTACAATGTGTCTCAGTGCAATGGACCTACAGGGGCTTGTACAGGTTCAGTCCAGAGATCCTGATTCATGGACCCATTCCAAAGGCTAAATAAAACTTATTACTAGGGAACTGCGTAAGAATAGAGCAAACGTGCTGATACTTTTCAAGAAAATTCTTTGATTCTCCAGAAGTTTGAAGTTCAGTGAGCTGTGGTTCAGAAGGCACCTCTACTAATTAGCAAACTTCAGTGGAATTCCCTTCCACAAATTGTCCAGTCTTTCCAAGAACACATGTAAGCTTTCAACATCCACAGCCATTTCCCCAGCTTGCCACACACTGTTTGAAGACCCATCTGCTTTTCTTTGTTTTACATCTACCACCTGTCAGTAGCATTCACTAATGCCCATTTTTTGCATCAAAAGAGGTCAATCCCCACCTCTAGTCATCTTATACATAATTCTTTGTTTTACAGATCTCTGTCACACACCTCTAAATTGACACCTTCTGCCCCAAATTAAAATCCACCCCTCCACAAATTAAAATCCAAAACCAAAGAAAAATTGTGGGAGAAAAGTCTTCTCTGTTGCTTTACAGACCTTAGCCCAGTTTTCTTCAAGATTTTTACACATCCGTAACACAATTGAAAAAGTCAGCCTTTTACTAAAAGCAAGCAATAAAATCATGACTCAAACTTGAAACCTGATAGGAAAAGCACCCTAATAATTCAGAAAATTTAAAATGCTAAATCACCTCTTGATGCCTTGCATAGATGCTACATGACAACCATAATAAAGTTATTCTGTGGGCTTACATTACTTTAACAATAAAATTTTAATTGTCCCAACAGACTTTATATAAGATTAGATATAAAGTCTGTGACAGAAGAGAAGATAATTTTGGCACAAACATTTTATTGTGTGTTCCAGACAGTTTGACAGAATTGCAGCAGCAAGTTCGTGCCTGACCTAGATGAAAATTTCTAACATCCTGATCTAGCTCTGAACTGAATAATTACTGAAAATGGAACCAAGCATGGAGGATACCTTTCCTTCTGCAAAAGAGATTCAAGTTCTAGGCAGTATCAGGGTTGAAGTGCTATTTATCTGCTATAAATAAATCTCTAGGTACAGCTAAGTCCCTCTTTCCCCTCTTTTCTCAGAGCTGCTAAAAAGTTAGGTGAATTATAGGCAATAAATCTCGTTCTCAGAATGAGGAAAACTACGCTCCCCGAGGCTCTCCCAAGGAACACTTCAAAGCAAATCACCTTGCCAGACTGAAGTTACTTTGGCTCTGAGGGAGAACAAACAGTTGTGTGACCTTCCAGCATGGGACTATGATTTCACATTGTCTTATTTGATGCTACAAGTAAATAAAACTAAATTTTATAAGCCTAGAGAAGTTTTTGTACCTGAGCTGACAAATTCTGAAAAATATTTGCAGTGTTAAGGATTCACTAAGGAAGATAAAGTCTACCAGGCTATAGCAAAGACAGCTAGTGCTAGTTTGCACCTGGTGATAGGTAGGTTTCTTGCTTCAAGATAAACAAACTTCTGCCTCTAATAAGCTAAGCAAGTACTGAACAACAATGTATTCTCACAGACTGACAAAGAGATAATGGTCAAATTTGTTCCATGAACATTATATATAACAAAATAAAGCCAAAATTCAGAAGTGCTGCTTGTCCTCTGTTCCATTTTGCTTTTAACTGAATATCTCAGTTGAACATACTAGAAAGAAATTCCTCTGCTGGAATCCTAATAAAACAAGGCAGACTAAGTACAGAATATTCTTTGGAGTAAGATGTTTGAAAATGTTTATATCTGAAATTATATTATTTCTTTAAAAATATGTTCTAATTACATCTAAGCTAAACAGCACAAAGAATAAGCTATAAAAGAAGAAACAAATGTTACTCCTAATAAAAGACTTTACTCCTGCTGATCTAAAAGGTGACTTATCTAATCCTCAACCACTTTTTAAAAGAACAATCTACTACATAGATCCTATTGCCATTTTAGAAAAAAAAAAGTTTGTTAAAGCACAAAGTAACCATTAGCATATTGCCCTTTTAAGGCAAAAGGGAATGAAAATACCTAGAAAAACAGAGCAGTTAGGTTCTATAGCTGTGTGTCTTTAAAAATGGAGACATAATTACAAACCTCAATTTTGTCTGTTTTTGCATCTCCCCAGTATATTTTGCTTTCTGCGTAATCCAGCGCCAGTCCATTTGGCCAGCCCAGCGACGTGTTCACCAGCACTATTCTGTCTGAGCCATCTAATGCTGCCCTCTCGATCTTTGGGATTTCTCCCCAGTCAGTCCAGTACATGTACCTGCAACAGAAATAAAATCACAAAAATTACTATTAAAGTTTCAGTATTCACCTAGCTTCTTCTTGACTACCCTCTTCCCAAACCACACAGCTAGAATGCACACACATTGCATAGAAATTGATGTTTCTAAACCAAATGAAATTCCTTTATCTAGATAATGATACCCAATATCCAAGACAGCACTGAGATGTAAACACACTGATCCATTACATGAAACTTAAGTAAAACTGTATAACCAGTGCTATTAACTAGGATAAACGAACAGTTCTACTCGGTCCCAAAGCATTTTCAAACAGCAGAAGGAAACACAAAGGCACATTAAAGACAACCAGCTAGGCAGTCAATAGGGAATGGTAGACCTTCGATCTTAAGGTAGTAACTTTAAACAATGCTTTAATTTTGGAGACTCAGAAGCAGTTTATCATAACTGCCCATTATCTGCACATAGCAACACTGAGGCCTCTTCTCTTATATGACTAGTATTCTGACCATACTCATGAACTGCTCCTTACCCAGCCACTGGATCCAGCACAATCGCTCTGGGTTCCTCCAGCTCTTCTGATATCAAGATTTTTCTCATGGTCCCATTAAGCCTTGTCACTTCAATACGGTCTGTGCCAGTGTCAGTCCAATACAGGTTTCGGGCAACCCAGTCCACAGCGATGCCATCAGGATGGGCTATCTGCGCGGTCACCACAAACTGACTGCCTGAGCCGTCAATGAAGGAGCGGCGGATGGCCCTAACTTCGTCATCGGTCCAGTAGATGTAGCCTTCCAGAGGATCAAAATCAATGGCGATGGCATGACGGATATCCTCCAGGGGCAAGACAATGTCTGTGAAGTCTGGCGTGTCTAAAGAAATCCGTCTCAGGTCTGTCCGTCGGGCTAGCAGCAGCAATTCAGTGGCACCTATACGTTCAAAACAAAGACACAATGATCTTACAAATCCAATAAACTTGCAGAAGCTCAACCAGATTCTGTCCTACTGCAAAGTAATCCAGCTACCTTGACTCCACTGAACTGCCCGAACTAATGGGCAGCAGCAGAGAATTCTACTCAAAGACTTCAAATGTGTGGGTTTTTTTTCCCCCCTCCAGAAATAGTCAACTATGTTTACAGCAAAATTTCAACAATTCCTTTTTGACAAGAAAATGACCGTGTTGGACACGCTTTCTACCCTCCCTTCCAAATGCAGTGAAATAGATCAGTGACTATGCTTTAATTTTATGCAGGTCAACAGATGGGCAGCAGGCTCCTAAATGAAAAATTAATTAAATAAATAATTTACCAACTGTTTGCTGTTGTTGGTGTAGGGGAAAACCATGACAAACAAGCTGCTTATTTCAACACCTTTTAGAGGGGGGAAAATGCAGCTAGCAAACACCACAAGTAAATCTCCTGTGAGAAACTTTTATTACCGAGGTCGCACATGGGAACTCACTCCAGCAACAACGTGAAGCAGGAGGGCTTCCTCCTACTTGATGAGCACAAGCTTATCCAAAGACATCAACATCAGTAACAGAGTGGTTTATAAAGTCATTTCGTGAGGTGTACAGAAGCCTTGATGGCTTTTAGGTCAAACATAACCATGATAGCACAGAATACCAGCTTGCAAAGCAGACAGTGCCTGAACACACAACACAAGCCGTTCAGTGGTGCACGAGCTGCTTTCCCTCCTTAGTGAGGGATTTACTGACTGGCTGTTACAATTAAATCTCATTTCCTCTTCTAGCCCAAGATATAAGATATTACACAAGCACCCTCCCCTGTTTGAATAAAATTGGTCTATCAGTCTGGAGTCCTGGGGAGAAGAGCGAAGCTCAGTCCTCAGGGAAGCCAGAGCTAAGGTAAAGATGTGTGTACCCCAAGGGCAGGGAAAGTGTGTTGCAAAGGCTCCCCACTTCAGCTGCAGAGGGAAAGTGCTTGCTAGGAGTTGAGGTAGGCACAAGGACAGCAGGAGAAAAGGTATATAGATATAGGCTAGGTATAAATATAGGTATGTAATGGTGAGAAAGTATAGGAAAGTATAGGTGGGTATAGGTGTGTGTAATATGTATAAATAATGGCTAGACACATAGCAGAGCACCAATAAAAGGAGCTAGGTCAGTGATGTTAAAAAAAAAAAACTAAGGTGTCTGATGCCAAATTTCTTTTTGAAATATCTATAATTGTGGTTGGTTTTAGATGAAGCCTTTCTGCACATCAGACCTATGCCAGGGCAGCCCTTGCTTAGAATAAGTTTAAGGCATTAAAAATATACAATACACTTTCACAGAGCTGCAAGAAACAGCACTTTTCAACAACTGAAACTAAGAACATTAATACAAGTGTCCGCATTGGCGGGGTATAGAAACGATTAAGATCAGCTTTAGCATCCTCTGTCTTAAAATACTCCTTCTCTTTAGAGACACATATACACACAGAATCACAGAATAGTTGATGTTGGAAGGGACCTCTAGAGATCATCTAGTCCAACCCCCCTGCTCCAGCAGGGACACCCAGAGCACGTGGCACAGGGTGGCATCCAGGCAGGTTTGGAAGATCTCCAGAGAAGAAGACTCCATAGCCTCTCTGGGCTTCCCTTCCTGGGTTCTGTCACCCTCACAGTAAAGAAGTTCTTCCTCATATGGAGATGGAACTTGCTATGTTTCAATCTGTACCCATTACCCTTTTGTCCTGTCATCACTAGTCACCACCAAGAACAGTTTGTAAGAGTTCCTCTTTACATTCTCCCCTCAGGTAGACACATTACTCAGTTGTCTTTCTAGGGAAGAACTCTTATGAATTAATGAGTATCAAGGGAACAAGGGAAGAGAACCTGTAATTATACATCTGTGCATCCTTTAAAATAATTTAAAGCTTGTGACAGTAAATGGAAAACAGGCACGTTAATAAGATTTCTAAATTTACAGAGGCAAGTAATCTTGTCAGGAGTCTACATTTACATTCAAGAATCTCAAACAATTGAGCATCCAGATCCAAGCATTTAGCTGCACTATGGTCATATAAAACATTAAAATATAACTAATCCTAACTCTTTAGAGGTTCAACCAAAAAAGAAATCTCACTCACTTCATGCTCATTTATCCAACTTACCTTTTAAACAAAATTGTGAATACAGTATTAAAAAAAAAAAAAAAAGTCATATTTTTTGTAGGAATGTGAAGGCTGTGTGAATGCACTAACCTCAGATTTCTATGCAAGGATGAGACTATCTACAATCCATCAGATATAAGGAGCTTAAGGCATAATTTAAAGATACTTTGTGTGCTCCAGATGGAAAGAAAAATCATTTTGAAGCACCAATGCCAAATCCTCAACAAGACCATTTGAGTACAACCGGGCCTTTGCTGAAACTCACCCTTAAAATTGACCAATTGACCTTGTGATTGTTCTCAAAGAGGACCCGTTTTGACAACTTCAGTATCCTGCTTCCAGGTCGCACCAGTTTTGTTTAGGCAAATAACACACTGTGTCGAAGCCTTAATTCAGCATCAGTAAATTATTGGCTTTCAGCTAACGCATGTTGCGCACTGAATCCTTGAGCTAAGGGTTTCATGGTTTTTATCGAGGGGCTTGGCTAGCATTCCAGCCCCTTCTCAAACACATACACACACACACAGCACTAATCAAGCCATTAAAAGTTTAAAGCTTTCTTGAAAGCTATTACCCACCCATTTGCAAACTGACACCTCAGCTGCTTAGTTAGATCACCAGTCATTTTGTTCAGGAAAAGAAAGGGAGTAGCAGAGAAACATCTCATTTGAAGATAGACTGATGGACGAAAACAAAAAAATCACTTCAAATGCCCCCAGGCTTGTTCAGACAACAGCAAGACACAAAAATACAAAATCCAGACTCATCTATGGAATGACCACATTACTCCCTTGACCATAGTCCAGGTAAAAAGGATTTCCCTTAAATAAACTATTTGAGCTTGTGACAACCACCAGCTGTAAATTTTTACGTGATTATGCATCAGTAACAACACAGCCAGAAGAACATTCAAGATGCTTACAGCTGCAAGAACACAACAGGAACATTTTTTTTCTTCTTCTTAAATTCTATTCCAAAGACCACTTAAGAAAAGAAGCTAAAAACTGACAGTTTTCAGAACCACACTGAGGCCAGTGGCTCTGTCCTCTCACCTCCCTTTTCTCTCTTCTCTTAGGGCCCTCATTACCATGAGGCTGTTCCTATCTGTACTCATCTTCTCTCTGCCTCTCCAAGAAAGCCCCCTGCCTCTTCTGACAGGGAACTCCATGGAGGATATTATGAGTGTGGAATCATGCTTTGAAAATGAGCACAACAGCAGGAAAGGACAACTAACTGTGGCTGCAGGCCAGCATAACTCAGTTTTTATTTGCCAAGTGTTGCAATGAGCCATGAACTCAACAACTCAACCGAGGGGCATCAAGGCTGCAACCAGAGTTCTGACTTCAGCATGCATTTGAAGACAGGAAATGTTTTTCTCTAGATGTCTTACACTGCATATAAGAAAAAGATGAAGCAGACACTTTCAGATAAACACAAGGGGGACTTGGAGAAGGATTTACTGATGACACTGACGTTTCAGTGCCCGCCCTATTACATGCACCCAAAATCTCCTCTGCAGCCAGTGCAGAGGAGGCGCCACACGTGGCATGGCAAGCCCCACCTGTTCAATACCACGCCAGATTTGGCAGCACTGGGCCAGGGAGCGCCTTCACATGGGGCAAACTATCCCGAGTCGAGAGCCCCGTGAACGCCTGCAAGCAGAGCAAGGCTGCACCATGTCTAAAGTTGGGTCCTTCTGCTCACCATCTTGTTGATCTCCCACACAATCTTAAATGATCTTAGCAATGCATACCTAACTAAAAAAAGAATTTAAAAATATTTAAAATTCGAACCTACTCAAACTGGGCGTCATGTTCAAATTTTTATGTGTCTTAAGCCAGGGGGTATTTGGGATATTTAGTAACTTTTTAAAAAATAAAGCCACTTAAGATGCCTAAATATGGACATAAAAGCTTTACTCTGTCTCTTATTTTTGAAAGCTTTAGTCTACTTTCATTATGCAGTTCGAAAGCTAGGATTACAAGCTCAAGGAGGGTGCATTACAGTAGTCGTAGAACTAACACTTCCTCAAAAAGTCACAGCTAAAAATCATCATAATTTAAATCTCTGCTCTAGCTCAAGTCAGAGGAAAGGGGAGAAACGTGGATGCATAACGGAAGTATGCAGATATATGTTATGACAAAGCTTTACAGATCAATGTCTAATGACTTGCGAAACTTTGCAGTGAATTACATCTTCTCCATGACAAATAACTTTTTCTTTTTGTTTTCTCCTCAATCTTTTGTAAATTATTGATCTATAAAACTATCAGTGGTTGCTGAGGTTATTTCTGCTTCACAGGCACGCATGCAGGAATTCATACAATGAAGAAATGCTAAACCAAGGACATGTATAATTCTTTCTCTGTCCCTTAGAAATTGAGATCATTAATAAGTCCTTATAAATACTTTTTTCTTAAATGTCTTGGCCAGTTACAGAGTCTCGATTGTTCAGGAACCCCCCATATTACAATATGAACAGGAAACTGGATGGGCTTAACCTTAAAACTAGAAAGGCAAAAGGAGAAGTGCCTGAAATAAATCTTTTTTTTTTTCCTCACTCTCATTTAAAAGAAGAGAGAAAGGTTATTAAACTAACATCTTGATCTGTACATTCAAATCAGGATTCTGGCTATTCCAAGCAAAGTAGAAGGGTGAATTTCCCACTGCACAGCCACAGATTGCAAAAAGCAAGTGCCAATTTTTAGTCACTGTCCCCACATCCGCGAAGGTAGTATGATGTGAGTGCCAGTGAGCAATATAATGATTCTTCCTCCTTGGAAATAAGCAGTGGTCAAAAACTCAAGGTCAGAGCACACGCTTTTTTTCATGAGGACATCGGCATTTCCTTGCTCAGCAGAAGCCGTCATTGGGTTTCCTCAATAAAAACTGTGGATCTGACTTGGCAGTAGCAAATTCAGGAAATAAAAAGGTAAAAGTCATGCAAGGAAAGAGAGATGCTAAGCCCATGAATGGGCAGAACTTCAAAAACTAAGCAGAATGCAATTCCCAAGGCAAACCTGTAAAACACATCTAAATTTTGTTACATAAAGGTCTACCAAGCTGGGCATCTAAATGTATCACTAGCAAACTCAAAGGTACAGCAGTGCCTGCAGTTCCAAAGAACACATCCTGCAGGACAGCAAGCTATGCTACCAGAGCACGGCAGCAGCGTAGGTAAAAGCACACTGGTAGGAGCAAGCTGCATGCTCAGACACAACTCTTAGTCAGCGCTGGACATTACCGACCAAGAAACAGTTAGCCATGAAAACTGGTTATTCTGCCTCTCTTTTCTTTGAGGGATGGGTATTTTTAAACTTTCACCTAGACACTGGGGGAGTGAAGTGTCTGCTCCTAGTCCACATCTCAATTAAACAGCTGCTTTGTTTTGCAAGGGGAATGGCAGTCAAGAACTGAGCAAGCAGCCAGTACTATCAGTTACTAGGAAAATAGCTAATCTGATGCCAAGTGATTACTCTTTTCTGCAACACTGTGGAGAGGCATTCATAAATGGAGAGCAAGGATTATTATTCCTAACTCTCATGAGAAATGGTGAAATTCTTCTCAGGTGCAATGAAGAAATAAAATAACGAAAAGCCAAGAAACTAAAAGGAGCGGGGGAGAAGAGAGGCAGGGAGATTTGCTATAAACCAAGATTATTCAAAAATGCTAAGTTGCCATGGAAACTGCTCTGGGAGGGTCAGCCAGCCTCACCTTTGGCTGCAAGGATCATCCGTCACTGCCAAGCCACGGCAAACACCACAAACACGCACTCAAAATTCACCCCTCCAAACCTCTCCCGGCCAGCCCAGCGCTCTCATCAGCACAGCAGGAAATAGAGCTCTCCTCTCGGAGAGGCTCCTTTAGGCATAAAACAATTCAGTTTAGGAACTGATCTCAGTCTACAGCCAGAAGACAGAATTCATTTAAGAAAAGGAATTCACATTAAGAAAAGCAAAAAGAGGCTGAGAGAGTTGTCCGTGTTCTAGCTCCGTGAGCCTCAGGTTTAACTATCCAGTAGTTTGGTCGACTTCAGCCTAACACAAATATACTGAAGGCATCTAAGTTTTGAGTTTTCCACTCTCAGGGTAAATATTTAACACAAAAAAAAAAAAAAAAAAAAGCACAGAAAACACAACCAGAAAACCCCAAACTCCCACCCTCAAAAAAGAGAAAGTACATTTACCTCACCAATATCATTAAGAAGCTTAAGTGAAGTGGCCACACAAACACATGTAGGTTTACTACTCCAAATCTGCTCCTCAGCGGGCCTGGCTCTGACGAGATGCCATTTGTACCCCCCTTCTTTCCCTTCCCCATGAATTTAGTAACAGTAGCCTTCCCAACTGTAACAAATCAGAGTGAAACACAAACTTGAAGAGCTCTGGAGAGTCACAGGTCACTCACAAAAGCCCTAAGCTACCGTCTGCAACTTTCCTTGGTGAAAGGAGTAGAAAAGTCCCAGCTCTGTTACGTTTCTGGGGCAGGCCTAGCTCTAAATGCTGGAACGGGCCGAGCAGCCAGCAGGCTCCCTCTGCCCTTTAGGCTCCAGCCGGGAATTAGCTCTGTGCAGGATCAGTGAACTCGAGAGAAAACAATGGATCTCTCTCACACAGGTCGAGCAGCAGGTTGGGTGACGTGGGTATGTACTAGTTTCCCTAAGGTCAAAAGACACTAGTGTGCAACGTGCATCAAGCTAAACACACACGGTCTCCATTTCCTCCCCTTTCTTCCTCCCCGTTTTTCTCAAGAAAGGAGGGGAGGTGTGATTTAGAAAACGCAATGGCAGAATGGTTGGCAAAAGTGCCCCATTACATTAACAAGGATATCACAAATAAATGACTTTGTACAATAAAACTTTTGGTAAAATAGGAGATATATTTTGTGAGCCATGAATCCTTTACAGCTGCAGAACACTCAGTTTGGATTCTCATCTGTTCAAGCTCTGAGTATTCTGAGACGTTAAGAATGGCTAAGGAAATGAACTGATAATTTTGACTATCTCTGTTTGACTTCTCTGTTTGAGAAGTTCAAACCCTTTTATAAGGGTTCTAGACTAGTTCTTCAGGAGTCCACTCATTCACTTTACTTGACAATTTATTTTGACACACAATAAAAAACAAGATCTTTAGCACGGGGCAGTTAACCAGGGTGGTCTGTTGTTTCAGTGACTACACAGTGTTGGACCTCAGGAAGGGGAGCAGCACATCTTGGATATAAAGACCTCTTTCTTAAATAAGGAGACGGCCCATCTTGTCTAAAGATGATGGTCCTTTTCCTGTTATCAGAGAATCAAAAGAGAATCTCTCATTCTCTCTTCTCCTGCTCTCCAGCTTGTTTAACTGTTGTCCTTCATCATCCAGCCTCTGCTTGGTTTGGCGACCACAGGGGCTTTTCATGCAGTTCTGCTGTTGGGAAGATGCCTCTATGCAGTAGCAGCTGTTTTAGCTCTCTGGTTCCACGACAGATCTCACCCTTGCTCATCAAGTATTGAGAAAAACACATGACTTAAAAAAAAAAAAAAAAAAAAAAAAAAAATTCCAAAATATCACTAAAGCTTGTTCCTTGTGATGGCAGAAGTGAGAGAGAAATATCTGCAAGTATTGGTAGGTTCATACAACAATCTTGCAAGGCTAATTTAGCAGCTGCTTTTGAGGCTTTTCATATAAAAGCAGCAATTTATTTTAACATGGTTCACACAGACACACATATCCACACAAAAATAATCAGCAGAATGCATGAAATACCATGAAATTATAGAAAACACTGAATTGTAGCTGACAAGCCTAGAATTTTTTTAAAATATAAAATGAAAATTTAGTATAAAAATTATTACTGTGTATTTTATTTACCCTATTTACAGTTAAGTCTGTATATCTGCTTCTTCCTCTGCTTTACCCTGTCATAGAGGTCAAATAGAAACAGTGAGTAAATAAAAGATTATTTATGAGAGAATTAATTTTCTTCCAAAGCTTATTTAGATACTGTTTAAACAGCTATAGTAACCACACCACAATCTCATGAGAAGGCGTAGATTTGCAAAATGTAAAAAAACATTAAAACATAATGAGGCACTACAAGAAGTTTTTGCATCAGCATCCCTAAGTCTCAATCATAATAATAATTTAAGGCTAGAAGACTTCCAACATCTCTAAAATTATGCTATTCATTTCCATTTCTACACACTGATGTAGGTGCTCAATTTATCCAGGTGAGATGAAAGACATGCTGTGTGTATGTGTATAAATGAAAATCAGTTGTTAAAAATGAAATTGTTCTAATCATATTAGCTGAAGACAAATTCAAAATCAACAATGTTAGACACAACAGAGGAGGTAGATAAACACCATTTTCTTTACTAAAAAGGAAAGGTACTCTCCATCAAAATCTCAGGCAAAATATAACAGCCAAGCAACAATAACTACTGTAACTTAAACTTTGTGACTGGAAGAAGCCTTCATTGATACCAAGTTTCTTCTTTGAAAAGTATTGAAAAGTAGAGGGCTTTTTTTTTTTTTTTTTTTTTTTGAATCACATCTGTACAGGAAAAGCATAAATCACTTTGCAATTTCCCACCCTTAATGTGCGTTACGTCATAGCTGAAAGAACTGCTTCCCTTTTAAAAGTTACTCCGTACTTAATCTCAAAAGATTTTTAAAAAATAAAGCCTACCATCTTTGCAGGTCTTTCCATTCTCAAGAAGTTTCACGCCAGTCGGACACGCACACTGATAGGAGAGCTTGGTAGGGGACATCAAACACAAGTGGGAGCAGCCACCATTATTAATTCCACATGGGTTTGCAGCTGTTAAACATAAATCATACAGATTAATGCTTCTGATAACGAATGGCCTCATCTTGTGTCAAGACACATACAGCTTGTGAGTGGCAGAATTGGTGGCAGCAGCACAGATTAAAGGAGGAAACGATAAACACAGAACAAGTAAAAATTAATTCCGAGTGTTGAGCAGTGGGGTATTTATGATACCAAAACACATAGAAGTGAATGTTTCCTTTCTTGGGGAAGCAGCATTAAGGTCTAAACAAGTATCTTGTTTCCTGCTCTTCCTGGTTTCACAAACTATTCAACATGCTGGTGCTGAATGTATAGTAGTTTGTATATATAAAAACAAAATGCACAATAATGGTTAAGACAGTGGTTATTATACAAAGCTCGTCTTGCTTTATATCATCTGCCAAATTAACAGTACTTTCCATCCAAGAACTACTACTATGAAAAAAAATAAAAATAGAAAGCTGTCTCCACATTACATATGAAACAGAAAAAGGAATACAACAATAGGATAAATGTGGTGGTAAGGAGAAAGGAAACGCAGCAAAAGATCTTTTTTGGATGTTAAATACAATGTAAAGAATATTTGAGTTCTTTTTGGGTCTTGTCCCAATCACTGCACTGGAAAAGCTGTGTCATCATGAAAGTGAAACCACCAACCAACATACAGGAGGATTAATTAACACTTGCAGTTTGGGAAAGAAAATGAGGCAGCTTACCATTTGGCTGTCGCTGCTGGCTGAAAGCATGGATGTCCATGGGAGAGAAGATGTTGGAATGTATTTCACGCAGGTCCTCCCCAGTGTACTTGCTGCAGGCCAAGATCGAATGTGTGTTCCAGTCAGTCCAGTACAACTTGTCCCCGAACAGCGTCAAAGCAAATGGATGTGGAAGGGAGCCTTTAACCACTGCTTGCCTAACAGGGTACAAGGAAGAAAACGAATATTCATGCACAACTCATGCTACAGTTTTACCTGAACACAGCCCTTGTGCAAAGCAGTTTTACAGAGCAAGTACTGTTGACCAAGACTCTGTTTACTTATGGGCAACAAACCTACTAGACCCAATCTTATGAATGCCTCAGGGAGCAAAGGGGAGGTGAGACAGAAGTCTTGTTTTCAGGTTGCCTACTGAAGCTGGCAAGTCCAAGAAATTCCCGCTCAAACTCTTACCTAAGTCTGCAACTATTGGCTAGGACTCCTGTAGCATGCAACGGATGTGGGGCTCTCTGCTAGTTTTCCTATTCTGAACGCAAAGGAAAAAAAAATCTTCAGCAAATAGTTCTAGCTTAAAAAAGTAAACTTAGTTTGCAGGAATCGTTATTATGATAAATATTAAGGTTTTTTTTATTTTTTTTTTTAAAGCAGTGCACTAAACAGACTTTTACTGATCCCTACTACAGTAATGGTATCATTTCTGAGCAATCTGGGTCACTGCCTGTCTCCAGGTTCATAAACAAAATTAAAGGGTATATCCGTATATTTTATGTATATGTACATAAACACGCTCATTAGCCATCACAAAAATGCAGCACAAGCACTGCTGAAGACAGTTTTTTCCAGGTTCTTGTGATGTAGAATCTAATTATCTATACCCAGGTTCCTCAGTACTAGAATTAAGCAGCTCAATTCTCATAGTTATTTTATGTAAAATTACAGACAAACTCTCGATGGAAGGGACCCTGGAGGTCATCTGGTCCTGCTCCAAGCTGGCCGCACCATTTTTGAGTGATTCTCCCCATCTCTCTCGTCCACTGTAACTGCACAGCTGCACAAGGGTTCGTGCACTCATGCTCGTGCACAAGCTCCCAATGAAGCTACAAATATCCATCCCTCTCCCTAAGCAAAAGTTTCATACATAACTCCTTTCCAAGCATGTAGAATACTGATTGCCAAGCTCCCAACTTGCTTCTTGCAGGGGAAAGAGGACCTGTATATTTAAAATACCCAAATGCTCATGCACCACTTTAAGCAGGCCACCACTGAATTGGTTTAGTAGAGGACCAAATTACTCCTGCTTTCCAAATGAATGTTAAAATAGAACAAAGGAGTGCATTAAAGCAAGGAACTTTAAGGCATATTTTACCAATGACTCTGAGTACAAAGAAGCTACAATCATTACCATTATTTCTCCTTAGTTTCTGGAAAAAAAATCATTATCTTTTATTTTTCTATATTTTGTAGTCCTAAAAACACTCAGTTGTCATTAGAATGTTCCAGTTCTAGAATCAAACAAAAGTATCTATTTCTTGATATTTTGTATTGGAAGTTTACCTTGATCCAGAGTCAGATATGTATTTGTTTCTAATTAAATGCAAAATCTGAGCATTTTACAAAAGACTATGTAATATAATTTACAGCGGAAACATACCAGCCAAGCAGTGAAGCCAGAAAAACAAAACACGCTATTTAGCGTAAAGGAATTCTTATTCTGCCAAAATTGGTACAAATTCCATCCTCCAAATTCTAAATGCCTTCAAAAATGAATAGTTTTATTTTACAGCAGGACCTAGGATTATCTGAAGCCTTTGTAAATATGAAATCTAAGCCAAAACTCAGCAAAGAACGAGTCTGAAATCAAGTGACACGGAAGCATGCTGATAAACAAATTTTCTGAAGCATTCTTACTACCCCATTAAATATATACATATATTATATATATATATATGTGCATGTATAAGATTTTAAAGTACAAGGTAAGTTTTTAAGAGGATTTTTGGGTATGACCAGTGCCAGTAAGCTCCCAGTGAGAATAAGCCTTTGAGCCCAGCAGACAGTGCTAGCTGTACCAGACTTAGACAGCCACCTGCTCCTGTAGCAGTGCTCAGGGTGACCCTCATGGAAACACGTCCTTGCAGGGCAAGCTTCAGTAGGAGGAGGGAGCTGCTTCCTCTGACTGCACTATCAGTCTGGAAGGGAATGCTCTTAAACTGGCATCACTTGCTTAGTAGGGAGGGCTGTTGTATGAAAGTGGCTTTTGCCCCAAGTCGAATTAATGAAATACAAGGAGTATGTAATATTAGGGCTGTTATCACAATCACAAGGTGATAGCTTGCTTGAAGCCAGCACAGCCGGAGGGGCTGCTTTGCCCTCCGCAGGCAGCTCCGCTGGAAAGCACAAGGTGCGTCTGCGCCCAGGCGAGGCCTTCCCGGGGGGCTGGCAGCTCCCAGCTCACGAGGAGGAGAGCGGGGAGGGCTGGCAGGCCAGGCACGGAGAGCAGGGGAAGGAGCAGAGGAGGGAGCAAGGAAAGGTGTTCCCATGTCGGGCGCAAAGCAATCACGCTCGGCGCGACCCGCTGCCAGAGCTTGGCTTTCGGCGGGTCAGGAGAGGCAGAACGATTTCAGTCTTACGTGGTTATTTATTAAACAACTGCTGCTGAGCAAATGGAAGAGAACGACCCGTGCAGCGTTTTGAGCTCCCTGTGCACGGCACGCGCCCCACCAAACCACAGCGGCTCCACATGGACATGGACAACAGCCCTGGCCCCACTAACAACCCCGAGTGCTGCTTGCAGGAGACTCCATCCAGCCGACGGGGACATTGCCAGCCCCGAGTTGGATGTGGACGAGCCAACACCCACAGGCAGCACCACATCCTGCCAGCCGTCACCAGCCTCGCAGGCCCTTCAAATTCTGCCCTCAGCCTATTCGTGTTGTTGAAACAGTACGCCAGAGGTGACCAGCAAGTGAGAGGTGAGGAGGAGGAGTCATGTTGTTAGTTCAGTAAACATCTCCAGGGCTTCAGCAACAGGGAAAATGGCTACATATTACATGTACATGGCACTAAACACACTGGAACCTCAATAACCTTTCCTGTGCTGGGCATATAATTACACGAGTTTGCCTTAAAAAACCTTGGGGGTGACTGACATGCAGAACGTCATGATCTTTATTTAACGGTATAGGAAGGAAAGGAAAGGCAGGAAGAGGAGAGAGAAAGGAAACGAGAATTTCCACTGACATTAAATTCCATTTGGGTATATCAGGATTTCCTAAACACAGCTATTTATAGTATCAGCATGGTAATCAGAGATGCAATTACAATACAAAAAAACATATTATGCTAAAGGGATTCCTACAGCCTGAAGAAAACATAGATTCAATTTCACTATGTTCACCTTTGTTCTACTCTTACCCTGCTTGAACGGTCTGGGGAATATTTTGTGAAAGAGAAAGAATACAGAGAATAAACAAAACAGATGTAACGAGGGGCTCCTGAACTCTGAAACAGAATTAAAAAGAGAATGTTGACAGACTCCCTAACCATTTTTATATTGCATTTTATTTTTCATACCAAAAGAAAGCCACAAAAATGAAGATACAAAAATAACTAAATATAGTATCAAGATTTTTTCCCCTAGAACAGAAAAATATTTTATATCCAAGAATACAGCATAAAAGCTAATGCAATTATAGACGTTGCCTCTCTCCATGAAAACAAATAAAATCTTTAAGGTTAACAAAACCCATCTATTCCAGCTTCATTCCAGCTGCCCAGTCTGGAGACCAGGAGAGCTGCAGAGCACCTGGAGTGCTTTGGACACCCTGGCCTGTGTGACTCTGACCCATTAACTTTCCAGCTTCACAGCAGCAACTCTTAGTTCTAGCTCTGTTATAATGTAACACATCAGTATACAGACATAATACTCAGAATTAACATTACACTGAAATAACAGTCAGCTGAAATAACATTTTGCTTCACTGTTACCTGTCCGGCCAAAAATACAATGGAGCTGTTTCGAAACCAACAGAAAGAGGAAAAACATATTAACCACGCCTGAGACTATGAATCCCAAAATTTGCACAAAGGAGGTCAAAAAAGGAGAGAGCCAGAGCCCACCATCCACCGCTGTATAGAAAACTCAGTGATTATTATTAAAGCATTATCCACTGTCTCTGTCACTCAGTGAATGACAAAAGTCGCACAGAGCCTTTACCTGCCTCCCCTCCCCTTCCCCTCATCTCTGAGGTTGCCCAGGAGGGCAAAGGCATTTCCATATTTATGTCTGAATTCCCTTCTGCAGACTCCTCCAAAGGATCCCATACCAAGCACCATCTCCTAGGCTAATGCACAGGAACCAACCTACTGTTGCCTTTGCTACCTAAATTCAAATACAACTGTGAAAACTGGAAGGGAAAAAAAAGTGGCTCAGTTTACTGCTATATTCTCAATGCTACAGAATTATCCTAAGAAATAGACCTGCATTACATCCATCTCTGAGGCCTCTAAACCCAACTCACTGAAAGCAGCGTCGGTAAAGACAGAGCTAGTAGAGATGTATGAGACTGCCCAGATGCTCAGTTCAGTTACCAGGCTTGAGGATAGCTAATCCAGTTCTCTAGTGGTAAGGCACAATGAGACCATTGCATGGAAAACCTAAGTAAACGTAGATACAAAATACTTTAACTGTATCAGACATTTCACTCTTGCCACAGCATTTATGACCCAAAGGTCTGTTTCAGTAATATGAAGAATTAAACTGAGTATCTGCTTATTAGGATCCTTGATCTAGAGGGGAAAAAAGAAAAAAAAAAGGATTATTATTTTTAATAGAGATACACTTCTATTTTCTTTTGTAAATCATTTGCAACAGAGCAACTTCATCTGAAAACATGGAAATGGAGAAATTCACTAGGTAAGTATAAACCAGACAAGTATTCCATTCAACTGCTACAACGAACAATTGAAGATTAGAGTTTTATGAAGCAAAGAACTGGTACAGGAGCAAAAAAACAGAGTGGACATTTAAGTCTTCAATTGCAGCTCATATCAAATACAATGCACTAGTGATGCTGAAGCGAGGACACATCGTGTCTGTACTGCTTGTCCTGAAAAAGCATGTGATAACACCCTTTTCAGATGCATTGTCTTTATCAGCTTCATTCAGGCAGGTAAGTCCTTGCTTGGGTATTCAATTTCTAATATGGGGGGGAAAAAAGATTATCTGATAACCTTCCAGGAGGGTGACTTTCACGTAGCAAGACTTCCACCCCTTTTTACAATTAATTCTTGCTCTTTGTATTCCCATCAAGAGGAAAGGCTACTGCTTCGGTCAAATCAGGATATTTGCATTGTAGCTATGAAAAACATAAGAGGCCAAAACTTCTTGCTTTGCTGTTAACTCCTAAATTCCAGCTGCTATAGGCACTGTAAGGCACTTCAACAGAGCATGGTATTATGCCTTAATGGGCAATTTCATATGCACTAGCAGGTAAAATTTACCATACCGCTTGCCAACGACAATACAATATTCCCACCTGGAAATATGCACCATCCAGATGTAAAGACTTTCTGATTAGCTTAGATATTGTTGAAGAAAGTATTTAAGGGATGCTCACGTCTGTATTTGCTGTGTTTTATTTTACTTCTTACCTCACATGCATCTACTTTCATCTAAGATACTTGCGAGCTGAATTCTTTTGAGGCATCTTTTTCCCCCTCAGTATAGGAAAAACAAAAGCACACAGAATGCCATTTTTAAACCTGCCCTACCTTCCTTGATAAACAGAAAAGCCCTTACTCTGCAGCATGCTTTTTGAGCTTATAATATATGACAAAAAGCACACAGAGAATGGTTTTGATTATGCAAATTAATAATGTTTTACAGAAATGGTTCTTTCCATTGACAGATTAAAACGCCAGCGCATTCAGAAAATGGCAAAAGTGACACAGTCGCAACTCCTGACATTTGGAGAAACTAGCAAACGACTGAAGCAATTTCAGCACGAATCCTGTGCACCACCAAATGAAGAGAGACTACCAGATAACTGAATTTATACCCCTATCCAAGCCCTCAGATGCCCCAGGCAGGACAGGGAGCTCCAGCTCCCTCACAAACTTTGCAGTTTCCTCTTCCACCAATTTAACACAGACATTTGCAACACAAGCTGAGAAAACTAGATTTTTGCCATAAATACTTGCCCAAATATTCCTATCAGACCAAAAGCCTGGTTTTAATTACCTGAAAAAGTAAACAAGAAACACTTCATGTTGGATATTACACTGTATTTTAAAACCCAAGTATTTTCTCTTTTGCCACTTTAAGCCACAATTGCCATGAATTTCCAGAAAGTACATGTAAAAAATAACATCTCTAGCAACAGCACTTCAAATTCCAGTTTTATTGAAAGTTTGAAAAGAGTTTTGTAAATCAATGCTTGAGAAATTAAGTACATCACTTTTCAGTCCAGGCACCTTCATGACACCCTGGGCAGCTGAATGGCCTCGGGAAAGAGGCAAGGAAGCTGGTGAGGCGAAGGGCAGGGATGAGGGAGCTTGGGAAGCAGATGCACAGCCTGCTGAGCGTCCCATGTGTGTGCTCCTTCCCCTGGAGCGGCTCCTCCTCTGCTTGCAGCAGGACAGAGCTAACTCGGCCTGGGGCATCTCAGTTCACAGCCACAGCGCCGGAGAGGTGTTCTGCTGCTCCACCGGTGCTAGTCCTGCACTGCGCATTTCCCTCTTAGCAGAGACACATACAGAGGTACATGCACCTATTTGTGTGTGCACACTAATACGGATGTTTGGAAGCTGCGCCTTTCCATCAACTTATTTCATAAGCACCTGGGGGAAGAACCCAGAAATCCTCTTCAGTGGTTGAGGGAAATCAACCTTTTAACCTCACACAGCTCTACACGAAGGTATACGCCATGGCTTGCATGTAATGTCACATATTGTTCATGTTATACACAAACAACAAAAAAGAAATGCTCTTCTAAATGTAAAGACATAATATTTTTAGCTTTTCATCCAATCTGCAACTACTCATCTAAGAGAGGTGATCTGATGCTCAAAAGCAGGAAAGCAGTGCTAGAGTGCAAACCTGAGACATTCACCTTGCAAGAGCTTCCCAGCTTTCTGGCAGTTGCTGTAAGGATGTTTTCTTACAGTGGCCTCAAAACTCATCTCATTAGCACCAACACTTCCTGGGGGACCTTGTAAGTGCATTTCCCTTCAGCCAGTAACGTGTTAACTTATTAATTAGAACTGCTGCTGCAGGGTAAAGGAAGAGAAAATTAATTCAAGAGCTGCCTTAGCAGGCCAACCTATCTCGGGTAGTCTACTCACAGGAGAGCTGTCTGCAATTCAGTTTTGTTTAATTAGTCCCACAAAAAGCAACTGTTCACTCTGATAAGAGCAGAGCAAGAGCTGCAAAAAAAATCTCTTCTATGCACCAATTTTATTTTTCCATTATTACTTTGCGACATGAAAAACTGTTCATTCCTTTTTCTTGCTGGCAAACCAAGGGCATGTAGTCCTCAACTTAAGCACTCTTCCTTAGTCTATGGAGCCTGTCACCATGAAGTCACCTGGGCTGAGCAGTCTCGGGGCTAGCAGGTAACTATAAATGATCACTGCAGTAAAACCTGCAGTACTGATTTTCTCATGCACTCACTAACCACACATGCAGTGAGCGCTCCACACCCCAGGCTTGCTCACTGCCCATGCACAAGGATAAGAAGCTGCCAGATCGGTTGTGGGGCTTACCAACTTTGACACGGACTCTAACGGGTGCTTACCTAGCTCCTACCCTGTAAGGAGACAAACTTAAGACATCCCTTCCTTCTTGCCATGCACCTTACTCCTGCTTGCCTACTTTACTCTTCCACCCTTCTAACTCATGCAAACAAGAAGCCAAGCATCCACGTATGTAAATCTTCAAGTTTTAATTGCTTGGGGTACCAAGTATAGACATGATAGACTACAAAATACAAAAACAAGATTTCTTTTGTATATAAAAGTATGTCAGTAATTTTTCCTTTTTAGTCATACCAAATATTAGAGCATGATCTGAACATCTGTAATTCAAAATGTATGCATTGGTGAAACTAATTAAAATCTTCACCTCTTCAATCAATAATTCTCACCATCTCAACCTCAGAAAAAGGGGTTTTGGGGCTGTTAAAAATATTTTTTGATGCAAAGACATTAGTTAGAAGCACTCCACAACGATCACAATCACTGTATAATCAGGAGTAATTTAGATAGCAGCAGCAACAAAACCTCTTATTTTCTAAATATAAAACAAAGAAGTCAGAAGAGAGTTTAAACACCAAGATAGAATCACTAAAGCTAGCAGCTTATAAATGAGCCCCCAAAATCTGTCTCAAGTCAGATGACACAGTAGATAATTAAATTCTTTGTCCTCCCCCATTCTCCTATTTAGAATCTTCTTCTATAAGAATTAAGGTGGCCCCTTAAAAGAGGGTATTTTAAAAGGTGCATTTTAAGAGTGGGGGGTGACAAAACTGGCTTTATCTAACACTGTTTTGCTTCCGGAGGGAAACAAAACTGCCCTGACTGCAGCTACGAACACCCACCTCCTCTGGCATCTCTGCACTCAACACAGACTGGATCTCTTGGCCCATCACTCCAGAGCCTAGAGATCACAACAGGCACTCAGCTTGAGAGAGCTGTTCTCAGAGTAGATGCGTGTACGCGAGGGATCCCATTAGCACCGGGCATCGCAGGAAAGGGCCACTGCAATGGGCCCACCGGAGAAGACAAGTGGCAGGAGAAGCAGCAGCCAAAGTGTTCAGGGACAAGGGAAGTGCTGGGAAGGACTCCACAGAGCCATGCAAATATGGGCAAGGAAGAGCGCAAGGCAGGAGAGGCAAGAAGAGAAGAGATTTTTTGTTTTCCTCCTATTCCTGGTCTTGTTGAGTATCAAAAAAGCAGTTATTGATGAAGATTAGTAAAACAGTGAGTTAAAGGTCAATATATAGAAAATTAAACAGTTTATTGTTCCTGTAGTACGTCAAACATAGAAAGATGGTTTTGCTAAATAACTGAGAAAATATTTCATAAAAAAAGAATTGCTTTAAGCAGCCCTAAAAGATCTCTTTTCCTAAGGCAGACCAAGGCTAAGAGGTCACAGCAGAGAAAGAAAGATACATAAAACCCCACTGTTGACTAGCTTAACTTCTCCTGCAAGCCTTTCCTTTCCTTTCCTTCCATGATGTAATTGCAAAGAGTAAAAAACAAAACAAAAATGCCTGGATACAGATGTTGACTCTCTTCTGAATCTTCTGAACTTTCACACATGCCTAGGGACAAACAGGTGCTCTTGAAAGCACAGTGGGCTCCAGACTGCTTAAGGGAAATCATATGTACTTTCTTCTCTAAAAACCATTTCCCTCTTCTCCCCCTTAAATATTAGCATATTAGCATAATTGCATGAAATATTTCTGATAAATTTAAATAGCATTTTTAAAAAGTGCTCCTTTCAAGGGTTAGGCTGATTTTTGTTGTT
This sequence comes from Crypturellus undulatus, assembly GCA_013389825.1. Lineage (NCBI taxonomy): Eukaryota > Metazoa > Chordata > Aves > Tinamiformes > Tinamidae > Crypturellus > Crypturellus undulatus. The sequence goes on from VWPW01011969.1 coordinate 331,845, forward strand.
GATTTTAACAAATATGTAAGAGTTAACACATCTTAAAGCCTACATCACTTGTCTATACAGGTCTTTAATACAGGTTTCACTGACTCTGCAGAATTTACACTCTGGAATGAGGTAACCGATGTGACCCAGGTGATCTCCATTCTGTGCCATGAGGCACAATGCAGGCAGAGCTGCTCAGCCCCTTGCACCAAGAGAAACGGAAACCTCGACAGCCCAGTTGCCAGAATGAGTTACTGTGCGGGTAGCCAAAGGCAAGGGAATAGATGCAATTAAATAAAAACAAAATACCAAGCCAAATACATGCACAGCGCTGAGTGGCGGCCCCTCCGCAAGGAAAAGGCTGTTTCTGCTGCAGCCAAGGGCGACTAAAGAGGCAGCAGCAACTGCAGGAAATACTGAAGTAGCCACGGAGCTGGCAAGACTGGAGACGCTAGATAAGACAGAGAGATTTGTGCTCCACAGGAAGAATGTAAATAAAGATTCAGCCTATGCTGCTGTTAACTTCGATCAGAGGGCATTTTCCCAAACAAATAACATTTCAAAAGCATTGCCCCATCACAACTCATTTCCCAGGACTATCCAAACTGGTGTAGTTTTTGCGCAGAGCCTGAGACACAGCCCTTGCAAAGGCACAGCAGCCTGTGGTTACAATCAGATGCTCCTTTCCCACTCATGTAAAGACAAGGGCATATAAAAGGTGGCTCAAAAATAATAAAAGCAAGCCACCCACTTATCCTGCTGGACAAATGCATAATGTGGGGTTTAGGCATGATCATATCAGCAGTCATTTTAGTGTTGTACTTTCTTGCTATTATGTGCTTTGAAGGGTGGAGCTGTTTCTGTTTTGATTGTAATTTTTATTATTTTTTATTTTGGAAATTCCTACTAACTGTAAGCACTTCATATTTATGCATAAAATCCATATTTGCACTGTAGTTTTTCAGATCACAAGCCATCACTTTGAATCCTGTATTATGACCAGTTTGGGAGACATATATTATATACATATATATATATATATATATATATATATATAAAACTACAGATATTCACAGAATCACAGAATGGCTGAGGTTGGAAGGGACCTCTAGAGATCATCCAGTCCAACCCACCCTGCTCCAGCAGGGACACCCAGAGCACGTGGCACAGGGTGGCATCCAGGCGGGTTTGGAAGATCTCCAGAGAAGGAGACTCCACAACCTCTCTGGGCAACCTGTTCCAGGGCTCTGTCACCCTCACAGGAAAAAAGTTCTTCCTCATATGGAGGAGGAACTTCCTGTGTTTCAATTTGTACCCATTACCCCTCATCCTTTCACCAGCCACCATGGAGAAGAGCCTGGCCCCATCCTTCCTACATTCACCCCTCTGGTAGTTGACATGTTAATCAAATCTCCTCTCAGCCTTCTATTCTCCAGACTAAACAGGCTCAGCTCTTAGTCTTTTCTCATATGACATTCATCTGGTTTCACAATATCTCCATTGTTATCAAAAGAGATATAACAATATTTTTCCCTAGTCTCTAAACCTTTTAACTTCGAAACCCTAGGATTTATTTCTTTGTTTACCAGAACTGATTAAAAATAAAGACTAAAGTGACTGTGCATGACAATTTTTAGCCATTTTTTTCCATTACTTTAAAACATACTCTTCCATTTCAAATAATTCTTTTGGGGTGCTGTTAGGGTTACTTTTCCGCAAAAGATAAACAAATCAATAGCGCTTCAGAAGATATACCCATATTTCACATCTTGAATTACCCAAGATAGTTACAGTATTTATATCCAAACATACATATCTGAAACCCAGACCTGATACTTTCTCTAGGCAAACAGCATTATGAAATACTGCATAAATCAACACAATTTTTGCCCACTTAGCAGGCAGAAGAATATGACATAGCCTTTCAAGTCAGCATTGCAAGCAACCACAGACCAGCAAATAATTATCACAGAACAGTGAATATTTTTGTACATGCTGGCTATGCTCCTGCCCACAAGTCAGCATAAAACACCTGTCAGTGGAGTTCTCAGGAGAGCCTCATTTCTTCATGAGAGATTAACATTTGTGATGAAAGAAAGGACAAGTCACTAAAGATGCTGGAATAAAGGGCGCAAGAAAGGATATTTCATGCCTAGGCAAACCAGATAAAGCATCAGGAAAATGTGCAAAGGAAAGCCTTGAAAACTGAACATATCTCCTATGGTATCTCGAGCACAAGGTAAGTGTGATTCATATTTATGTGCAAACAGTACTTGTCAAAACTATTTCATTTAGTGAACAGGAGGGTCATCCTTCAAACTAAGGATAAATATGCACGTACAAAGTACCAGCCATATCTTTAAATGATAGGTGGGTATAGATCCATCAAAAATAATTACTTTCCCATTATAGCTGTTAGAGGAAAACTCTCATTTTAGAATACTTCTCTGTAAAGACCTCAGATTTTTTTTCACCATTTCTTAGTATCATAGCAATAAAGCATGAAAGACTGACTGAAAAGAGGTAAGTCTGATAGCTAGTCTTACACAGTTAAGAGTAGGATTTGGGGATCCCTTTAAAAGATAAATTTTGAGAATAAAAAACAACCCAAAAGCCCCAGGCACTTGGCTAGAGGACATCCAAAAGAAGAACACGCTTTCAATTTCACTGTGTTGGAAAGGGGAGGGTGGAAAAGGATGAAAGTGTCTGATAGCACTAGTTTACTTAACATTTTGCGAGTGCTAACATGACAAACTTGCTGCAACAGGGCTTCTGATGTGGCTTAAGCAACATCTAAGAAAAACACTGAATTTCATAGATTAGACAAAATATTCTTACCGATGACTTCCATCCAGATTTGACTTGTGGATGAAATTCAGTTTAGCATCTGCCCAATAAAGTTTCTGTTCCTCATAATCCAATGTCAGTCCATTTGGCCAATAAATATCCGTGTTGACTATAACGGCGCGGCTCGAACCATCCATTCCAGCACGTTCTATCTTTGGCACTTCTCCCCAGTCTGTCCAATACATGAACCTGTAATTATTAAAAAAAAAGACAGACAGTTACATATAAATTTGTAGTTTGATTCCTGGATACTTCTTTTGGTGAAGGTAAAAACTGCCTTTCTTCTTGCAGGGCTCTGCCTCTGGAGCTGTGCTGTGCTAGGCCTCTTCTGGGAAACACAGCAGAACAGTCACTTTACAAAAAGTTTAAGGAAACCAACTTCTAAGGCACAAACCCACAGTACAATTTAACATGATACTTCCAGATGTGCCTTTCCTTAGGTCGAATGTTGGTAATATCCAGCAGATCCTGTCACAAGCCTTCTCAGAATCCAAAATTAGAGAAGAAGGATATTAGGTTGTCATAAAAGTATATCCACCATTTCAAAATGGGTCAGAGCACCAGGGGACAACGGAAAAAAGTGAGGAAACATGGATTTGTAGCAGACATAGGAGCTGCATATGAAGCAATAACAGTTTTATGGAATTGCATAATTATTTTATCGCAGAAATTCACAGAAAGAACAGCAGTGTCTTTATAGTCACAGTTTACACCAAGTGACCACGGAAAACACTAGGTATCATCTTCTATGACTAGAGCAGCAAGTTTTAAAACATTTGGCATATATATATCGGCTCCCTTTTAAACAATGTTTAGCAAATAATGGGGAAAGAGAAGTTATCTAGTTCCATTTAAGAATGAGGTGAAGCCAAGGAAACCACCGCACTGTGGCTGGAGACCAGCAGGGAGGAGAATATTTATCCTTTTTCCGCAGGTGGTAGAAAATTGATTTACTTTTCTGGGTTGTTAACAGAAGGCAGAACTAGACCGAAATAATATATAATGTAAATATATGAGGCAAAGTGTGTCAGTGAAGCCTGTTCTGTTTTGTTGATGCAGCTGTGACAGGCTAAAAGACTACTGTCCTAAGCCACTTAGCAAAACCCCATGGTCTCTGCCAAAATACCTGCTTGTATCAGTGCTCTCTAACCTGCCTCTGTCAAAACAATCTAGATTAGGAAAGATCTGAGGCCTTTAAACTGGCCCAAATCATCGCACAACCACAATATGTCACTGTATGGTGCCCACATGTGAAGAGGCTTGGCCACCCATCCTTTAAAGAAAAACAAATGTGCAACACATTTAAGAAACATTTGCAGATGAAGTTATTCTTGGCAAAGATTTATTTATTTATTTATTTTTCATTTTTAAAAGTCAGGAAATTCCATGTCATATTTTCCCCCTTAATTCATGTCTACAGCATGTTTGTTTTAATGCACAGACATATCTGCGGACAGAAATGCAGCTGATTAACACAAATATTGCCCTATTCAATCCCAAGTGAGTCATTCTTTATGGAGCAACATCTCTGCCTTAAACACAGTGCACAAATATGTGAAGTGAATGTGTGAGACATGGTGAGAGCTACAGAGAAACTAGTTATCTGCCAGAAAGGGGGAAAAAAAAAAAAAAAAAAATCTTAAGACAGGAGGGCAAAACTGCTCAGCTGCTCAAGTTATGCAATAAAAGAGCTATATATACTTCATCTATAAATATATATAATTATATATTTTTATATATTATATATAAATATATATATTAAATATATATTTTTAAAAAGTCAGAAAAAGTCACGTAGCACTTCAGTGGAGAACATGAAAGGGAGAAAGAATGAAAACTCTTTAAAACTTCTTTAGGACGACCCTTCTCCCTGCTGTCAAGTCAAATTCTTCCAAATATGTTGTCAAGGTTAATGAGGTCCAAGGTTTTGGCCACCCTGTTAGACCAATTTTTCAGGCTCCAACAGACAGCTCATTAGCTGCTGAACAGCCTCATCTTCCTGCCTGCCTCTCACCTCTCCTGCCCACCGGAATGATTCAAGCAAAAACAGGTAGGGGAAGCTTAGTGACAAGGGCAGCGCTTTCAAGGCCTTAGAAAACCAGCCCTATTTCAGCTGCGAGCCCAGCACACACGTAACTCCCTTTGAGGCTTGTAGCACTGCCCAGCTGTTCTTCTGACCTCTGCTCCGCTCTTCCAGCCATTTTTCTTCCCCCCACTCTCATCGGTTTGCTTCCCTCCGCTTCATGTAAAACCCTCCGGGTTTTGATGTCTCCATTAAAGCCGTGTGGACGCGGTGGCTGTCGGCATGAGGAGCTGTGTCGCACAGAGGAAGTGCAGGGCCTTCCTGCACTGCGCAAGTAATGTGGGTTACTGCTGGGGGACCCTTTCTTTTGGCAACGGGATGTTTTAAGCAACTTCTTCCTGCTCATCTCGCTTCCAGCCCAGCGCTTACTTGGCCATGGAGTGAAGCAGACTGAAGAACAGGCTTGGGCTCTGACCACTCCTCAATCTGCATGCACTCCAGGGTGCTGCTCTGTGAACGGTTGCGCTTGCATGCAGGTTTCCACAGCTGCTCAGAACAGCCCTGGCGCCAGCAGCCTCCACCAAGCCATGATTTCAGGCTCTTTCCAAGCAAGGGCACTTAAGCCGTTTTTCACAGCGGCTGAGCTAGTGGCACAGGCTGCAGAAGCAGCAGGAGATGGGAGAGCTGTTGAAAGCACCTGGAAGAAATGCCCATGTAACCATGTTTTCAACAACTACAATTCCTGAGTCAAGGGAGGAATACTGTGGCATAAGCATTGAGCCAAAGGACTAAGTCCTAGTGGCTGCTCTTCTCACTTATTTATACCTTGCTAGAAACATTTTAATTCAGGAAGGAAGATTTTAAATCTATTCTAAAAAGAGAGAGAGAAATTAAGGCACCTCAAGTATTTGAAATACAGAAAACAGGTATAAATACTTACCTAAGTGAGAATCAGAGTGTTAATTATTCCTATTCTGGTTTTATAAACCTTTATCTTATAAGATTAAACTAATTAATAAAAAAAACATACAAACAACAACAACAAAAAACTTTAATCATTTTCTCCTGGAAACTTTTTTCCAGGCATGGTTAGACTCAGCATTTTTAATCATTGTGTCTCGGAGAGGCAGGGTAAGCTGAAAGCAGACAACCAAACTTTCTCTGTAAAGGAGTCAAAAGTTCCTACATACTGTAGAGTTGCAACTTAGCAGTTGTATCATTTGCCTCAAATTAAAAGGTTTTATCACGACATATATCCACTCCGCAAGATGAACAACTCCAATAAGTAACAGAGCTTCTTTTCTGAAAAGCCCGTAAGGTGGAGGCATCCTGAGGGCAGAATATTCCACATACATAGAAGAAAAGCTTGGATAGAACAAATACCAAGATTAAAAGCTATAATTTAATGGTGTTTCCTGACAGCATGCACAGTGAGGCAGAAACACTTCCCAGCACCTGCCAATGTCACGACACAGCACTTAACTGGATTTGCAAACGGCTTTGCAAAATTTAGAAATAATCAAAAATAAGTAAATAAGCAAAAAATGCTCATACCCATTTAACTATGGAGATAGTTCTTCATAAAAGAGGAGAGAGAGAGACCTCTTTAGGATACAATAATTGAGAAAGATGCTATTTATTAGATGAGAACTGTACTCATTTGTAAGAGCTTCCCTCTACAACCAAATAAGCATAAATAGGCAGTCAGACTTATTTTCAGATTTTGCTACAATAACTTATGTTGACACTCAGCACACACAAGTGATTGCTATGCAAGTTAATTTCCCCAGTGCTGACTCAGCTGCCTGTGCAACTTCCCTCATGCGCGTGCTAACAGCAGCAACGCAAAGTAACTAGTGAGCTATTAACTTCCTAAAATGCTGAACTCCCTTGCCATAAACTTCCCATTTCTCGGAACGCCATATACTCAGCTTCTTTACCCTGCGCATATTAGACCACAGCTTCTCATTTCAGCAAGGCACATCTGGCTTAAAATTGCTTGCCTTAACCACGCATTGGTAAGGCACTTGACAAAAATTAAGCAAAAAAAAAAAAAAATCTTTTTTAAACTGAAAACCAGGTCTTTTTTAATCCACTCATCACAAACACCCAAACCTAACTAGCAAGTGTCTAATTAGCAACAGTCTAAACACGCTCAAAACGCATGGCAGAAGCGGTCAGTTTTGCAGACTTCACCCCCTGCCATCCTCGGATCTCAGGGCTGGCAGATTTCTCAGGTACCTCTGCCTCAGCCCACAGCAATTCACCACCCAGAATAGTAATGCTCAGGCTGCTAAAACAAGAGCTTAGGCATTCCACATCTATTTATGTCTGCCATACACTAAAAAGTTCTTCTGAAGTGCATATTTTGTGGAAGCATACGGATACTTTTCCCAGTGTGTGTTGTATTAATCCCCCCAAGAGAAATTAGCTGTCTTGGTAAAAGTACTTTTCTGCAAATAACTGCATGCATCCTAGGACTGCTTGCAGTACACGTATTAGGCCCAGAACCACCCGTAGTCAACATGGCAGCACTGGAATTCCCACTCTAGACCTGGCTTTGGTTTCCTCTTGAGACTTTATCTAACAAGAGAAAGAAAAGCGTAAATGATGTCTTTGTTGTTTGTCTGCTTTATTTTTCAAAATAAGTGCCTAAATTCAAATACTTTATTGTTAAGAGAAGAAAAACTGTGATGAAGAGGCCACAAGCTGATCCTTTGTTTCTAGCTCAGTATCAGTAATGAAGTATAAAACCAGAAGAGGATTTTAGCGATGGTCTTTACCACTGTAAAAGCAGTTATCTTTGGAAAATCACTTCAGAAAGTCAACTGAAAGCATGATATTCTCTCACTTCCTATACCGGAAGAAATGTCACGTGCAAAAGTACCTCCAACCCATCAGGCAGTCTGTTTTAAGGCATTCTAGTTTAAAGAATACACTGGGCAACATGACAAGAAAAACACAGATGAGAGATTGCTTTTCCATTTTCACCCAGACTTGCCTGAGAATCTAGGGGAAATTATATTTGACTTAACTGGAAAACAAAACATACATGGTTGCCCTCCAGAATCATATGCATGCTGCTGTGCTTTTGGTCACAGATCCCCAGGAATTAGCCAAAGAGAAAGAGGTTCATTAAAAAACAAGCAGAAGCTATTTTTTGCTGAGTGCTCACAAAAGCAGAATTTCAATTGTCTGAGCAGGTGGAAAGGTCTCCTACTTCTTGAACCTGCAAATTAACCTTTCCTAGCTGCAGACACAGAAAGTCCAACAACATGCCTTCCACAGTTACAAAACCGAAGCCATTTTTTAGTTTATTATACAGCAAGCAGGAAACAGAACTTGTTGGAACTTTGCAGCACTAAAAAAAAATCTGAAACAACAAAATCCCCAGTTTAAGCCAAATGAATACAGAAAGAAACAATTTCCTGTTTCTGTTACCTATTTAGCACCACTGCCAGACTAGCTGACTGGAAAAATTGAAGTGAAAATGCAGATGTTTGTTGAAGCGCCTCTGCCAGTGCTCTGTACAGGAATCATTCCAGATGAAATGCAGCAAGCCCTGCAGAGGTCAGACTGCTTTTCAGCAGCAGGTAAACCAACAGAAAACTAAAACATAAGTTAACATAAGAGGAGATGGGCAAACTGTCAAAAGTAAAACTTGCCTTTCAGCTACTTTAGTTTTTCCAACTATAACAAGAAAACAGCAGAGGAAAATGAACCAGTTGATAGTTTCGACTTTCAGGAGACCTTTGTCAGTGTCTTACAGTCATAACAATCCGAGAGTTGGGTGCTGTTGCTGCTGCCTAATTCCTCAGAGTTGAGTCTCACAAAGATCTGCTTCATTCAGTGTGACCATTGCTCAAGAGCAGGCTAAAAAATAACTTTTTAAGATCATATTAAAAGATTCAGCTCCATGCACTTGGGAACTGAACAAAATGCTAAGAATAAAAGAGTAACAACATACACTTAAAACTGCTAGTGGTAGAAAGCAGTGGGATAAAATGCTAAGATTGCTGCTCATCATGTTCTGAAGATAAATTTGAAGTCTTTTGTGAATGAAAAATAATAGGTTTCCTTAAAATGACATGTATATACAAACTTCTTCCAACATTAGCACTGTAAATATTTGTAAATGAATTTAGAATTCCGTAGTTTCAAAGAGCCTTGGACTGAAACTAGACATAATTCAGCTGCAACAATAAATTTCAGTAAATTTCAATAAATTTTCAGCCTTATCTCTTTAGAGATCCTAGAACACAAGTTTTGAGAAAGCTTTTTGTTTCAGAATTTTTTAAACAGAAGAATGGATTTTCTCAGTTTTCCCCTTCTTTATATCTTAAACTGCAGCACCAGGAACATATATCTATGTCTGGTTCCAAGGCAGGAGAGCACAGTCCTATGCCCAGATCACACTGTATAGTGCAAGAGGATGAAAGGGAGAAACCTTTAAACTCAGCATGTTGTATTGCTTCTTTGAAAGAAAACTATAGTCATCCCATCGTACATCACTATGTGGTATTTTCTGCCTTGGACTGCCCAAATGGTACTACAAAGCTCCATAAACTCTACTTGCACTGTGCTGGTATAACTATCCAGCAGTCTTTCCGTAGACACTGCTTAAGCATTAGCAGCTTTTATTCAAACCTCATCACATACTTCACTCTGGGTTTGGTTTTGGCCCAGTCAGCTTCCTGAAACAGCTGTATCACCTCAGCATCAAAGGGATACCTGCTCCCAAAGGCAGTTCGGTAGAATGGGATAGCTAGTAACAAAGAGGGGTGAGGAGGAAATAATTTAGTTTAAAAACTGCTGTAGACACTGCAGACCTGCTATGTGAAGCATCCTGAGAGCCTTTCGCAATTTATTACATCATTCTTGGTCTTTCATCAGAAAAACATCCCTTTGCTATTCAGACCCTCTTTCAGTTCACTACTGCCAGCTTCACCATTTTTCTGCTTTTGATTTCTGATTCCCAATTCGCTTAAGAAATTCTAATTCTCTACCAGACCTCTTACTATTGTACTATATTTCCTGCAGCCTGCTGATTATTTCTTCCTAGTTTCTATCATTGTTTGTTGAAACAAACATATTGTTTGTTATCATATCATATCAATATCATATTGTTGGTGTGGAAATCAGTGTTACTTACAGCAGTTCAGTAAATTTACAGTGCAGTTCCTGTCCTTGCAATTTGTTTATCAATTTGTTGGTATGGAAACCAATCTGATGCTCTCTAAGGAATACGAAAGGCAAAACATTCATTTCAGGTTTTTCCCACTCAAACAGCTTTATTTGCTTGCAATGTCTTTTATTTTTTTTCCCCTCCTCCTCCAATTTGATCATCCATTGGACTCACTACATTGCTTACTCTCCTGGAGGAAAACAACATATAGTAATTAATCTTTTCATACTGTGGCATAAAGCCTTATTTTCAACTCATCAAAAACTATATGACATTCATGTGGAGTGGGGGAGTTGGGCAGAGAGGCAAAAAAAAAAAGGGGGAATAGGGAAGATCACTGTACAGAGGGCAAAAGAGTAGAAATAATAAAAGGAACCAATGCAATTAACATACAGGCCACATGGCAGTTAAGATTTACTCAGACTCCTAATTCTGGAAACAGGAGTATAGGTGGGTTTGGCTTTTACTAGGAGGGAGGAGATGTTTGCACAGAGCATTTAGAAAGAGCTGTTAAATATGGTCTGAACGCAGGCTTCACAAAATGAAACAAGTCCCTTCATTTTCATATTGAATACATTGTTAAGCAACTGAATTTTTCAGAGACTTGACTCATTTTTTTTTCTAAGTCACGATTTGCAATAAAAAGATTGCTTTTGCTTTTCTACTTCTACATTAAAACAGTTGTTTGTCAAATACTCGTAACTTCAACTTTTACTGGAAAAAAAAAGTGGTTCTGCTTTCTATTCTGCAACCACATTTGTAGTATTTATGCACCCAGCATACATTCCACTACTTATGTATTATGAAGTTAACATCAATTTAAATAGTTTCAAGTCCAAGCCATTACCATGTTGCCCCCCACGTTGCTTGCTCAGCCCAAGTGCTCAGCACTGCTCCGCTCCCCAACACCTTTCCTAGCGAGGAGCAAGCTCCATCAAGCTCGGCTAAAGCGGGGAAACAGAGCACACTTCCAAATCACAGGAACCTACGTCACTCCAAAAACTTTGGCTCTACCTTGGCTTGCTTGGGAGAAAAAATGCTCATGATTTGCCACCAGATCTCAGAAATTTAAATAATTATACCAGGTGTCACTAAAAAAAAGGCTATTTCCAAACCAGTAGTGGGGATGCTTTTCCCCAACTCTATTATAACATTGTTTTACATTCGGAAAAGAAAATATAGCTAAAAAAAGAAAAAAAAAAACTCTTAATAATCTGGCTAGATAAAACCACAAGTTCTGAAAGTAAACTGGTTACAGCGAAGGGTGAACAAGTACTACAGAAATGATACAAAGGATACACTGCTAGACCTTCTGGGAAAAGAAAAGGTAACGCGCAACAGCTTCAGAAACTACTACATATACAAACAGCATCTACAGATCACACACTTTACTTGAAAAATAAAGGTTATTTGGAACTAAATCCACCATCGCTCCAAGCAGACAGTGTCCATGTATTACTCAAAACATTAAGTTGACTTCTTAGATATACTATAAGAATCAAATGTTCAACAAATGTGACTGCGATGTTCTCTTGTGGTCACTTAAGATTTCTCCTAGGTGCTTGATAAAAAGCACCTAATGAATTACTACACGTGGCATCCACAATAGTGCCCTAGGCTGAACTTACAAGTTCAGTTTTTGTGGGGATTTCTCACCACTAATTATTAAGAACCACTTCATTTTCCTAAAAGGGAAAGAAGAGCAGAGTTTTCAGCAGTATTCTTCCTGTGAAGAACTGATGTCAGCCAAAATCCACAAGATTGCAGCAATATTTTGCTTGAAGTGCTAAACTGGCTTTCCTGCCCAGTTGATGCTAGAGGGACAAGGCTCACGCAGCTACCTGCAGCTGCACGAAAGATGTCACCTGCCCAACATGTCACTTTTTCACTTCTCTCCTGCACCAATGCAGAATGTGGACAGTAACCGATGCAGAAGGCGCCACTGGAAGGCAATCGGTGAACTACTTTCCCTGCTCCTGCACATTGCCCTCTACCTCACGTATTTTGCAGCGAATATAACACAGCCTGCAGAGAAGAATTCCTCCACCTTATCTCACCTCCGCGCTTGCAGAGGCCTCCAGGCACCTGGCACAATGGGCTCCCGCGCGCGATGAAGGCATCGACAAAGGCATCACCGGGGCCCCAGCACTCTGGTGGGGCAAAGACCATCTTCCTAACACAGTTCCACACACAGGAGGGCAGAGGCAGGACAAGTCCCACTTGTTCCTTTTCCTCCCTGAAGCCACTCAAAGCATGAGAGAAGGCTTCACAACAGAGCAAAGGGGGAAAAGCTCACAGGCATCTTTGGAAGTGCCAGTAAAGCACAGGGACAGAAGGTACCTGGGCAGTTCCTGGCAGCTGCTAAGGCTGCGCTTCAATCCTTAGAGTTTATTGCACCAATGCCAAGCCCCGGCCAAACCCGGTGCCAAGTGACACAGTTTGGAAGAACGTGACGTCAGAAAGCACCAAGCGGAGTGAAACTCTGCAAGATAACCCAGACTACTGAGCTCAAAGCCTCTCCCACACAGCATTATTACTGCAGAGGTTGCACCAAAAAAGACTCCTAAACCTATTTTAGAGCTGTTTTACCAAAACAATAAAAACATTCTTTGTATTAAAGGTACAAAGCAAGACGTCATAGTAAACAATTCTAACTGTATAAAGTAAATTACATGCCAATACATGTAAAACAAGAATAAAAAATAAGTCTCAAAAATGAATAGACATCTCTCCTCTACCAATACCATACAATTTATAGTCCAATACTTTAAAGACTCACTTTTAGATATGAGAGCCTCCTAATATAGTTGCTTTACATTAGAAAGCTGTTAGTCTCAACTCAGCTATAAAATACTTGTACTAAAATACAAGATTTTCTGTGCAGAAATACAAAATGGCATCTTTAAACAAGTGATTTCACCTGACATATAACAGCACCTGTTGTTTATGGTCACTTACTGCATTTCATTTGTTAAAAATCCTCAGAAAAAGGGAATGTTAACCTTCAGCATGGCCAAGGCTTATACACAGAGTTTTGGAACATGCACACAGAATTATGGAATTATCTCTTACTGCCAGGAGTCAGTGGGAAAAACCTGCTTATAAAAGTGAGCAGTGCAGGGGGAACACCAGCACCAACCCTGTCCGAACAGATTGCAAGGGGGAAGTTTTAGAGGATGTGCCTTTTTTCCCCACCTTCCCTACCCTGCACTTTAAATCTTTTAAAGAGGCAAAAGGAAAAATTAATTTCTCTTACATTTGAATTTTAGTAATTTTGCAGTTATTCAGTGCAATGATGGTTAATTCATTATCCCTCTACCACATTCAGGAGCCAATGCAATATATAAAAATTCCTTTCTGCCTGTACATACATATTAATCATCACTGCAACCTTAATTTTAGTTTTGATTTTGCTCTAGTGCCAAAGTTAGTGTTTCATTCAACAAAAATCAAACATTTTCAGCTAACTTCAAAATAAATATTTGGAAAGCTACTTTAAAATGCAAAAACAAATCAGAGGAAAAAATGAGTTCAAACCTGGAATGCTTTAAACCTACAATGCCCAGTGCCACCAAAGCGCACATGGCGATATACAGCACCGCTGTCATATCCTGAAACCATATCCTATGGTTTTCCTCTCCTAAACTCCTCCAGTGCTGCAATGGTCTCCTAACAACGTATGATGGAAAGACAAAGGTATCCGTCTTGTTTTAATAAGGAGAAAGCTACAGCCATCTGTGTCATTTTGCAACCTGCCTTTTGAGACAGCCTTCATGCTGAAGGAGGGAGCAACACAGTTTTCAAGTGGAAACATAGGACTGGATGCTTAGCACAGTAAGTGGTTAGTGTGCTCTGGTCCAAGTTGAAAACAAGAGGACCAAAACCCAACCTGCCAGCTGTTATGAAAATAACATAGAGTTTTTCCCTATCAGCTGCTACATACTGTTACTTTATACCTGGCAGCCAATGTGCTAGAGGATCTACAAACACACAGCACAAAAGTTCTGTAACCCTTAGTAGTTTAAATTCCCATCCACCCTTTGCTGTGGATGTAAGAAATAGCTGAAGACGCAGGGGGAAAATAGAGCAGTCCCAAGTGTGCAGGAAGCTTGGTTTCTTCCTCATGGTTGTGCCTTAAACAGGCTTCACAGCAGAAGTTAATATAGCTATGACAGCAACTTTGGTTGCTTTGGCAGAAGTTTGCACTAGTTACACAACCTCCAACAGAGCAAAAGCACAGAGAAGCTCATGGTAATACTGGAAAAATGGGCAGTGAAGCTCAGATGAAGAAAACCTGGCAGCTGCTGTGGATCCTGTCTTAAGCCTAAAACCAATATACTGAAACATTACAAACCAGGAATCCAGTTATGCAGGAGGCTGAGTCTTAAAGACACTGCACAGAACAGCATGCAAATCTTGACAAAATTACTTATATATGTAATGTATTTTATATATATACATGTATTTAAAAATTACAAAGTTTATCTGAAGTGAAGAACAATAAACAGAAAGCTGCAGATTCTGAAAACTGAAGTATCCTGATACACTCACCACGTCAGTGCAACTGCACCCCTAGAGCAGGCTACAGTTAAACCAAAGCACCAATAATTTAATGATTAGTCATTATAATGAGTAATTAAAGCCACGCAAAATAGTATTTAAACTAATTCAGACTAATATGTTAATTCAGGTTGTATTCTAACCTATCATCTTTACAGTAGATAAGATCTACTATTCTCTAATATAGAAGCATTAATTTCCAGGATTGGAAATGCAAGGCATAAAAGTGCTGTTTTCAGCTGCCACACTATCCCAGTCTCCCCAGCCACCAGTATAAAAATCTGGGGGCTTCAGCTTTGTATTTGGTGGTGTTTGCACCGCAGGAACTGCACTAGTGAGAAAACTGAAGGGATAAAAATTGTCAGGCTTTGGAAGCCTCCTCCAAGAAGGAATTTCTTGTCACACAAAGTGTCCTTATTAGGGTCTTGCTGCTATTCACACTGCAACTTTATATCCCTGATACACCCCAGACCAGAGTTTTTCCTTACTTTTTCCCCCCTCTAACACCATTCCTTTGCAGTATTACTTAACTGTAACTTCAATTCCTGAATATTTCAATTTGACCAGGGACTACCTCCATTCTCCATAAGCCTGAAATTAGGCCTGCTGAACAACTCTTTTTATTAAGCATTGGAGTATTTTTTTTTTTGTTTTTTAGCTTTATTTTTGATTTTTTCCCCATTTCTACTCCAAAACTCTATTAAGAGGCCATTTCACAATCCTTAGGGTGAAAAAGACCAGGGTAGAGAGATAGCTTCATTAATAATGACAGCACTGAACATACTGCTGACAGTTTGAGACTTGTGTCCCAACCATGCATAGCTTCATTTTACTGTATATGGTTTCTGTCCCAAGGCAACACATGATTAATTCATCTAGGTTTTGTTTTTTCTTTAAGTTTACATTATCCATCAAAACACAGCAACATGCTCATTCAACCTAACCCCTCAAAAGTTTTGCGTTAGGTAGCACTCGCCATAAAATATAAAAAAGGAAAATTCCAGATTACGTATGTGTATTATTTACTTCTTATTTTACAGGCATTGAGTTTCTGCATATGAGGGACCCAACAAATTTTTAATACAACAATTTTTAGAAGATTATCTTCTATATTATACACATACATATCCAAACATTTTGCTTTTACTCTGAATTTATTCCCTTCATATCAGGTTCAATTTAGCCTGTCCATTCCATGGTCCACTCAAGATAACAAGAGAAAGTATTGTTATAAGTCATGAACACTAATCCCTTCATGCTTGTTATCCAATTTTACCAAAGGCTTTTATCTGCTTTATTGACAATTACTGTTAAACTACCCTCTTCTGAATTGAATGCAACTGTAACTGAATGGATCTCCAGTCATATAAATGGAGGGAAAAAAAAAGCGTTAGACTACGACTGAAGACACACGTTTGGAAAAGAAGTGATGGAGACATTCAAATAAAATGAGAGTTGTATTAACAGTATACAGAAGTGATGGTAATGGTAAGGTTTTCCCCAGTATGTGAGAAATATTAACAGTATTCAGAGGAGTTTTAACTATTCGTAAGTTTGTTTGTTTTGTGGACTGCACCATGCATTAGAATAGCTTGATTCTTCACAGTACTGCATAGTGAACAGGGAAAAAAAAATAGAAGAAACACACATACAGAGCAGAGAAGCCTGTGATTCAATGGCATGTACTATTGACAGCTTGATAGAATCAGGACAATCACACAAAATATAACTAGACTACCAGGAGTCCTTACTTGAGTAAGGAAACAAATGCATAGTTAATTAACAAGACAAGAAAATAAGGCATTGAGCTTTTTGTAGCCTGGGAAAAGAAAATAGACTTGTCAATGATAGTAGGGAAGTAGTGTGGTGCTAAATTTTCTTCTAGCTAGCTCGCTTTCTACATCAATAACAATGCCATTGCTTAATTTGCAATTCATGATTTTGAAGAAAAGGCAGTCTTAACATTCTTTTCACTCTATTCTGATTATCCAATGTCTTCAGAATCAACTGAATGAGCTAATGTCATTACCTGATGAAGGACGATTACAGGTAAACCAAGATTCATTCTGTAACCAAATTTGACATCTTTGTTCTAGGACAAGAATACAAGATATTCTTCACAATGCTGTGTACAGTTCTCTGTGCTCAGGGAAGAAGCTAAAGTTCCAACTAATACATAGAATGAGAGGCTTGCGCCCTTTAATGGCTGTATTGCTGCCTTACGGCTTCTAGTACAATATTTGTCTATACACAAAATCCTCCAGCTCTAGATAGGGCTGCACTGTGTAACAGAAGACTTTCCACATTTGCTCCAGAAGCAAATGCTGAAACTACTGTGAGGACAACTAGTAAGGGAGAGGAAAAAGTATAAGGCATCAGCTTGTTTCACAGATAAAACCACTGTTCCAATGGAGTTGAAATAAAAAGAGAGTAATCAGAGTTTTATCAGTAATGATCACAGGATCTAAAGCAAGTGCAGTTCAGTCCAGGCTCATCGAATCAGGTCGATAACTATTTGGAAACTGTGTGTCCAATATACTCACATAAAACACACCAGTGAGCAATAGTTACAAAACTGACAGTTTAGGAACTCTGAAATAAATTGTCTGAGAGAAAAAAAAAGAGAAAAAAAAGCACAGTAATTTGCATTCTTAGCTGAGAAACAGAATCTACAGCTAGGGCTATGGAGCTCAACCAGCACGTGAAACTAGAATTTCTGTCAAGGAAAAGAAAAACCACCTTCCCTCAGCTCTCTCTCCCTGACTCGCAGGACCATTAAGGAAGGAACTGGGTTTTGTTTTGGAGGATAAACACAATCACTATTCCTGCCTTTTGAGCAGGCAATGAGCAGGACAGAGGAGTAGATCATTCAGAGCAAGGTGAAGGCCACAAGGCTCACTATTAGAGCTAGAAATTCTTCGCTATTTTCCCAGCTTAGGTCTAGCTAGCACACTAGGGCTGCAGCAGAGCTGCCAGCCTGGAGGCTCCAAGCATGCCAGCCTGCTGAAAAGCTGTCAAAACAAATCTTTCTAGAAAAACATGTCAATTTTGATGAATCATCTCTTTTTTCCTTTAAGAGAAATAACTCTCAGATAATACCACACTGACTTTAATTCACTCAAAATCTTTTAATAAAAGAGTTCGCTCTTACTTCTCCTTTTAATGTAGTCTATATAATTCATCTTCTCAAACTAGCAAGACACATCAGCATCTCTGCCTCCTTATATCCAGCAGCATATTAGCACCAGGTTTTTGCATTTGCACTTGCAGCTTTGCACAGGAGAGCTTTTAACATTCTTCAGTTTGCCTCATCTTCCTCCTCCCCACATCTACCCAGATGTGTTTATAATTCTTGTAGGTTTTAAAACACATTTTTCACTTTTTTTTTCCTTCCAACATGTCTAAATTGTTTGATAAATAATACCATTACAGTGAATGAACAATGGGGCAGCTGCTTCTTCATGTTTTAAAACATAATCACAAAAGGTATCAACAGTGTTGGCCTCGGCCAGAGCTACTGAGACAAGCAAATTCAGCTGTCCCTCTTGCAACAGGTATCTGAAAGGGCAGGAGAAGGAAAAGGAAGTAGGGACACCACCAGGCTCGCAAAACTTCTCAATGACAGCATTTAAAAGAGAGGTTTTTACTAGATAGATATAACATTAAAGAAGAAACTTATAGTATGCATACTAACTTGCCAAACATTTGTTTTGAAAAGAAAAATAACAAGGAAGAAGGAGAAAGAAAATCTTCAGTCATCCATATTTTAAAATAACATATCAGGGAGTAGCATGCAGTGAATACTATTTGCTCAGTGATATACAAGTCATCCCTTCCTTCCAACTATAGTCAGAAAGCAGACTACTGAAACCCTGCTTTAGACAGAGCACTGAATATGTGATGCTTTTGTCAAATTACATGCTTATGGCAGTCGTGAATTAACAGCATAAAATCCTCAACTAAATCTTTACCTAACCATTCCTTTACCTTAAGTAGTGAGCTTTTCTAGCTAAGCTGATGCAACCCAACCACTGTTTTTATTCCCCACACTCGTCCTTCTTGTGTAAGGCACCTGTTGACATTCTAAGAGTGGCTACAGAGCCTGGCTGCCTATTGCTTTATATCATGGGCCAATTTGCTTCTAAACATCAGAGTTAAGCTTTCATTACTCCAAAGGTTACACACAGAAACCCGCCTTTTGGGAGATTGCCTGTTTATCTATGCAGTTATGTTCTGGTTATACAAGTGGTTTGACAGGTTTCAACTTTAAATTAAATGCCACCTGACCCTGAACTAAAATACTCCATTGCTAGGCTTCCTGCTTCCATACTACCACCTTTCCCCAGGCTACATTTAGACCTTTATAATATTGAAAACTCACAGCTCATGCCCTCACAGATGACAAACATGAATTAAATGCTCCCCTAAGCAATCGCCTATTTTAGACTTTGTGCAGTGCTGTGATTTTTCAATTATTATCCATAGACCTAAACACAGAGAACAAATATTTCCCTTATAAACAAGGCCACATGTACTCCACAACCACTACCTTTATGTTCTAGAACACAAATAACATTCTGCAGAAATAAATATCTTCCTCTAACCACAGAGCTCTTACTCTGGTCTTGTTCAGAAAACACATATAGTTAAGTAACCCAGCCCAGCCTCGTGACTCAGTGCACTGCCCAGCACCACAGACCCCGTATAACCTACCCCAACTTGCTCAACAGCACTGCCTGGGGAGCTTGCTCAACACCACAATGGGACAAACCCAAAATATCAGCAGTTCAACTGAAACCATTCTTTGGTCATCTCCAAAAAAGGTCAGGGATCTCAGAACATACCAGACCTTGCTTTGTGCTCCTTAAATCCACCGTTTCCAAAGTGCCTTGCCTCAGACCTGAGCCTGTTGGACAGACCCTACAGCTCACATCCAGCACCTTCTCACGCAAGGGTTGCCCAGCCATTTTGCTATTTATTTAGCTTTAACACAGTAGCCTTGGAAAACAATCTTAACGCAACACAGTGTGCTACCCTTAAAATATTCATCCAATGGGTGATATTTTTCTTCCGGCAGTGACAAAACCTTGTTTGGTGGATCATTTAACTTATTTCAGAGCTCACAGAAGTAAGCAAAACTAGTCAGTAGAAGAGACAAAAACAAACAGAGGAACCAGTTCTCTAAATAAACTCACCAATGTGCTATGAAATGTGTCCACAGCAACACAGAACACTACAAGGGCAAACTAAGGGCTAAAAAAGCTGAGGAGTGCTGGACAAACTGATTGACAAAACAAGTTTGGTTCCTCTTATGACAGGCAAAGTCAACTTGGCTACTTCTCGTAAGAGTAGCAATCAAAATATTTTAAGTGCAAACAAAATGGTAGAAGAAAAAAAATGAAGCTTGGACTTCCCATGCTTTTGATGAAGTCACATTTTTTTCCACTAAAACTTTTTTAATTTAAATTAAAACCTCTTTCCACTTCACTCTCAAACTCTGCCAAATTAATAGCTTGCCTAGTACTAGTCAAATTTAAAATTCAGCCAAACCTCCAAAAAGAGAGATCAAGATTAAAACAAAATTGGATTCTGACAGAACTCACAGAACCCTACAATTAAACTTTGTTTATCCTTATTGAAGGTCAACTCTGCCCCAAAACAAAATATTACCCATACACACTACTGTCTCTAAATTCACTGTCTCACTCAAGAAAATGTAGGTGTCTGAGAAAGAATTCAAATGTTTTAAGCTCTAGAATGGATAGTAGAGCTACCCATGAAAAAAGGCCTTAGCTAAATAAGACACTTCATCACTAGAACAAAATTGGGCATGGCCATTCTTGTCAACAATTTCTATTGCTGAAATATTGAAAAAGGTGTTGTAATCAAACAGGGCATGCAAATTGCATAACTCAGCCAACAAATACCTTGGTGGAGATTCCACCAGACCTTAAATTATCACTTTATTAAATTACATGATTTCTTGTCATTGCACAGAGACACAGCTACCTTAGACCGTACATACTTTGCCTCCACTCTCTTCACCATTGGCTCCCTGAATGCAAGGATAAACGACATCATTTTATAATTTTGGAGGATAACTTTTGTTTTAAAAGACAATTCTGCAATCAGCCACACAACTGAAGGGCCCAAACCAACTCTGCTAGAATTAATACCCAGTTCTCAACAGTACCAAAGACAAGAAAAGAGATGCCAGCACTTTGTGACATCATAATCCCAGAGGGACAGTCTAAAAAGGAAGAAACAAGTCATGTAACTTCTTCAAAGCCAGTCATAAAAAAAAAGCTAACTGTTCCCATAGATTTTTCTTATTGTTCCTAAAAAAGAAGCCAGAGCTTTTCCATCAGAAAAACATTTGTCAAGCAGTCACCAAGCATATGTTTGACAAGCAACATCTCAATGTGCTTTACATTGACTTCTTGGCCATGGTCACACCAAAGGAAACTTACCTACAAGCTATAAAAAAATATGTTAGGTCTCCTGGAGACTTGTAAGTCTCCACCAGAAGATATTTGCTGAGAAGATACAAGTGTAAAAGAAAGAGACTCTTGAAAATTGCCACTCATTATTATCATGCATAGAATAGTACTGATATTTGCTCTTGTCAGCAATCATTTTTCAAGTTCTCAGCCAAGTTTCATTTTACTAGGCAGATTTGACATATAATTAAATACGGTAGAGCAATCATCCCTCACACTGTTTTAAATATGGTTTTAATCTTTTCTCATGTAACAGAATCAACATATTAAGCTTACTTGTATCTTTATACAAATTAACATGTGAACAATTTCCCTTCTGAAGGGAAGGAACTTGAAGTTAATACCGATTAATATTGAAGTTACTGAAAAAACAGCATCTGGGTCCTGCAGCAGATAAAGAGAAGCATTTCAGTGTGGACACATGATACATACCCCTAATCATCATTGTGCAAAAGCACTGTTCTTAGCTAGACATCATACTCAATATTGGCATGACAAATTAGCTATTTAATACCACAAATTTGTCTCAGCTTCATGGTCTTTCACAACAAGGAACCTGAAAACAAAAAAGCAACAACAAAAGCAGGTTACCACATGGCAGATTCTTGGAAACTTATTTAAGAGGTTTTGGATAACAAACTTGGGAGAAAAAAGCCACAGCACCATAGGATGTGTTTAATATTTGCATTACATTTGCTCCCTCAAAAAAACTAAACATAAAGCAAACTTGGAAACCTGAGGGCTTTAGTCTGGAAAGAGGATAATGTACACTGGGGCCATGGGGCAAAGAGAGAGAAAGGCACAAGTAGACACACAATTTTAAGAAAAGACTATCACTTTCTTGCACTTTCCAAGAAGCACTTACAAAGATACACCCATTTACTTGCACTGTCCTTTTTAATGCAGTTTTATTGACTTCAGAAGCTTTACAGCTGGTTTCAGAATATTTCCAACTTTTCAATAAACATTTCACATATAATATTTTATATATATATTCTGGATTTACTGTCTAGCTAACTGGCTCTGTAAATTCTTCAATTTGCAGAAAAGATTTGTTCTCATTTGAGCTGACAATTAAGAATTCTGAGATGACAATCACCAAACTCAGGCTTGGCATTAGTGACAGAAGAGTTCTTGTGCCAAATCCTTCAGGAGCAGAAGCCCAAGATTAGATTTCTTAATCTGCAATATGACAGGCAGCACTCAAAGCAAAGTTTAAATATGAAGTAACTACCATGGATGACCTTCTACCTAATTTCAAAAATGTTGTCTTTAAGCTTGTTTAATTCTTCAGGGTTGTTTTCATTCTTTTGTCTATTATTAAATATAGGATTTCTGCTACTATGTCAAATAGCCGTCAGTATGACATTTTATTTCTCATTTTCCAAAAGTTATTTCTCACAGTATGCACTACTTTGTAAAGAGAGGATCATATGAAGTGTCTTTTCCATCTTTTAACCATCCAAAAATATTAACATCTACTTCAGTCTCTTAGCTACAGACCTATACACTGATACATATTCAGAGTCCTGTGAAACATTACTTTTTTTTTTTTTTCTTCAGTGAGTAGCCCTGTCAAGATTAACAGAATAGTCACATGCAACATATTCAAGATAGTCACCAGATAAATCCTGGAAGCTGGAAGACTAAACACCCAAACAGAAAGATTTCTTTTTCTGCAAACTCCATCCAGTTTTTAGTAGGACAGCTTCTGTAACAGATTACACTTCCTCTTTGTAAATCTTCTGATAGATGTAGCATTTACACCAGTGACCTCAGCAGATAACTTATGTAGGCAATGCACACACACAGCCATACGCGGTGCTTTGGGAGATTTTACAAACATTACATGTGCAGGAAAATAGGTAGTTGCTCTCTTTCGTGTGCATTTTGGAGAGTCATAGAATAACTAATCCCTTCACAGCCACCAAAGAGAAATTCAGCTAGAAGATTTCAAGTTTAGATTACTTGCAGTTGTTTGCATAGGGTCAGGCTTCAAAAGGAGAACAGTGACAGAGACAAAGAACTTAAATAGGAACCAGAGCTCAAAAATCTCAGTCTTCCCACTCTGTTCAAGGGGTGGCCCTTTGGCATCTACAATCCTATTCTCACTGAAGAAAATGGGAAGACTTCTGTCACATTATGCAGTACTTGTACAGCCCTTGGAAACCATGAAGCCTATCAAAACTCAAAAATCCCTGAGCCTCTCTCCCAGCGATTGCTTGGCTCCAGTTTGGGTGATGTCCTGCTGGACATTCAAAAGCTTATGCATAAAAATCTACTATTCTTTTCTGACCTAAATTTTCCTTTTTTAACCTTCATTAGCTCAATAGCTATGCAAGATCAGCACTCATTTTTTGTGAAGCAAGCAACAGGAGAAGCCGTAACAGACACTGCCATGGAAATGGGCCACAGTTTAAAGGACATCTGCTCCAGACCTGGAGACTCAGGACTGGGAGCAAAGAGTTGCCCTCTGTTTCAGCTACCAACACGACCACCCTTCAGCTACGTAAACAGTGGGCAAAATGCTCAGATCACAAACTGATGAAATTTTAATGAAGCTAAAAAAAATATGCCAATATAAAGGACTCTGTTTAAGAGGTCGCAGTTTGCCAAGTCTCATTTCTGTTTTGAAATAGAACATTTTTATGCAAGACGATGATTCTTCTCCAGTTTAAGTAACAAATTTCTGTCAAACCTCAAGAACACATTGTACCTTCACGCTTTCATAGCGTCAGGCTCCTTAAATCCAAATTTGGTTTGTAGCTATAAATTGTTGATTAGGACTCTATATAATTTATTTAATACTAAAGCGTTTAGTGGTTACAAGCAGTGATCAGACCTTCACTAAAACAAATCTCTGGTTTCACTATTGGCTATGCAGCCAAGCAGCTAGGAGCCTGCCAGCCCAGCACCGAGTGCTGGCAGGAGCATCGCCTTCACAAATCCTTCTCCCCCACCAAACCACTACGGTTTTATGCACGTCTGGGGGCCAATAGAGGTTTGCAGTCAGAATCTCCCAAGATCATTTTTGGCCACAATAAGCACATTATTAAATAGTGTTTTAAACAGTGTGTCAGACCAGCACGATAAAACAACTAATTGTTTAATGAAGAAAACAGAGTTTAAAAAAAAAAAAAAAAAAAACACACAAAACCCTTGCTTTCCACATAGTTAGATCATCATTTGGGTGAGCTCCTATATAATCAGGAAAAGCAGCAGTTCACCACTTTACTAAAATTGTTAAGAGAATTTAGGCTAGGTTTTCAATAATTGAGGAAATTAGTAACAAACTATACAAAAAATACTTTGCCATACACATACCAACACACAAATGTGCACACACCTCTGGATCTTTACCAACTACTTGAGCTCCATCATATTATACGTATTTGTAGGAAATACATGCGTTTTATTCTGCACATCTGAAAGTGCTCATTGAGGATTTTCTAACATTGTAGTCAGCAAAAGGAGTCAGCAGAAGCTATAGTAAATCACATATGCATTATGAGTAATGTTTCTTTCCCCTAAATTTTTACCTCAGCCAAACTTATACGTACATCTCATTTTGGAAAGAATTTTTACAAAGTAGGTACACAAGAAAAATGCATGCTGAAAATGATAATTAAAAAGCACGTCTTATTTGAGCTTACTCAGGAGATTATCCACTCTTTAAACTGAAAGTATAGCATTATAAAATAAAACTGTATTTTATGACAAATAAATATATTTTTAGTGGCAAGAGAACCCTCTGCTCAGGAGCTGAAAAATAAATTCACACACACACATTTATTTAGAAAAAAGCTCTTTGACTTGACAGTGCTCTTAGTTACATAATCTCCTATCTTTATGATTTCTTCCTTGAAGTGACAGAAAAAACTTAATACGAGTAATGCTTCATGCTGAAAAACAGACTTAAGATGCAGAAGGGAGAAGCGATGAGATTCCCATGAGAAATGAAAATGTAAAGTACATGTAAGACAACCTTGGGTAAAGAAAGGAGGCGCAGAAGAGACTCAGAATGGATGTTGATATTTTGAAGAGTATTAAAAGTATTTAATTAAAAAGTACTGAAGTCCAGAAAATATATTACCATTTTTTATATTACTCCTCGTCAATCCAAGGAAAAAATATTTCCATGTTTATGGTTTTGGTGTGGGTTTTTTAATGTTTCATAAGGTACAATTAGCATGTTTTAAGCATAAGATACAATTAACTATACTCAGACACCACAAATACGTATTACATATACATTCTCACCCACACATATGCATTTTAAGCACACCATTTAAAAACTAGAGTATTGTTGTGGAAGAGAATCACCAGTCCATCTGAGGTCCATCAGCTCCCACAGGGATTTTATTTATTTTTTTAAATTAATCACTGCGTTGTTATGAAACACCTACAAGTACCAAAGGTTTTGAAAGCAGCTTAGAAGGCGCATCCACTATGAAGAAGTGGACGGACTGGAAATTTACCATGTAAACTACAACAGAGACTGATAAAAAGAGGGAAAATAATTTTCTCCACCTATCAGGCAGAAATCAAAAGCACCCATATTTGCTTTGCTCAGCTCATTCTCAGGTCAAGAATTGAACCACTTGGCCTATAGATCCAGCTATAACCCTGGCATACTGACTGTAACTTTTGAGATACCTTCTCCTATTCTGGGATCACCATACAAATGCCATAAATCCTTGTTTAGACATCTTATTAGGACTTTAAAATGTATGTCCCCATAGGTCCTACTTTCTTAATAGCTGCATTTGAAATGGTATCTGCTCCATTTCCTCTGTACGGTGTATTATACTGCTACCGTTTATCAGAGAATTTTAGAGAGATGACTGTATTGAAATATTCTCCATAGAAGTAATCTCATTTTTTTCCAAAAACATGGCCAAGACAGCTCTTCTACAGACTTTTATTTACTATGCACGTTAAACATGTTGATCTTTCACATAGTCAAGTGCTACAATTTTTTTTAATGAAGAATCTACACTTGAAAGAATGCGACCAGTCTGTTTTAAAATACACTAACAAGTGAATATATCAGCTATTTGCAAATAGTGATAAATCAATCCTTTCCATCAGCAAAATAATCCCAACAAATTTCCTTTTAATCAGCAAAATAACACTAAAATCTTCCTCCAAAAGAGCAAAATGCTGCCCCCAAAGAACAAATGTGAATTTCCTCTACATATTCCACAATACATATCAAAAAATTGGCTCAGAAACACATTTTAGCCTCCCAAAGCAGAACGTTACCAGCTTTAAAAGAATAAAACAAAAACCCAAACAGCTTTATCTCGATAGTAAATGACAAAAACATCTCTTCATTTAAGAATGAAGAATCCCCTTTTCTCTAGCGCTTGTTCTTCTACCTCCACACCCAAAAACTCCCTGAAAAAGCAGACTCCTCTGCACAAAACAGAAAACCACTACGCTCCTCCCCTGCAACTTATACATTTCTGCTGTATGCTACAGACGTGCTCACTGAATGTATAACACAGTGGCCTATATTTTGCAGCAAGAGCTTTTGAGTATAAACTCAGCTTATGGTAGAACATATTATAAATAAGCTTTGCTGGTAAAAAAGGGAAGAGCAGCAGCAGGATGAACGAGGAAAGTTTAAAATACCTTGGAATGAGTCGCATCAGCAAAAGCAGAGAGCTGCCAATAATGTTCCCCTTTTTGGACCAGACATAGGTCTGGTTTTAGCACACACTCTCTGTAAGGCTCATCACCGTTTCCAGAAATCTCCAAAATGACCGGCCTTGAAGTAGTAAACAGACTACAAGACTACAAATAAACCTTTCCTTTAAGGTGAAATTTAAAAATAAATTTCTTACGGCACTTTCCATTATTAAACTGAGCCAGTTCCAATTATTTTACAGAGCAACCAAAAGCTCTCTCTCCACTAAAAAAAGAAACCTAAAATGTGATGGATTCTAAACTACTGATATCCTGATAAAGACCTCCAAGTTAGACAAGTAATATTTTGCAAGGGGAAGGGAGACTATTTCCTTGTTTGGCTGCCTCTCCTCAGAAAGGGTAAGGATGTTCTTTAAAAACCACTGTACTACTACAACAATATTACTACTCTTCAGCAAAAAGGTAGAACAAATTACATATCACATATGGGGAATTGATTTGGCCCCCTCTGACTCGCTATTAAGTTATTAAAAATTCTCTCAGAGTATTTTTAAAACATATAAGTTCACATACATTTAAAAAATTAGCATGTTAGCCAGTAATGGCTACCAGAAATTAAATCATGTTTTAAAATACAGTTTCCCCTGTCTTCACTCCAACTTGTATTCAAAATGTTGTTAGTACAAACTTGTTTGTTCATAAAACTTTTAAAAATATGTCTTCATAGTCTAGACGTGGATGTTAGTTATAATTGCAATGACTGAAAATGCAGATAAACAGAAGTATGCCCGAAGACTCATCACCAGAAGCTATTCTCCAAGAGCAGAAATTACCACCTCAGTTTAAATACTTAGTTCTAGCTTACTAAATAATACTTCAGGTAAAAATCTCAAGTGTGCATCTTATTTCAAAACAAATCCTTATCGCTGTTACCATCGCAGCAGAGAGGTACGCGTTAAGGGACAGGCTGCCTTATCCTCTTTAAGTGTCTGTAGCAACAGTCAACAGGCTATCATTCAACAGGCCACACTCACATGCCTCGGAGAAAAAGTCCCACAACCCAACAAGGGGGAAATAAAGAAATGAGCAGACTTGGTGTTTTGGCAGAGAAACTCTACACAGTGCTTCAAGATGTTACAAATTTACTCAAAGTGAAGCCACAGAAAGGAAAGCAGAGCCCCAGCTGATCCAGTCTGCAGGTCTTGCTCACTAGCCCAAGCACTGAAATAAAGTAAAGGGGTAAAAAAGGGTATTTCCAACTTGTCTAGAGCTAAAAACATCTAGAATTTTAAGGTTGACAAATCTATAAGAAGCATATTCCTCTTCTAAAGGTTCATTCTGTGCATTTGAGTTTGATTTCTAACAAGACAATCTCTCCTATCTCCTCCCAGAAAGTTTGATAAAATGCCTGAAAAGTGAGGAAAGCAAAATAGTGAATACATTCTTGGGAGTTCCTGGCAACCCTGAGCAGTAGACTGAGGATAGACAGTTAATGGCAGTAAACCAGCACAGCAAGATTTACAAGAGTGGTCACCTCTCCAATCCTTGTCTCTGCTTTAAATATGTGCGTTTCTGGTTACTTTCTGGTTACCTTCCTTCTCCTCCTTCAGACAGGAAGAGAGACAAGGAGAAAGCAGGGAACTTTTAGAGCTGTGCAAAACAACAGCACCTTCACTACATGGCATCTAAGCACACAGAAATATCCTAACAACAGGCTGGAGACCAGCACTGCAGAAAGATTTCAAACCAGGTGAAGATTTGCAAAAGAACTCTTCAAAATGAATAGATATATCCAATGAGATTAAAAGCAAGTGAAGCTCCAGAAGATACTACCAAATGCTTTATTACAGTATTTGAACAGTGGCCAATCTTCTTGGTCCCACAAGCGAAGATCTTCATATGATCAAGACCCCAAATGCCCTATGTTTCAGAAGCAGAGGCATGTCTGGGAATCTCTTGCTCAGTCTAGGCAATCTCTTTTGAGTTATTCTGCTGCATCTGGGTATTCAGATGACTCAAGAGTCCCTGTGCTTAGCTTCCCATACCGCTAGTGGCATTAGGTTGCATTTTTGATCTTTAAGTGTTGTGTGCAACTCAAAAAACAGGGCAATCCACTAGCAAAATCAGGACAGCCTGTGCAACACTATTGCTACCTTCTGGGTTACCTTCATTAGTTTTAAGTTACCAGCAAGTATGTTTTTGTTTAATATCCTAGTTGTTATTAGATTTTAGAGTAGTCTTCTCCTCTCCAAACAAAAAATGTCATTTGGTCTAGAAGAGACAGATCCAACAGCCTCAATATTCTAACACTGAAATGAATGCAAAAACTAACAAACCTAAAGAACAGTGCAGTATTTGACAGCAACAATATCCACTGATAAATGGAGTTTGCTAATATGAAAATAATTATATACAGCTATAAAGCTACATATAAGGTACCCATGCAGTTTGCAGGTTTCAAATCAGCTTGAAACTTGTACATGATTCATCTACTAATCCTAAAGAAAACCTGATTGCACAGGACAAGCCATATACCAAATAGTAAGGCCAGTGCCCTAACCTGGTGCCTGTGAATATGTCAGTATCAGTACGAGCCTCAGAAAACAAACTTTCAGGTAGAAGCAATCGGCTCAAGGGAGCTGGCATAGGGCAAAGGGAGACAGGGAGCAAAGCGTCTTGCTACAAGCGCTGTTGTTAGATCTTGCATGCAAGGTGCCACCTTATATAGCACTGACTCATGCAAATATAAGAAAACCTTCACTGCAGACTTAGAGAAATCCCAGTAACTTTCATCATTTTTAAATGACTTTTTACTACTCAAGGACACTGTAACTTATAAAAAAGGGAAAATAATTGATTATATTGTTTTATAGCATGCACTACTCAACAACCAAGTTTCATGGAAACTTGATGGTATACGATGTGCAGATAAGGTCTGTACTATGACTGCAAGAATTCATTGGGTTTTATATATTTAAATACCATTTTCCATCTTTAGGGGAAAAAATGGGGGGAAGAGCAGGAGGGTAGGCAGGGAAGAAGGGGAAAAAAACCCACCAGAAAATATTTGAATTCCCTGGAAGTTTTTAAATGAAAAATAAAAGTCTTTAGGCAAAGTGTCAGATCTATAGAGTTTTCCAACATGCAAACTGTTTCATCCAGTAATTAACCTAAACCATCATAAAAGTGTTGGAGCTCTTTGTACTCTAATTCTGTTCATTAACTGAAAACCCTCTAACCTGAAAGCTTAACAAGAGTTTAACAATTAAGGTAACTCTATAAGAGTGACTTCATTTAGAACAGGTCCTGAAAAGTAAGCAATTAGTCAGCACTTCTAGGAGGCACTTAAAATTCCTTCTGGAGTTGAACAATACATCTAGAAATGAGAGAAGTCAGTTCATTTTGATAGCAGTGCTTATGAGGAAAGCTGAGCAAGTTTTTTTAAAGGGCTATTTGGAGTGGTGGGAGGAATGTAACCATGATAGAATCTTTTCTCATAGCGATCCAAGGCCATTTAAATTAATAAACACTCCCCAACCAAACAAAAAAAACTCATTCCCCACCACACACCAAAAAGACTCCACCAAACAAAAAACAACCCCCCACAAAGAGCTTTACAGATTTACAATGTATATAGAAAGCTTTTCTACTTCCTTGACTAAGTGAGCAACTCCTAAACTCACTGCACATGTTGATCTGCTTCCTGCTTTTCCCTGGAAAAAGTCAGAAAGACTGGAACACTGGCAAAACATTGCATTTGGCCTCTATGGAACACTGCCACAGAAATGCACCACTCATTACAGGATATTTGTGTTTGCTTAAATCATTTTTAAGTTTATTCCACTGTAGTCATGCTCATGTTTTTAGCAACACAGATATGTCTAATAAATATACAGATGCATACTTGCACAAGATGCATGAGCATACTTCAGCTTTAAGCACTTTAAGTACCCTACTTCAGGTAATCTTAACTGAAAAAACTAATGAATATTGGAATTTGTGGGTAGTTATGATCTTAGTGTTAAATTTACTGCTAAATCACTTACAAATCTATATGCTCTTGCAATTCACAGTATCTGAAGTAGTCATCAACTGTATGTAGGCAAAAACAGGCTAGAATCCAGCAAAAGGAGATAGATTTTAATTTTAAGCTTTGGATTTTTCTGACTCTTCTTAGACCCCTTCCTACCACTGTCTGCCAGAGAACACTATGCAACCCAAATATATCTATATGGAAAAAAAAATGGCAAAAACATAAGAAAAGATCTGGATTTAAAAAAAATATATATTTTTTTTTATATAAATATATAAATATTTATATATATAATATTTATATTCACAGGGCGACTAGAATGATCAGGGGCCTGGAACCCCTGTCCTATGAGGAGAGGCTGAGGGAGCTGGGCTTGTTCAACCTGGAGCAGAGAAGGCTGAGAGGGGATCTGATCTGTGTCTATAAGTGCCTCAAGGGAGGCAATGAGGAGGATGGGGCTGGCCTCTTTTCACTGGTGGTCACTGACAGAACCAGAGGAAATGGCCACAAACTGAGGCATAAAAAGTTCCACGGGAACTTAAGGAAGAACTTCTTGACGGTGAGGGTGACAGAGCACTGGAACAGGCTGCCCAGAGAGGGTGTGGAGTCTCCTTCTCCGCAGATCTTCAAGACCCGCTTGGATGCAGTCCTGTGCCACGTGCTCTAGGTGGCCCTGCGTGTGCAGGGGGGTTGGACTAGATGACCTCTAGAGGTCCCTTCCAACCTTAGGCATTCTATGATTCTATGTGCTGATGCCATCTTGCCACCTATATTTCAAGCTTTGGAGAAAGTTCGGAAGTGTGAACAGATTTATTAACAACTCTGAGGTTTTATACCATAAAATTGCATACAAAAGCTGCTACTTTCACAATAGACAGTAAATAGATATATTACTGTATTAGCTTCCTCCCTTCCTGAAACACACTGTACATTTAACAGCTTAAAAAATGATCTCTAGGAAGCTTCAGACAAAAGTGTCTTTCAATTAGTCCTTTTTTAATGCAGTAAAAATACATGTATATTTTACTCCCACTGCTTTAATAGATCGGAACAGAAAGAGTTACAACATTTTGACTTCATTTCTCTTTTCTAGCTCTGTTTTAGAGTGGGATGGGTTCAAATTATAGCTTTTCTTGTATCCTTCCACGGTTTTAGAATTTAATAAATATAAACCAAAGCCAATGATAACAGTTTCAAGTAGTTAGAAGATGGAAAAAGATCAAGGCCATCCTCTTGCTATTTCCAAAATTGTCCATAAAAGTAATTCAAACCTTTTTCCTGTATATTGTCAAAGGCTTATTGAAGGAGTGGAAGAAAACACTGATTTACCACATTTCTAAGAAGTTCAGGGAGGAAGCCATTCTTCTCTTCGGAAAGACTCAAACACTTAAGTTCAACAAATTAAAATATAAAGAAAATATATTAGGGTAGCATGTGAAACAGACAGTTCTTTCAAAAAAAATCTAAAGTATTAAGAGGTGGGGCAGGGGGAAACTGCTCCTGCTAGCCATTCAAATACTACCATCAAACCACAAGTGCATTTAGTATTCTGGCAACCACAGCTTAGTCTTAGGAACGGACTAAAAAAAAAAAAAAGGAATTACTCACTTAAAGTGATTTACAAAGACTTAAGTAGGAGTTGGGAAAAATTAAATCCAGAATTACTCAAAGTGATTTACAAAGACTTAGTAGGAGTTGGGAAAAATTAAATCCATCCTAGGTCTAGTTAATCTCAAAGATGGAACATTGAAGAAAGGAGAGAGGGGAGAGGAAAAAAAATACCATACACCAGTCCTCACAAGTGGAGAGCAGAGTCTTTCAGTAAGTTTTCTAATTAAGTGCTAATAAATGTCTCAAAACGCCAATGTCACACACTAGTTTCTCACAGTTATTATGCTATCGCAATAAAGCATAAACATCAACACTGAACAAGGCCCCACCAACTTCCCATACTCAATACAGCAGTGCGGGATAAGCTCCGCCAGCAGCAGGTAATGGCCTTTCAAGTAGGCTGCGCCCATTTTAAAATTTCTGTTATCTTCTGCTCTGCATCGTTTCCTCCAATACACTTTTCCGGATGTCTGATAATTCCAGGTTGTTCACAAATCAAAAAAAAAAAAAATACAATTTCTGAAGGGTAAATTATTTTCAAAACACACTGAAAGGAAATAATGCAAAACAGTTTAAGATACCTTTTATAACAATATCATTAATTATTTAGATTCATTTAACCAACAAGTAGCAGCAGAGATTTTAATACTTAAAAAAAAAAGAGTAATTTGCAAAGAAAGACTTACCCTCTTGCAGGATCTAAGGCAATTGCTCTGGGTTGATCCAATTCTTGCCAAAATAAAACTTTTCTCAGTGATCCATCTAAATTAGAAACTTCAATCCGATTTGTTTCAGAATCTGTCCAGTATAATTTTTCTCCCAGCCAGTCACATGCCAGCCCATCAGGTGACAAAAGTCCAGAAACAACCACATTTTGTACACTCCCGGATTTATTGAACTCTGTTCGCTTAATGGCCTCTTCGCTTACATCGCTCCAGTAGATCAAGCCCTGTGCGAACACGAAGTCCACTGCCGCCGCGTCCTCCAAGCCGCCCACGACGACGGTTGCGTTCTCCCTGCCGTTCGCAGCGTCCACCAGGCGCAGATCACGGCGGTTCGCGTACAGTAGCAGCGGGGCGCCTTTAAAGGGGAGAAATCAGGGGCGGAGGTTAGACAGAGACGTTAACACTGCACCAATCAAGTACAACTTAGGGGCTGCTGCAACACAACTGTGCAACTACTAAACTAAGAAATCAAAGAAAAGGGGAGTATTCTGAAGTTTGACTGAAAGCCTTTGAGTCAGTGCTTTTCAACAGCACTACAACTGAAGATGGTAACTTTGTAATGGGCAGCTCATTATTCTAGGCTGTGCATTATTAAAATAAGATTAAAAGGAAAAGGAAGAGAACAAAGAAAACAGAGGTTTGAAAGGCCCAAATGACACTTTTCTGTATGCTTAAATAAGAGCCTGAAAGATGAAGGTAAAGCAGCTTTCTAAGTCTTCAACACTGGCCATCAGTGCAATGGTTTTTTGTTAGAATTTAGTAATGTATGCCCAACAAACCTTCATAAAAACCTAACTCAGATCAGGCTGTAAGAGACATTCTTGTATTGTTACTCTCTGAAGTCATACATTCTAGATATTTTATATATAAAGTAAACAAACACAAAATGCTTTGCACAGCCCAAGATGAATGATGTTTTATAAAGCATCACTGTGAAGAAGTAGAGAAAGGATAAAAGTACAAAGCTGGACAATGCATTCTTTCAAACTCCCCCACTCTTGTGCTTTGCTCCTTAATGCAAAGCCTTTACGCTCACAGTCTTTATTTGCTTGCTGTATCAATTTGCACGCACTGCAGTTTTCATATATAACATATGAAGACTCACTCAATAAGGTGACTTCAATGAACACTAGTAACCCTGAAAACACACCTTTAAAAATACAATGTGCCTGTTAAACTCTCCTTAACCACCAGTAATATATGAGATCCTGAAAGTCCCAGTCATGTTTCTACTTCAAAAAAATGCATGTGTGAGGGGTGGTTGTTTGTTTTTAAAAAATGAGAAAAAAAAATCATCCCTTTAAAAATCACTGTCAAAAAAACACCTGCCTCTCACTGATTACATGGACACTACCGTGGTGAAGCCAAGCAGCAGTATCTAGACACACATTGTGGTTGGCATGCAAAATACTCACATATCTATCATCTAGTAATTTTCCAGATTTATTCATCACTACAGGTGGACTATAGGATATCCACTTCAAGAGGGAAGCATGTCCTAACAGAAAGGTCTGCACCTAGAGAACCAATAGACTTTGCTGACAGAAATGATATAGTTTTTATATGGGGGATTCATAATGAAATTAAAAATATCATTGCAAAATAAATACATATTAAAAAAAATGAAAATTCTGAGATCAGACTACTACTCTACTTATTGCAAAGCTGTTTATCAAAGACACTGCTGCATGTGTACCCAGAGACACTGGAGACAATATGTACTCCTTAACCTACCTGCAGCTAAACAAGAGCTGCTATATGTGCTTAGAAACCTTTCCCCCTGCCTTGGAAAATTGTTTAGCTTGTCTGCATACTTTTAGAAACTCTGAATGTAAATTAATTTATGATGATCATTTGACTTTCCATAGAAAGTTACCTAAGTAATTTGAGGAGCATGGGACACTGGGGTGGGAGTGGGGGGGGGGCACACTGTTGTATTAAATTTATATCCTAACGCGTAGAAAACTATCAGTTATGCAGCAAAACATCAGTTTAGAGAGCATATTTCCACAGATAAGCAGTGGAACTTTAAATTAGAGAGCAGTATCCTTT
Source organism: Crypturellus undulatus (assembly GCA_013389825.1). NCBI lineage: Eukaryota > Metazoa > Chordata > Aves > Tinamiformes > Tinamidae > Crypturellus > Crypturellus undulatus. The sequence goes on from VWPW01011969.1 coordinate 367,012, forward strand.
CATTTAAATGGGTTTATTATCTTGCTGTTTTAATGTCTTGCCTAACTTCCCACCTCCTAAAGACGTGGGACATAGCACAGCAGAATTTAAGTACGTGTTGCTTAAAAAGAATGTGCATAGGGGGAAAGAGAAGAAATCAATAACTTAAAGCAGTGTATGTACGCAGATACTTAACTGCCCCATACAATCATAACCTGAAAAATGCAGCTATTGGCCACCTCAGTGTCACCGAGTACAGCACAGGAAAGCGTGCAGTCACCTGGCAGAGCTCTCTCCAACAAGACAGCAAGCCCAACATTAGGAACAAGGTAAGCTCAGGCACAGACGCACGTGGGCTGCGTTATGTACAGCACAAGGCTGACAGCCCCCGTGCCCCAGCATGCGCCCAACGGAAAACCCAGCACATCGAGTGTCACCTCTGAGCGCGGGGGGACCCCTGAGCCCAACGCGAGCACCTCACGCAGGCTGTTCGCTCGCACCAGAGCTCACACCTGGCTGCAGAAAACATCCCTCTCCTAAGCAATACAGGTCTTCAGCAGCAGCTTGGACACAGCCCAGCCCAGCAAGGACACGGCTGTGCACAGACGCATTCACAGCCGCAGCTCAAGGCACATTTGCAGGCCTGGTGGATGAGAACATGAAGCTCTCCAACTTGTTGCAACATTTGGGAACTGAGTACGCACCACCAAAATAATAAAAAACAGGTTTGTTCCCTTACCCTTTCCAAATATTCCCAGAAATCACAAAGGCTTTAAGAACCAATGAAGCCCAACAACTGAAGCCGGCAGCACTGTTACCAAGTATCATCTTTGCCTGTTGCTTTAATCAAACAGAACCATGCTTTTCCAAAAGGAAAATTGTTGCAGAAGACTGAGGTACCCAGGACCCAAAATCCAAAGAACCTGAAAAGAATGGCTCTTTTGAATAACATTATGCACCAAACTAAACACCTTCAGGAAGGTATCCCAAAGACACTCCTTCAAAGCTAAGCACCTGTTTCACTTAAATTTCTGATAGGACAAGGAGATGCAACCTTTTCCTCTCTTTTAAGAAGCCGAATCAGAACTCTTCTCATGTTTCTGTAGAGATCACTAACATTAACTGCATCAAACCATAACACACTGAAAAATAAATCTACACTTTGAAAAATAAAAGAAAAATGCCTGTCTTTAGGGGGGAAAAAAAATCCCCAAACTACAAAACCCATAATACATGTTCCAATATGTAGTTTGTTCTTCCAATTACGAAGCACCCAACTCAGATTAAGAGTTATGTTTAGCTATAAACTAATTATAGCATAACTATGCTATAACTATAGCATAGTTTGTTGTTCACATCAGCCAACAAGAATAAGTGTTTTCTTTGCAAACGTAAGCAACAAGAGAAAAAAAAAAAAAACACACTTCAACCATAAAAGTCTGTTGAGTCATAATGCCCGTCACCAAATCTTCTTTTTAACACAGCTAATCACAGCGCTTTCCATAAACCTATCAGACTCAAAATTCAGCCTTCACCTTTTTAATCTACCACTGCCTCTAGAACTGCACATCAAAACCCCACTCCTTACCACCTAATTTTACATCTTGTACCAAGGTATTTCTCTTAGCTAAAATCTTTGCCAAGCTTTTCTCTTAGCTAAAAATCATCTCTCTCCCCAGTACTAAAACCTCCTAATCCCAAAGATATTCAAGCCTTGCTTCCTGAAGACTTTAGTCTCTTTTTGTACATCTTATTTGTAAACATCTAATACTAGATTTACAAGGGTGCAGCTACAGGATGAAAAAAGGGATGATCCAACACAAAGAATAAAATCATTTGACTAGAATAACAAGAAAAGTTGAAAAATCAAGAGGCATCTTTAAACTGGCAGAATTTGTCACACTGTTTTTGTAACGAGACCACACCAGAGGCATTTCTCACAAATTCCTGCTTGATCCCTTCCACTTTCAGTGATCTGTGATACGTCTGGGTGCCAAGAGATCAACACTACCTTCAACAGACACTCTTTTTTCTTTTTCCCTCGTCTCTGTCTCTTTCTCCTTCTGCACTCTTCTTCTCTCCACTGAGCAGGAATTCAGACTGGTTGAGGCAATTCAGCATCATCTCATTTTTCCACCCCTTTTTATCTTATTTCCAAACCCTGGCAGTGCAGTTCTACCCTTTGCTTAGTTAAGGGCCATTCCTCAAGCTGATTTGAAATTATTACATCAGTGAAAGGTTCGACAGGGTTAGTGAGTCAAAATCAAGAGGGGGTCCAGTAAACTCCAAAACCAACACGGGGCAAGCAGTAGGGAGCTGGAAGGGGAGCAGCTCTCCCGCTTTTGCTGGCAGCCTGTTGGATCTGCTCAAGAAGCAACCGGAGCCACACACTGCTTCCTCCCTGGCTCCACCTTCAGCTGCACATTCCTGACTTCCGCTTTCCACAAGCACTTGCCTGATACCACAGTGAGACAGTGCAGGCAGCTACGTTAGCAGAAAAAGAAGAAAGAGGAGCAAAAAAGTAGCTTTCAGTCAGTCATCACCTGGAACCAGTTCAGCACAACACAAGCAGTGATGCACCAGGCAAAGGCAGGAACCAGTGGCTTGCTAACTTCTAATGGAGGAAGAGGAGTCACGAAAACCTAAGGGGCCAACCTCATTTGTGCCGACATCCCCCAGTGCGCTCCAGCCACTAACAGAGTGCCCAAGCGCTAAAAGTGACATCCTTGCAAAAGGCCATCTACAAAACCTAGAGACTGTTAAACTGGAAGACCACAGGCAAGTATTCACCAAGCTGCAAACTACCCCACTTTACATCTGCTCATGAAGAGCTCGGAGCAGCCACAGGTGATTCAATATTATCAAGTTCCAAGTATAGAGCCATAATGGCAGCAAACAAAAGAACTAAAAAAGAGAAGATGCAGCACTGAAAACATGCCACACCAACTAGATAAGACACCATCAATGCAAGGGATTTGCAAAATGCCTTGGAGGAGTAACACGCACCTACATCCAGCCCCCAAGGGAAGGAAAGTAGGAGAACAAAAAAAAAAAAAAAAAACAAAAAAAAAAAAAAAAAAACAAAAAAAAAAAAAAAAAAAAAAAAAAAAAAAAAAAAAAAAAAAAAAAAAAAAAAAAAAAAAGACCATTAATTATCACCTCTGCAAAATTGTTCTTTACAGAAAAATTTTATATCCTACAACTCTATTTCTAAATTGCCACAGAGAAAGCCAACACAAGAACATAACAAAAAAAAGAAAACAAACAAACACACTATCAGCAGACATACGGGCTCTGTCCAAAGCAGTGGTGAGGTATTTCCCTCCACAGGTTTCAAATTTCTTCAGCTTTGCTCACAAAAAGGAATTTTGTCTATTTGTTCTCTGAGAATGCCTGTGTTTTATTCCTTAGTTTAGAGAAGTAAGGAAGAAGGGATTTGTACAGGGTTTTAAGTTTTGGCTCCTGCCCGTGATGTGGGGGTAGGCAAAAAGACTGCAATAAGAACTAAAATCATGCTCCTCCTCCTCCGGAGAAACACAAATGAAGGCAGTGTCTGTAATGAAGCAGGGCTGTTGTGGATGGTTGAGGCAACACTGAGAATAAAACTCTGGGAGATTATTGTATCAATCAGAAGATTTCACATTGCAATGAAAGACAAAACAAAAGCTTCCCCAAAAGGCAGAGACCCGGGACCAGAGAATGATGGTTCATTTTTTCAAACTCACCAAAAAAAAAAAAAAAAAAAAAAAAAAAAAAAAAAAAAAAAAAAAAAAAAAAAAAAACTCTTCAGGAATGACACAGTTGTTTCAGCACAGCAAGCAGTAGGCCAGAGTTTTTGTACCGAGTACTCTGCCACAACTTTTTGATCTCTTCCACATAATTTTTAATCAGGTAGAATAATGAACAGCAGTGGCACTGACATCAGCCTCCATTACACCTTCACTAGGGAGGGAGAGCTCTCCTCTACCTGAACTTCTCTGTTCTCACAAATATACTTGCAGGACATAGCAGGCAAGCAGCCCAAGCTTGTCCTGGAGGACCCTTCCTCCTCTTTTCAGCTAACCAAAAGCACTTTCCACAATCTAAAGCTGTTCGGATAATAATGGCAGAGGTTGCAGGGATGGTCAGGATTGACAGGGAATGACATAAGTCAAAACATTAGTGAAAAAGCAGAGACACCAAGCAGCAGCAATGGCATGTAGATTACATGCTCGGTCTCTACTGTTTGCAGGACTTTGGCCAGCCAGGAACTGCAGAAAACTCGGGCATCCTACAAGACTAACCGATACAAAGGCAGAATAATGGAAAAAATTTCCTTTCCTAAAAGACTAGGAGGGTGTAAGTGAAGACAATTAGAGAAAAAAATGCACATGTGAAGGATAGAAGTGTCAGGTACGGGCACACGAAGCCCATCAGGTTGGCAGAACAGGGCAGCCGAAACACGCCACATATCCCAGTGCACTCAGGCAAGGGGCCTCCCAAGCGGCAGGCACCACTTTAACGCTGTCCCACCGGCAACACAGCCATCCAGGCACCACTGGCTACCTCCTAACTATTGCAGCAAGTCTCCACACAGAGGGCCGCATTCACAGGGCCTCACAGGGAGAGGCCACTCCACTCACATTTCTATAACACTGACTCTCCTGCCTGAAATTCTCCCCATTGCACCCTTGTGGAGATAAGAGGCATCACGTTGACAGGCAGTTGACATCTTTGTAACAGTCTGCTGAACCTCTCTTGCTGAGTGCCATCCAGCTTAAGCAGAGAAGTATGCTACCTGGATAGACTCTACACCACTATCCACACCACCATCCCCTTAACTATCTCACTACTTACACGAGGGCTCCATAAAGCAGCAGGAAAACAGAGGTGACCTGCCAGCAGAACAGTACACTTTCCTAGGACAGTAACAGACCCTAAAAAGTGGGAAGGCTCATAGGTATACGTGACCAGGTACCACCATGATCCATATTTTTGAATACAAAAATCTCAACATTAGATTTTCTACTTCCTCAAGTGTCCTCTTAACCTTCATTCAACTCAGTCTTTCCAGTCTCTCTGAAGGTGGTCAGAATTACGCAGTCCTGTAGATGAAGATCACTTATTCCATGTACATTGCTAATAATACTTCCCTAGTTTTACTAGAAGCACCTATGTTTTAGTCTAGACAAACCACTTAATGACAAAGACAGGATGCAGCTGCAAAGCATTTCCTTTGCTGGAGAGATGTGTTCCTGACATTTCTCCTCAGCACTCACTTCTGCTCATGCAGAATTGTTTTGCTATTTCATCCCAGTTTGTGTTTTACATCTGTACGGCACCAACATTTTGCATTCCAAGAAGTCATGATGACAGATAAGCCAATCTCCCCGTCACACCTTCAACACCATGATTTCTTATGGAGTTCAAATGGAGTCAAAGTCCTTCCCCTGGACACTGCAGTTTTGTGATGCTGTGCCAGAGGTAACCCAGAACCCAAAGCCTGGGTACTGCTCACACCTCGACAAGCAGTGATGAGGAGGCTACAAAGTTGGTTCCTAGGCTTCCTAGGACAGTTACTGAAGGACTGCCCAAGTGCCTGAGACCAGAATGGCTAGGAGTGTTTGCCCTCAGTTGTCCCTGACAGCTCACTTTCTTCTGCAGCTAGGGACTCCAATTGTGCTGACCGGTTAAGATGTGAGCACAGGCTGTCACTGCCTTTTCACAGAAAGGAAGTTCAGTTGGTTCTGATTGTTGCTTTTTAGAGCACAAAAAATTTTTCAGAAGCTGTTGGGAAACACAAACTCAGAATATAGCCCAGAAGATCCCAACTCAAGGGCTAGGTGACACCCCACCACTCATCCAAAAAATAAAATAAAATTATTAAAAAAAAAAAAAAAAAGACACACACACCACACAAACTGCCAGCACTGACGAGTACAACACAAGGATGACCGACAGCCCTCATGCCAGCGTCAAATATAAGGACTGACCAGCTGTGACATGATGGTGCAAGTTCTGTTTTTTATTATTTTGAAACAGTAGTAGTGGCTCAGAAGCTCATCACATTTTCATTCTCACTTCACTTTCCCTCCCAAATACCAGATGAGCTGCCTGCCCAATGATTTCTTTGCAGCATACTTTCCAGATCAAGCCCCGTAAATGGCATCTTTTTTGAGTTGACCCATTACAACTACCGAGAATGAAGAAAGTTCTACCTCCTACTAGTGAAATGATGGCTCCATGCAAATTCATAGTTTCCTTGTGTAGTAACATAGCTGTCCTCAAAACACAGGGCAATATCAACAGCTTTGCACACTGAACTAGGAAAGAGGTTTACATAAAATGGAAACAAAGTGCTCAAAGTACAGGCTTAAAACCAAACTTTCCATCAGCCAACAGTATTTGTCTAAAGTTGTTTTGAAAACTGAGTCTTAAGATGATTTACTATAAATTAATCTAATAAATTCTATTTCCAGACCAAAGGGTAAGGAAAAAGACACACACCTACTTCAAGAATTTAGAAGATTACTACACATTTGTTTTTGCTTTGGGACTTCTTTTTATTTTGGAAATGCTGCTGTTCCTGATTAATCAAAGACATTTATACTCCAGCCTTACTAACGACATAGCTTTAACAGGTTTATAATACATATAGTAAAACAGGAAAAATACACATAAACTGACACATAATCCCTCGAAAAGTGTGAATGACAGCTTCTTTCAAACCAAGTATAACCTAATTTAGTAATTCAAATGACACTGTTAATGATTTTCTTTATGAACTTCACTAATATCTATATGGTAAAGTCTAACTGTTGCGTCTAAGTTTTTGAATTAATATTTCCACTGGATTTTCCAGATGAACATAACAGAAGTTAATATAAGGTCTAAAAATTATTTTCTCCTATTCTTCCCTCATTCCGAATTTTAATATTCCTACTCTTTCTCTATTAATCCATGTCAACACAAAATAATTCTTGGATTTCTGCAGCAAAGAGATAATGTTTTAATTAAGATTAATGATACAAGTGCAAGCTATTTGATTCATTGCTTTGACAGAACAACCATTAAAGAAAAAATCCGAAATTCTAAGACACCTTATGCTTCTGTTGCTTTTTTCACAACCTTAACTTCCAGAATTACAGCAAACACATTCTCTGTCTAGAAACTTGGAATTTGATAAATGAGAGAAGAGAATGCTTATTATTGATAAGTTTGCTAAGCATAAAGAGTTACATATGAAGCACATTTTCCCTCTGGGAACAGGCTGAGTAAAAAGAAATAAGGACAAATATAAAGGAGAAAAATATCATTGTGTCAGACGAGACAGAAAACAAGTGATTTTTGATTAAGCAAAATTATGTAGCTACCTGATTAAGATATTTTGTCTCAGATATTACTTTTCAGAGCTGACATCAAGGGCTCACACATGGCCCTCAAACAGAAATAGAATTATAATTCCATTTCTTCCACGTTGATTATATCACAAAGGAGTAACTCCATTTAGGTAATGTGATCCTGCAACAAGATATTTAAGAAATCTGTAGAAATGTTGCCATTTTCCATGCCTGTTTATATTAAAAACATTTGCTATTGTTCTCTCCATACAAATAAGGAGGAATAGGGTCAAACCCAAAAAACATTTCATCTTTTGAACTGATATACTTCTCTTTCTTTAAATACTTTGTTTCGCAACAACAGCTAAATTGCTAACCAAACTAATGCTTTTTAAGCTACGCTTTGAATAGTATGATCTTAAAAGTTTATCATTAATCAAATAGAAGAAGATATAACAATATTCACATTCTATTCATAAACTGGTGGGTTTGGCTGCATTTCAAAGCAAGTGGGAGACTATGCCAATTGCACTGAAATAGAAATGTTTGTAGACAGGTAATCACAAGGAAACTAAAGGGGGGGAAATAGATTTTCATAATCAACACAGGAGAGCATGATGATAAGAAGTAACATCTCTGACAAAATAATTTCTACTTGCAAACAGCACCACTATTTAACTAAATTCTACTCATGTGAGGCAAATAGTGCACCTTGCCACACTGCGAATCTCTTTTCATAAAGAATTACAATAACGATATATGAACAGCTAAATGAAGTCTCTTCAAGTTAAGTTTGCTTGCCAACTATAAATAGGAAAAAGCTATTTAATATTTAGGGTGTCAATACCCAGCCTTTATGTAAAAGGCATTAAAGATGCAATGTTTTCTCTTTCCAAGCCTTGGACAATTGCATTTCAAAAGAATCATGCAGCTTTTTTGTTTACAGTGGTGTACATTTTGGAACTCTGGTCAGACTACACGAGTGAGGCATAAGTTGTATAAACAAAAGTTGTTATTAGAAGAGAATTAATGTATTTGACCTAATAAAGTCAGTCACTAGCAATTACCCACTAGTAGGGCCTTCACTACAAAGGCATGTGGCTTGGAAGAACTGTAAGTAGTCAATGCCTGCTGTTGTACACGTCACGTCCCCATACTAGCAGTCAATATTTGTAAACTACAGCCTTCCAATAGCTAAACTGCAAGGGGACAAGCCAGTTGCTTTACATTAATATAAGCAAACAAAATTCTTGACATTTGCAAGAACTTGTAATAATTCCTTACTAACATAAATTGTTCTTCACCAGCAGCAATTGCTTTCAATGCAGCAGTTTAGCAACCAAGCCTCCCTCCAGCAAAGAAGGTGAAGAGTGAGGGCTTCCCAGGAGGAGCAGAGAGCAATGCCAGGCATAGAGAAAATACCCAGCAGTGGCGTGCAGTGAAGCTGCAGGAACAGCTGCATTCCGGGTGCCTCTCCAGAGCGACACTTGCCCTCCGCATCCTACAAGGAAGCGAACTCTTGATGAAGCCACCAGCAAAGCAGCTCCAGTAGCAAGTATCTTCCAGGAAATTAATGAGGCCAAAAATGCTGGGGACAAAGAACACAGTGTTTAACTCTGAAGACTGGCAGAGGAGATGGAACAGTGACAGATGAGATAAAAACTGTTTCTCCCCACTTTCTTCCCCTACCCTACTCTCTAAGGAGAGAGAAAAAAAAAAAGTGTCCTGCTTGATTTCGAACTGAAAAGTAAACTTCATATTATGTGCACTACAGCAGTTGTTTTGAAACTGGCATTTTTGAGACACGACATCATGAAGGTGGATTACAAATGTACAAAGGAATCAGATTTCTCCAGTTCCCAAAGACAGACAGTTTAAAAGGCTCCTCTGCCCTAGTTCCTGCCCTACCTTCCTGCCAGAAAAAAAAAAAAAAAAAAAAAAAAAAAACACTCCTTCTTAACCCATCCTGAAAACTTCAGCCAAATCCCCTTGTTATCTGTGACTCAGGGAAAACAGATGGTAATCAATTCACAGGGGAAAAATGAAATCTGAATACGATTAGCACCCCTTCAAGCAGTATTTCTGTAAAACATTATGAACATAAGAAGCTTTTCAGCTGGATAACTTTCTGGATAATTCACAAACCAATGCTATTTCACCTTATTTATCCCCCCCGACAAATCAAACACTCTACCAAGCTTTATGACATGCTATTTTTTTTAAGAAAAAAATAATTGTTTAGTCAATCTGATGACAGAGATACAACTGGAAAAATCTATTAAGGCACTTGTGAAGTTTTTAAGCACCTTAGATCGCACTAATCTTAGATAACTTATGGAGAGACAGAAGAGGAAAAAATGAATTAGAAATCATGTAGATTATGAATAGAAATGTGAATAAAACATGGTCAATTCAAGATTTGGTAGAAAACACACTGTGATTACAAAAAGAATATTTGCAGGTCTCATTGCTAACACTCAAGTATTATATTGTTCCAGATCAAGAGTTTCTTTACTTAAAGGTCAGCTCCAAGCTGGAACTCCTCCATGCTTCATCTTCAGCTCAATTGTTTCTGAAGTAAAAAGCATATTCCTTGCCCCCTTCTCTGATTTCTATTAAAAAATTACACACAAACACTTCAAGATGCTTACAGCTTAGCAAATCTTGAACATTAAGTGCTTCTAAGCTACCTACAAACCAGTCCTTACCTAAAACAACAAAAAAATAGTCCGTTTACTGAAAACAAGTTAATGAAAGCAACAAATTACAGCGAACTCTTCCCAGCACTTGAGGGGCTGAAAAGAGCCCCTCAAATGCCCGTACCAAGCAGGCATTTTCATTTCTTCAAAAACTGACCTTAAACCCAGAGATCTGCAACATTCAGTTCCTCTGCACAAATATAATTTGTAAGATTCCTATTCAAATGACTTCACACACTCTTTGCACGATCAGTATTTCAAAACAAAACTGCACTCACATCCTGACTGGAGAGTTCTTTCTGGAAGAAAAGTAAGCCATGAACGCTTGCAAAAGAAAAAACATCTTTTTATCATGTCTTTTTAAATAAGTGAAACCTCAGCTTCCCACTTACAAAGTATCGGGCAAACAGGATGTCACAGCTCTTGCCTCTCTGCAGCGGTCAGTTACCCAGTAAGATCCCAACCAGACTGAGAGCTGCCACGAGGAGCACATCAGAGCAGCCAGGAAGCTGGGCAAGCTCTCTCCTGCACACTGTTCAAAGTGGAAGAAACCTCAATCCTCAGCACCAGACTGGGGTCAAGATAGCACTAGAGATGCCAGACAATGGCCTGGCAGTTCTGGGCAAGTGATCCCTTTTTTTCCAGCAACTGGAATATGAAAGAAACTACAGAGCCTTCCTAGCGGGCTGCAGTGACATTAACCTTCTGGCTCTCGCAAATCCAGATATCTACCCTGAAAGTGGCTATACAATCTGCCTAACTGCCACCCTTGGACTGCTTTATTAGAAAGGTGCCTTGCAGTGTGCATCTGTCTTTGCATAGCGACTGCCTGCTCCCTATAAGCTTACAGGACACTGCACTTTCAGGTTATAAATTTTAATCCTTTCCAGATTGGTAAACACATCTATCATCATTTCCTTGCCCTACTGATCACAGTTACTGTGCACCTCTGTCCATTTTCTTTTTCTAAGTCAGCAACAACACAGAAGCTCTTCTCTAAGCAGAGAGGATGCTGCAATCCACAGATACACACAATGGCATTTTCTGGGTTTCACTCTCCAAAACCTTGGCTTGCCACTTCACAACACTCAATTCACAAACTAAATAGTGAATTTGGTACCTTTGCTCTATTTTAGTGTATGTATTTATTCATACTCACGCCGGTGCTGCCTCTGCCTCATTAAGGAGCTGCTGACACCTCTTATGAGCCAAAGATCTTATTTAAACCAATTCTGCTTGTATAAATGTTAGGGAGGATGCATGCAATAAAATTTGATTTATCTTTCTTCGGAGTTTAGCTGTTCCTGCAGTTTATATCTACCTAGAATAGATATATAATTAGCCAGTAGGAAAATTACTATCATAGCACAAATAGAAAAGGGAGACTTCAGGCAGGTTATCAAGCAACACGAGTGCAGGAAGGAACGATACTGTTTTGATACAAACATCTTTGGCAATAACCAAAGATGAGAGAAGAGAGAGGACAAAAAAAAAGACAATCCAAAGGGTTTAGTTTTTTTGTTCTCTCCTCCTCAAAATTTCTTATTAAGCATCATCAGGTAAATTACTATTTACAAATGGACACGTAACTATCTGGAGATTAATTCGAAGACGTGACAGTAACACTATTGTGTGACATTAGGCATGACGGTGACTTTGAGCTGTCATTTGAACTTAAGCTGGTTCACCAAGCCAGGTGAACGTTTTATCAAGAATGGGAACAATCACTACACAAGAAAATGAACTAATTGGAACACTGTTCCTCTCCATGCTCCAGACCCAGACAAACTTTTCAAAAATTGGTCTTCACTGTCACAGGAGGACTACAAAATGTTATACAGCCTATTTAAATAAGTATACTTGTATCTTTGCAAACAGGATACAATATGGCAAACAGATGCATGGGGAAAAGAGGAGGGGGGGAAAAAAGTTAAGGAGAGGAAAAAAATTTTCTTTTCTAGAGACCTAAGCAACCAGCTACAGACCAACTCCTTCAACCCAAACTACCTTCACTCCAGCTTTCAAAACAAGCTGTTGGTAGTGACAGACTAGTTCTCTAAATCAAAGGGTGATTGTTTTCTGTAAGTATTAACAGTTAATAATCCCCCCATCTTGTGTGAAATAAAAAAAACACACAAATAAACTGCAAAACGAGGGATGCAAGCACCACGGCGACTTTCACCCCAGGAGCAGCAAACAAAAGAGAAACGGACGCTGCCCTCCAGGTTACTTACTGCATCAGGCACAAACACTCCCGCTTCTCCCGATGGACACCCCTGCCGAAGCAGCGGCCGTGCCCGAGCGGGGCCGGGGCAGGGGCCGCGCGCGGGGCTCCCCGCACGGGGACAAGGCGGCACCAACTTCCCGCAGGCCCCCGACCAGCCGAGCTCACCCCGGCGCCGCGGAGATTTCGGCGAAATACTGCTTTTTAAAAAATAATAATAATAATAAATAAATAAATGAAAAGCAGACGGACTTCCCCACCTTCTGGGGGACGGAGTGGAGTAGGGCTCCCCAGAAGGAGAAAAAAAATAAGAGAGGAGATAAACAACGAAGGAGGGTCTTCCCCCCGCGGGCAGGGGGAGGACAGCTCCACGGCGATGGGGCGGCCCCCGCGGGCGGACAGGCAGGGCACGAGCCCCCGGACGCGGGAGACTGCTTCGGGGGGCTGTTTTGGGGTAGTTGGGGGGGGGG
>VWPW01011969.1:380522-403886 GCA_013389825.1 Crypturellus undulatus
CGTGTGCGATGCGGCTCTGGCAACAACAACCCCGGCGCCGCTAGGGACGGCACTACTTTCAGGCGCGGAGCGGCGGCAGGACAAAGGACCCCTCCGCCGCCCTGCGGCTCCTCCCCCTCCGCCCCCAGGTGGCGGCGGGCGCCGCGGGGCCGGCCGGACCGCGGCTGCCCGTGTGCGCGAGCAGCCGGGCGGCTACCCCGGCACGGCACGGCACGGCACGGTACGGTACGGTACGGTACGGTACGGTATGGCCTGGCACGGCCCCGCGGGCACGGGGGGAAGCGGCCGCGGTGGCGCCAGGGTGCTCGGCCCCGCACCTGAGCCCTCCCGGCCTGACCCGCCTGGGGGTAAACGTGAGGGTTAGGGACACCCCGCGGCGGGCTGCGTCATATCGAAGTATCAAGAAAAAAATAGTAATAGCCCTCTGCTTCCCCCGCCGGCGACACTGGAGAACTAAGTTATGAGGGTTCCCCCCTCTGCCTGCGCTTCCCGGAGTGGCAACCTTGATTTTGCGCGGAGCCGCGCGTAGGACACGCTCCCCTCTTAGGAGGGCCTCGCTGCTTAAGCGGGGGGCGTCGAGGCACGTCATTTATTTCGTAGTATTTTGAGATTTTTTTTTTTCCTATTTTTTCCCTGCTCCCTTCCCCCTGATTAAACCAATTGGCATCAACTGTTGATCTGAGCAGTAGTTGCAAACTGAGCAAAATGAACACCGCAGAGCAGCTAATGTGCAGAACTTAGGCAGAACTCGATCTTTTCACAAAACTATCCATTTAAACAGCAGTCTTTAAAAAAAAAAAAAAAGTTTATGACTTTCTAGCATGTCCTAATGAGGCAAAAGGAAAAAAAAGCTTCCCTCCTTATGAATTTTGTTCTTTCCTCCTAAGCAATACAAATTACATTTTTCTTGCTTTTCTTCTAATTTATGGACCACATGAGGATTTCTACAAGGACTGCTAAATCTAAATGTATACGCACCACGTTCTTGCTCCCTCACAGAATATGACCACTGTTCAGTAGTGTAAAGCTATGAGGCAGAACAACTTGAAGCAAAATTTGAAAACCTTACTTTCAAAGGCCTGTATTATTTTTAGAGTTATTAGAAACTTATGGAAGCATTTAACTTTTAATTTCATATCTGTTGAACATATTTTTTCATAGCTTTTCTTCTGATTACAGTAGGAGATAACATCTGGGTCAGATTAAAGGTCCAGGCACTGTGGATTAACTCTAGCATCAGGCTGTATAACTCCTGGAGTCATGTGATAATACCAGACTCAACTTTTACTGGAAAAGAGTAACAATTAAAACTATATGCAAAAAGAAGAATATTTCCAGTCTTCAAGGTTGCAAAAAGAGATCTTGAGAGTGTAAATAACGCAGCTCAAGAGCAGCATCTGCCTTAGACCACGTCTACATTACCAAATGTTGTCCTTGACTGTGCTGGGTGAAATAGCTTCCCTCTTTACTGCAGTATCAGCTGGGAGGGTGAGCAGACTCGAACAAGAGCCAGACAGATGCTCAGGGGTAAGGACTTCCCACGCAAAAATGCATCCATACAGTAGATAACCCTCATCTTCCCCTTGGTGTCACAACTAGATGTTGCAGAAACTGGCGGAGGGAGTGGTGTCCTGCTTGCTCCGTTTAATTGGAATCAGATTAAAAACAAAGCGGGTTGGATGATTTTTTTTTAGCTTACACTATATGGTCATAATGTTGCTCATATAACAGTTCTCTGCATGCTACTCCCTCTAGCTCTTATCTATTTCTGCTGGAAATATTCTGGTGCCTTAGCTATCTCCCTTGAGAGCCTGAACCCCCGCCCGTTTGCTGTCGCTGTTAAAGACATCTGCCCTACTGTCCAAGCTGCCTGATTTTATTTTTAGTGTTCGAACTTTATATGCTCCCATCCCTCTCATATATGCATTTCACCATTTTGTTATAATTAAACTGCTTCCTTTCCTGATAGTCATTTAATGATAGTCCATTCCTCTAAGTTATTTAATGATTATTGCCTTCCCCTGCCTCAGCCTACCCATTATTTCTCACAGCCTTTGTAGAGTCAAATGCTTCTACTTCTATTCAAGCGTATGTAGCCTTAAAACCTGTTTTCTCATCTATATTTAGGATTCAAGGCCAAGCCTATATAGTAACTCTTACTCAGCTTTAGTTCCAATTCATGCACACAGAATAAACTCCACTGTAAATATTTTTATGAAGTAAGATAGGAGGCAAGATTACCTCACACATACAAGTCCCCGACAGATGGGCTTTCTCAAAGGTATTTTTTATGTTCCCTTATTGGGGCTTGAAGTCAGAATGAAACAAGTGGGAATGGAGAGGTCTGCTTTATGTTAGAAAGAGTTTCTTCTTGATGATTAATATTTTTTTCATTACCATTAGAAACAGAAATCGTGCTTTCCCAGTTCAAATCCAGTCAAAGGCTTCAACAGCTAGGAAATCTATGAGGCATTCCTTACCTCCCAACTTAGCAATCGAAGCCTTTGAATCACCGTCTACAAAATCTACTGCACAGCCATACCCTTACCTCCAGCCTCAGAGAGGGATTCAATGACACAAGAGCATTTGCAGGGATTTTTTTATACTCAGATTAGTTCCTGGGCTAGGTTCTTAGTGCAGCTGGACTAGCAGACATGTCAGCTCACAGGACAGCAAGGAATGGCAGATGGCGCTCCTTCAGCCAGCAGTGACTGCCCAAATCACCACAACTTTGGACTATGCCCTGTGTTCCAGTGAAGGCAATGGGATTTTGTAGGGCTAGGACTAAAGTCCCTAATGAGGAAAAGCTGTTAGTAGAAGATGGATGCTTAGCAAATGAATTTGTGGCTGCCCACATCACAGAAACCACTGTTATAATTAGCTCCCTCACTGAATGTCTTGATGAGAATTAATGGGCATGGCATGGTGAAATATTGGTCCCACTGAAGTCCATGGCAAAACTCTCACCAACTTCAAAAGGGCCAAGATTCCTTACTGAAACTCCAGCTCAAGTCCTCTCTTGCCCCCACTAGGAAAGTCTGGAGCACAGTAGTTGAGAAAATGGGACATGGTACAGTGATGACTTCACCAGTGATGTCTGTGTTACAACTTTGCTGATAACTTCCAGCATCATCACCTTGCCGCTTTGCCTATGTCATCCAATTGGTATTTATAAACAAAAATCTTTCCTCCTGTACTCTCCCAAAACAAGGTCAGTTCTAAGAAACTTAACCATCGTTTGGTGCTGAAGAGCCTGACACGGTTTATCCCGCTCCTCATCCTCACCAGAGGCTCAACAGACTGTGTCCCTTTGGTTCCTTTTAGGGAACCAAGTATTAGATTGTTAACTCCTTGTTGAAGTTCAATACCAAGTGCAGATATTTTTTGTCCCTCACTTTCATACTGTATGAAACACACTTTTTCAAGTAGCTTGGTAGCTTACCAGCATATTTCCTGGGCCTGATAGTCATTTCCGTGTAACAGAAGTTTCCTCCAGGCATCAGATCTCATTTGCCTTCACATTTATCTGCAGATTTCTCCAGAGTCTGACAACTCTGCAGAAACTATCACTCTCACAACTTCTGTGGCAATTTTCCCATCAAACATCTCATGAAGTTCACTATTATCACACCTAGTCACTTTTTCTTGCTCTTCACTACTTTTTTTTTTTCTTTATCCATTCTTTCTTTCTCATCTCCTTTACCATCCTTAGAAGATGCCTTGTGCTCAGAGTGAGGTCTGTGCATTTCTTTGAGGCTAAACAAATGCTTACAACAAAAACTTCACGGAGGAGAAGCTGTTTGAGGCAGGCAGACTGTACAGGCGAGCTATTCCCGCAAGAGACAAGCAACATGCCCTGAAGGAAATGGAAAAGAGATGGTTCCAAAGGCTTGATCATTTTCTTTACACTTTTGGGGGAATGTTTGGACAGGTGCCAACGGTGAGGCAAGGCCAGGCCATTTACCTTCTGGTTCTTTTCTCCTCTTCCATCTCCCAGTGAGTTGGAAAGCACTCCGCAGCAGTGCCTCAGGATACTCTTCTTCAGCTGTAGCGTGAACTATGCAGGATTCTGACTTTAATTTGGCACTGCCCAGCAGACCACAGGGCAAGCCCAATGCTTTCCTTATGAATATTTACCCCTGGCTACATTTCAAAGACGAATTATAAAAATGGCATTTGAGAAAGCTACAGTTCTAAAATTTGTAAAGTACTTTAATGCTAGGTTGATACAGCTAAAACATCCTTTTAAAAAAGATCACATTTCAGGCTGACAGGCACCAAAACATTATTTTGTTTTAGTTTGCTAAAATTTTCAAAAAAGAATTAGCATCTGGGCTCTATTAACCATAACGTGCTTGCTTTTTAAGCAACAATTTAAAAATACTTCCTTTTCAGAATTCTTTCATGAAGCTCAGCATTTTGCAATACACATCCATAATATTTACCAATTATGCTTTGCATTGTAGCCTTTGAAGTTTGAAAACTAGTTCCTGGTAAAACATTGTGCATCTCTTCATGCTCTTTTAGTCATGGGAATTAATGACTAGAATTTAGGCCTACAGTCCAGAAAGGTAAGTCATTGTGTCACAGTAATTAGCAATCACATAGCATCTTTCATGCAGCACTTTTCAGAGTTTATGCAGCATACACATTACAATACACCATCTATGCATGGAAAGAGCCCATTTGAAACTGGAAATGGCCACTTGTGGGCTAGCATACAATATTACAGCAGTGCATGGGAACAACGGTGCATTTTGGACAAGAGGATCATCCTCTCCAGTTCAAACTCTAGGAAGAAGATATAAAAATTCAGCCTGCAATTCAGGCAAAAGACTAAGCTTCTCAAGAAAACAGCTATGGATCATCAAGCGTTATCCCTCTGTGGGGTTTGTTTCGCTTACTTGTTAGATTAAGGCCGCAAAATATACTGGAAAAGCCTGATGAGATTTTTGGTGTGCTTGCTTTTCAGAGAAGAGTGCCATCTAATGGTTAACCTTTAGGTTTATTGGCATCAAGAACCCTCCTCTGTTTAAGAGGTTTGTACGATAAAACATGCAAGATGTTAGGCCAGTTCATTTTTCAAGGAAAACCAAACCCTTATTTTAATTTCTTCATAGGTAGCAAATAAAAATAAGAATGGAGATACTTAGTAAGAATTTATCTTTCATTATACTATCATTACCAGGCATTTGTCAGTGAAAAATTGACATCTTTGACTATTCAGAACTTCTATAGGATTTATGTTGTGTTGTGGGAAGCATGTTGCAAGCCCTGGAAGAACAACATATAGGACATGTGTATGTCCCCAGTTTAATTCACAATCCTAAAAATGCTTAAAATAAGTTATCACTTCAAGAGATACACCTCCAAAGAGAAAACCCCTACCTTCTTTTTTTTTTGCTTTGCTTTTTTAGCTTTTTAAAATCTTAGCATCAGCTGCTCAAAATATTGATTTAGAAGATGTAAGTCGTGCTGCTTACATTTCAGTGGGGTGTAACCTAAGAAATCATAACACAATTGGTAGTGTCATATTCTGTAATCCACCTTTTTTCACAAAAAGTCTTCAGCTTAGCCTGTAATGTTATGTAACTAGTTGGTTTCTCATTTATTGGAATTATTCTGATCTGTGCTTCAACACCCAATCCCTTGGAGGGGAAACGCAGTGCTGTGTTTTCTGCTCTGCTCCACCGGTACTGGCAGCAGCACTAAGCACTAGGTATGTGCTCCTACAAAAGATATTGAGATGCAGGCACATGGCAGCAAAAGCTCCACACAAACTCAGCCTTGGCACTAGCTACAATATCTCCCATTTATTGTGTCACCTCTTATGACAGGAGTAAATGTAGGCCCTCAAGCTTGAGCTGCCTATAATGGTTTCCACAGCTTATGGTCTGGAGCTCCTTTGAGCGCTGAGGGAGTGGGAGAGCTGAAATCCTTGGCTGGTCTCATTTGCTGTTTTTTCCTTCTCCATTAGTTCTTTGAATAATCTTTTTACACTCCTCTCCTTGTTGGAAGTCCGAAGTCCTGTCAGAAGTCCTTTCCTTTCGATAAAGCCTCTTTGAGGACAGCTGGCAGTTAAATGTAGGTAGGTGACAAAGGCAGATAATAGAAAGATGCCCAGTATATTTGTTGCAGCAGTTATACCTGCTGTAGAGATATTCTCAAAGAGCCACCATATTCAGGTGAGTAGTAGATAAATTCTATTTTCTCCTATCAAGAACAAAAGTGATTAAAGAGAGGGTATCCAAACCATTTCTCTTCGTTCCTTCTTCCCCCCTCTCCCCAAGCAAGCCCACAAAGATGGTACTTGGTCACATGGATCTTTGTCTAAAAGACAGTGAGTTGTCTGAATTGCCATGTCTCATAAAGCCCCTTCCAATGCTTTTTCCAGTGTCAGACTTTGCAGTTAATGCAACTTTTACTATTTTTTCCTTACTACAGTTGTAAAAACTCTAATACCTTTAGAATGATCTGAAAAGGGCTTATGCAGAACAAAATCCCCATTTAATCTTGGCATATTAAGAGATCTTTTTTTTTAACAATACATTTTAAATGCTATTTTCACCAAACTTTTTTTTAATAAGTAAGGCTTCGAGATGAAAAAGAAATGCCAATTTAGAGCCACATATTCATTTGTGGTTTATGTATCTTGGCACTTTAACTGGAGAAGTTATTACTGACGGTATGTGCTTCCTATGGTAGACTGTGGAGCAGTAAATCATGAATGCTGTATATCAAAATGTGTCCTGGCCTCAATATTAAAAAAAAAAGGGTCAGGGAGGAGGGAGTGAAAGACACAAACTGCTTAAGGACAGGGGAAAAAAAAGGTTAAAAAAGTTTAAAGGGCATTCATATATAAATTTTCAGTTTTTTACTTGCTGCTCCTACTTTCTCCACTGCCCCTCATTCTGCACCTTCTATAGTTTTATTTACAATACAGTAAGGTTTGTGCAGCGAACACTTGCTCTCACTTTATGTATTCGGTTTGCTCCCCTGCATATCAGATATGCAATCATATTTGATTGCAGTGTGCAGGCAGAACACCTATTGTGATTGGACTCATTCTGTGCCCAGCAGCTCCCCCAGTTCCCACATAGGAAGTTGATAGTATTCACTATGCATCTGTCAGTTCTTTTTATTGATCTGTCCATGAGAAATGTGCCAAGATTTATACTTAAGTGAACACAAAACATTTTAGACTCATGCCTACAGTGTAGTTGGAGCCCTTGTCATGGCTTTTTAAGACAAACCAAGAACAAAGTCTACCTTTTTCTGAGCTATTATTTTTCATTTCAGTAGATTCAGAGGGATCTTTTCAGGAGCAGAAAGCAGTGCTGGCTCCTTGATGTGTGGATCATCCATTAATTACTTGGTTACATAGACACTTTTTTAAGAAGTAAAGTTTAGAACATTATAGTGTAAGTTTAAAATACTCTTCAGTTTTAAATGGAAAATTCTGAAAACAAAAGGAAAACAAACCCCTACATGTTTAAGGGAGAATTGCCCTTTTCACTCCCTGTGTAAAACCTTATATTTTGAGCAACACTGGATAGAAAATTGGAGGACTGCACAACAATTGATCGTACAAGATAGACATGGAGTTGACACAATGATAAAGGTAGAGTAAAATTTGATGTTAAGAAGAGTTAAAGATTTAAACAAAATTGGTTACATTTTAGGTTAAAAACCACATGAGAAATACACAAAACCGTTCCTGGGGAGACCTATCTTACTTTAGTTTGTCCATAATGAGACCTGCAATGAAAGAGGTATCTAACTGAGGTATAATCAACATTCACTCATGCAAAAATCACAGAATCACAAAATGGTTGAGGTTGGAAGGGACCTCTAGAGATCATCTAGTCCAACCCCCCTGCTCAGGCAGGGTCACTGAGAGCACATGGCACAGGTTGGCATCCAGGCAGGTTTGGAAGATCTCCATAGAAGGAGACTCCACAACCTCTCTGAGCAGCCTGTTCCAGGGCTCTGTCACCCTCCCAGTAAAGAAGTTCTTCCTCATATGGAGATGGGACTCCCTGTGTTTTAATTTATATCCATTGCCCCTTGTCCTGTCTCCGGCCACCACCAAGAAGAGTTTGGCCCCATCCTCCCTACATTCACCCCTATGGTATTTATACATATTGATCAGATCTCCTCTCAGTCTTCTCTTCTCTAGGCTAAACAGGCCCAGCTCGCTTAGTCTTTCCTCATAAGATAGAAGCTCCAGTCCGTTAATCATCCTTGTGGCTCTACGCAGGACCCTCTCAAGAAGCTCCATGTCCCTCTTGTACTGGGAATCCCAGAACTGCACCCAGTACTCCAGGTGCGGCCTCACCAGAGCTGAGCAGAGGGACAGGATCCCCTCCCTCGACCTGGTAGCAACACTCTTCTGCATGCAGGCCAGGATCCCATTGGCCTTCTTGGCCATGAGGGCACATTGCTGCCTCAGGGTTAACTTGTTGTCAACCAGGACTCCCAAATTGCTCTCCGCGGAGCTGCAGGTCAACCCCTAATCTGTCCTAGTGCCTGGGGTTATTCCTTCCCAGGTGCAGGGCCCTGCACTTGTCCTTGTTAAACCTCATGCGGTTCCTCTCTGCCCAACTCTCCAGCCTGTCCAGGTCTCTCTGAATGGCAGCACAGCCCTCGAGAATGTCAGCCACTCCTTTCAGTTTGGTACCATCTGGAAACTTGCTGAGGGTGCACTCTATGCCCTCGTCCAAGTCACTGATGAACAAGTTGAACAGCACCTGATCCAGTACTGATCTGCGGACACCACTACCCACAGGCCTCCGACTAGACTCGGCCCCATTTATCACGAGGCTCTGAGCTTTGCCATCCAGCCAGTTGTCATCCACCATCACCATCCACCCCACTTTCCACTCAGGTGACTCACACTTCCTGAGCTTCCCGATGAGGATGTTATGGGAGACAACATCCATGACTCTCCCCTCATCCATCCATCCAGTCATCCCATCATAGAAGGCTATCAGGCTGGTCAAACACAACTTCCCCTTGGTGATTCCATGCTGACTACTCCTGATAACCTTCTTTTCCTTCACATGCCTAGAGAAAAAAAAAAAAAAAGTAAACAGAAAAAAAAATCTTGTTCAATGACAAAGTTATAAACTTAACCCTAGAACACAAACTCCAGTTTTTTAACTCTCTTTTCAAGCCCAGGTTCTTTCTATAGCCTCAGGTGGGCTGTAGGTGTCAGCACACAGCTGAGGAACTCGAGTTAGTTGTTGTGGAGAACGAACTAACACTGCTGCATGGTAACTTGCCATTGTGCAGGATTATGGCCTCTGCTGTCCATGATAACCTTGACCTGTGGTGTTTACAGACCTGAGAGATACTCCACACATGAGGAGGTGAACTGTGTTGGGACTGCATGTGGGCTACATACAGTTCAGTGGTGGCTCTTCAGCTATTGTACACACTGGAGTTCCTGGAAATCATTTTAGCTAGTAATTGATGGGGTCAGTACTGCCTGGTCTGCTGTTACCAGTGATACTCATTTTTGGCAGCTGCGAGGAACTAAAACATCAAGGCACTGGAATTACCTTTGAGATTGAGTCTCCAACACACGTCTTGAGAAGCTCACACCTTTTGCTACATGAAACACGTGGATAGACTTCAGTGTTAAGGTCTGTCACTTCTGAAAATGTGCGATCCTTTACAGCCTTCATTTGAATGGAATATGCTGTCGTTTTATGTATTTGGCCATGTGAAAGCCACATGTGTATCTTGTTAAGTTTAGTAGCAAGCAGCATGGCACGAGCTGTTCTCACTTGCTTAAAACTCTTACCTCACAAACAAATTATTTTTGGCCTTTCTGAAACAGAGTGCTCAATAAGGGCAACATATAGCATGTGCCAAATCTGGAGTTGTTCCAGAAATAGTGCCTGAGTTATCACATGATGGAAAAACATTTGAACTCCTTATTTCATGCACCAAAACAAAACAAGGAAAACATTGTCATGGTTAAGTAATCAGAAGCAGCTGGGAAATTGTCCTCAGATTCTTTCATAAATTTTACCTCTGGGCTGAGAAGGCATGTCATCCTACAAGGCAATTGTTTTTGAAAGTTATGAGCCGCTAAGTGGGAGGACTTGACTTATAGCTATAAATTATGTGCACAAGGACCTCCCACTGACATATATGGGATCTGCCTGCACAAAGCTGGCAGCACATGGCCACTGAAATAAAGGCACCATCTCATTCATAAATTACTTGGGCTACACAAGAGAATTTCCGTAAGGTCAGTGGAAGTTGGATTTGGAGGTGGGAAAAAAAGGCTCCTTCATACAGGCAAACAGGAAAGCTTACTCAGAAACGCAAAAACTCCACTAAGCAGCAGGCTCCTTTCAGTCAAGTTTGAAGGCACAATGGCCATCCTGACAATCCTAGTGTTTTTAAGAAACACCTTTGTGGTCTCCATGAGAACTACAAGTATTTCAAAATACGCCTATGGCTCAGCCAGTCTAACCTCTAACAGCGTGAAGTTGTTCTAGATGTTAATTGCTTGTTAATTTCTCAGAGAAATTACGTAGTGTACAGATTACCTAGTAACTATACAAGGGTGTTTCTTCTGTTATCGATGTGATGAAATTTTCAATATTTTTTAGAAGTAAAACAAGAAATGGAGATGAGAACATCTTCCCAGACACTGAATATCCAAACCTCTTTTGATAATGAAGAAAATGGTACTTTGGAAGTACCATTGGGTACCAATGTACCAAGTGCCAAGTTGGGTACCAAGTACTATTGGGTACCATGTGTGCAAGAAACGGAGAAGAGTTAATGCACAACCCTCAGATATTTTTTCATGAAGACAGCCAATATAACATGTAGACAACAGTGATCCAGCATAGCCACACTGAAAGTGAAAAATACATTCATTAATTGTTTATAAGCTCTCCATCAAGAATAAAGGGGAAAAAGAACAGTGGTTTTATGGTTTGTCCTTTGATATTCTGAAGAACTGCAGAAGCCTAGGAGCAAAAGCAAGTCTAAAGTGTTGCAGCCCTTTGAGATAGGGGCTATGTGCTCTTTCCTCACCCGCCTCAGGTACAGGTGCATTTTTTTAAGTTTCTTTATAATTGTTTGCATTGGTTATGGTAAAATGTGGGCTACTTGCCTTACTGTGCAGCACCACAAAACAGTTTTGATCATGACAGTCTATATAACTTTGTATATTACATGTGTTGTTTGCTCAACACAATAAAACAACAACATGAAACAAGCAGCTACAGTATTTATTACATTCTTTGTGTGATTAAAGTGAATCAGCTTTTGGCCTTGTGCCATAACACAACTGGAAAGGGTTAGAAAGAGCTGCCTGAAGTGCATGGACTGTCATCATACCATAATGGTTGATGATCAAGTCGCATGATTTGCTTTTTGGTTTTAGGTCATAAGTAAGACATTTTTATTTATTTAGGGTAGGAAGATTATACCTAATTTTCTCCTTAATACAAACAGATCTGCTCAGCTCCTGAACTATCTGTAAAAGTTTGTTGCTGCTTGTGCACTTTCCATCAGCAAGTGTTGGGCACGTTTGAAACCAAAGGGACAAGCAATGGAAAATGGAAAAGCGCACTGCAATTTTACATAAGCGACATTAAAAAGTGTAACAGAACAAGAAAAGTGTAACATGGTTATTTTGCAGCTACTACATCTTACTCCTTTACTCTTTCATGCTGCAAGAGCATTATCCAGACAAACAAATAAGCTCCAAAATGCATACCCTTAGCATCACTGTTCAAAAAACAGCTAGAGGAAATATCTCTCTCCTGCTTTTTTAACTGACAATGTCAATATGCAACATCCCAATTTAACATTATTAAAATACAGAAGATAATACATTTAATGATTTACTTTTTTTTCTATACTGGTTCACTACCACTATGCGATATAGTAGGTAGCTTTAAACGGGCCATATATGATCCTGCACCAAGAACACGACAGCTTCCCTAGAAAATATTTTCAGAATGAAGTAGCTGCTGCTTGGAAAGTTAAAAATTGAGCTAGCTAAAATGTTTTTAAATTGACATCCACAAGCTTCTCGATTCTGTTTAATAAACTCTTGTTGCCCTCTAGCGTTCAAATGTATCTAAATTCCCCTGCATAACCCGACCCAGACAGGTAAAGTAACTACCCATCTACTCTTAACGATGGCAAAAAAAAAAAGGAAGCTTTTCAGTACACTTGCCTAGTATCTGCCCTTCTTTGCTCCAGCATAAAAAAAAGGGATTGATATAAGAAAATTTAAATTCATTTCTTTCACTTAGAAATAGTGAGAAGCCAAGCAGCTCAGCTTCCTCACCGAATCACCTGTGGCACACATGCAGCTCTCTCTGACTCCTGTTAAACCCAATGCTGATGGATTGGTTGTCCAGATTGGAAGAGAGTGTTCTTAGTTACATTGGCCAAATACATGCTGAATGCTGTCAATGACTTCTCCCGAATGTCTCTCTACTCTGTTCTACCATATCAATTAATACTGTCTCTCCTTCAAAAAAAAACTGTTACTACAGTAGAAATAAGTGATAAGGATTCGAGGGTTGTTCCCAACACCTCTCCTGTAGTGAGCTGCTCTGCTGGCCCAAGGCTTCTAAGTTGCCTTTCTTTATAAAGGAAAAGTAAACCTCAGGTCTATGCCTACAATATTACAGCCCACAATGGGACCTAATACTTTCCATTTTATTAACTCATTTCACCCAAATGTTTCCTCCTCTCCTCACATTCCCTGACTATAGACCCATGGAAATAATTATATAAAAAAAAGGGGGAGGTTAAACAAAGTGCACTGAACTTGAGATACTTTTCTTTTGTTATTTTGTTCACTTTTAAGAGGTTACCCAGAATGGTTCTCATTTAAGCACTGTCAAGCTCAAGCAACGTAGAAAAACAGCTGTTTTTCTATCTATAAAGCAATTTGCAGCCCACATAGAGTAAGAATTCAACTTCTTGACATAAGGAACAATGACTTTTCTTTGATCTTTGAATAATGGAATTTTCAGAGAATTTTCTGCATGAAGTTATTGTTGAAGTTCTCAGAAAACCTGCCTGCAGGCCTTTTTTAGATCACGTCTGCTTGCCACCGCACTAAACTTGACAGATCTAAGAACCTCTTGGACGTGAGTTGCTCTTCACATTTTGTAATAGTATTATTTCCTTGTATTCAGGAGGCAGCCTTCCTTCCCTGTCCCCAGGTTTGCCAGTGATTATGCTGCCTGCCACACTGATGCTTTGATAGCTAGTCTTTCATTCTGCAGACACATTTAGACTGGGTAGGAATGGAGGAAAAAATGTGAATAATATGGAACAGGAAGCTGCATGGCCAACAGTGGATGTGTAAACACATCTTTGTTCATCTCCTTTCCAGAGACGGGCAAAGTCATAGCAGGTTTGATTGTTACCAGACACATGAAGATGACTCTAGAAATGAAAGAGATGTGCTTTCAGAGAAGGGAGAGCCCTGCTGTTTGGGAGGGACAGCAAGCCCACCATCGAGGCTAGTCACTCTTCAAAAGCTGCTGAGGGCAACTACCCTTTGGTCCTTCCAGACGTTAGGCAACTGGAGACCACACCTATTCTGTGTCTCCTATCCAAGATAAAGCTGCTGTCTTTGCTAGGCCCCCTTAACAAGTTTCTGTGTGCTCTGTGATTAGCTGGTGGGTCTCATCTGTTACAGATTTAGGTTGACTAGAACGGATTCTCTTTCATGCAGGTGCCAAGTCACCTGGACAGGCCTTTGCCACAGAAGAGCTTGTTTGCACCTTGCTAGACTTTGATATGATAAAACCTCTCTGACACATACTGGGAAAAAATCATTGTGTTACATTCTCTTTGGAAAAGATAAACGCAATTTTGTGGCATTTCATTCTAAGGATAGCTATGACAAGGGCATGTTATATGCAACTGAAAGCACTAAATATCAATAAACTTCACATAACTAAGGAGAGTTAAGCAATGTATGGTACACAGAGTGCAACTTTTCCTGTTTGAACCCCAAACCGTCCAGATGTAAAACTCTACTAGCAAGTACACCTTGAAGGCCACAGATATAGTAAATATTGCCATAATTCTGTGAAATACTAGGGAATGTGCGGACAAAACAGCACTAAAATGCTCATATGCTGCACAAGTGCTCAATGTTAGATGTACTTCCACTAATCTTGTCACAGAGTACAGATTAAGCTCTTAGATATTTTTTCCATAAAATAAATAACTTCTTAGCCTACCTGGGATATGAGTGTTTATTTTTAAGATTTAGTAATACACAAAATGTTATATATTATAGCACAGTATAGGAAAAGCAGTTCTGTTTTCCACCAAAATCATCTGCTTCTTTCCCATCTGTGGCCACAAGGAAAAACAGAAGCCATCTTCCTCCAAGATTCCAGCATCTACTGCTCAGTTTCAGAGCAGACCTCTGAGCAGCAAGCAGATTTGCCCTTAACCAATCGGTTCCCTCTCCCCTTCCCATCACACATCCGCATACATTCCATTGATCAAGTAATCCAGCCTTGTGTAGCGTCTCTTCTGAAGCGATTCATGGACTTTCTTCCCTGTCAGTGCAATAACTAATAACAGGAATATCACCCCAAAAACCAAAGCTGCTACAAGACTGCTTTTTTCTCCTGGACGAATGACATCCCCCTGCCTCAGAAGGCCCTCCAGTAAGTAGCTTTGTGAATCAGATGGCTCAAAAACCTGGTGGGTGTTTTGGAAAGCCCCCGGGGACTCACTACTGGGCAGAGTGGAATCTGAAGAGCGGAGGGTGACACGGCTGCTGTCACTGGAGGAGACAGCTGCTGGTGCCCAAGGGGTGGCTGCCCCTCTCCACCCTGGCTCGGTGCTGCCGTTTGTGGTCACCCATTTGGCTGCAGCGGTAGAAGTCCTGGGGCTTGAAAGAGGAACACGAGAAGCAGCAGTGCGGGCAGCTGGGCTGCCAGGTTCTGCTCGAGGCAGGAGGGTGACTGTGGTGGTGGTGAGAGCACCAGATTTCGCAGCAGCAGCTGGCAGAGAGCTCGTACTGGATTGCAGCCTGGTGACACTTGTAGGCAGAGGAGCGCTGCTGGCTGCAGGGCCACTCGGCTGAGTCATGGGGAGCGAAGCTGAGGGATTTCCAGTTCGAACAGAGAAGGATGCCTTTGTAGGTAGCAAGTCATTGAATTTCTGCCATGGCGGGGAATTGAAGCTCTCAGAATGTTTTTGACCTTGCATTTTAAGTGAATCTGTACGAAATTCACTACTGTCTACCTGCTTGGCCACATGATTTGGGAGTTCAGGTGTTGGGTGAAAGTCAGACTCTTGCAAAGCAGTGGCATGATTCAGACGGCTCATTGGACTGCGAGAAGTAAAGTCTCCAGCACCAAAAGTGAAAGAGTACTCATTTTTCAAGGCTGTATCCTCCAGAAGTTGGCTGTCTAGAAACAGAAAGGAAATATTGGTATTTAATTATTCAGTCTATTTTTTTTTACTACAACAGGTTTACTCTCATCATTTTTATTTTTTAGTAAAAGGAATATAAAGGGAATCCAAAAAGTAATGCTGGTCAGTCTGAAGCATCGAGATTGTCCTTTCTCTTAAAATATGCAGACTGACTTTAAATTCTGCCTGTGACATAAGATCTCTCAGCTTCAGACCTGGGTACATCAGACTGACTGCAGCTCTGTACGTAATTCACCCACGCAGAACCATCATCCAAACTTGGTCAACTTTTATGCAATATGAATAAACTGCCTATGTGTAAGTGTGTATTCAGAAGTGAAAAGCAAAATGAGTAGGCCCATTGCCTTCAATCAGTTCTCAGACTCTTTCTCTAAATAAGTATACAAAACATCACTTTTATTCATTTGACTTACATATTTCCATTGAGATAATTAGATACTTCCCTTTCTTGTCATATCAACCTGTGATTATTGGATATAATTTAATTCACATGCAAGAATTGTCTTAGGATCAATGGTAGCAATAATATGTCCATTTTAAAAGCTGAGAACTGAATGGAGAGAGGCGAAAGGACTTGCCAACAGTCATGTGAGACATCTGTAGCAGTCTGGGTGCTTTGATGAGAAGTCTCTTAAGCTTCAGGGTCACCTGGAATAAGTATGCAAAAGTGCTCTATTCTGGTTCCATGCACATGACTAACACTGTGATATTATACTACACAAGACATCCTCGAGACATCTATTTTCAGACAAAGTAGGAACAGTTGCTAATTTCTGTGAGATTACTCCTCCTCAAATGTAACAATATAGATTGTATTTCTGCAGCTTACATACACTGCTCACGTGGCAGTGAACCAGGCCTGTAGAACTTAGAAAATAAATTTCTGATCAAACACTTGGGCAATGAAGGAACTAAGATCGCTAGTTGAGCATTTACCATACAGCAAAATGTTTTCCCTACAGGATACATGCAATGCAACTGAAATAATTCAAGAATTTAATGTCTTGCGTGGTGAATGCAAAGGAATATTGCTCAAGTTCCCAAATACCAGGTAAAGCCTGGCAGTGAATTCCATTTTTCCAGGATCATGGTAAAATATGCTTTTAAAATATAAATCCTGTCATAGACCAAAAGTCCTTGGAAAGACTGCAGGCACAGATCCTGTGTCAGGATTTTATACGGTTATTGTCCAGCTGCCCCAGGGAGCATTGAAAAGGAGACATGTTCTGGAGCAGTTCTGACTCTCACTCCTCTCTTTTATAGAAAGAGTCTTGTTAACTCTCACGGAATTGAAATAATAAAAAGTCATGATATTTTCAGTTACTTTATTTTCAGCTAGGAACTCTTTCTTATCTGGAAGGAATTTTTTTTTCAGCTTTACTATATAACCTATTGGGCTGCTGTTCTGACATGCCTTCAAGCCTTCCAACTCCACTAGAGGAAAAAAAAAAAAAAAAAAAAAAAAAAAAANTTTCAGTTACTTTATTTTCAGCTAGGAACTCTTTCTTATCTGGAAGGAATTTTTTTTTCAGCTTTACTATATAACCTATTGGGCTGCTGTTCTGACATACCTTCAAGCCTTCCGACTCCACTAGGGGAAAAAAAAAAAAACAAACAAACTTTAAACAAAGGCACAGTGACTTAACTTGAACCACAAACACCACTTTTAATAATAAATCTGCAGCCAAGCACCACCTTATTAGCAACGGGAGACCCTAAATGGGCTTCAACCACAAGGGCTGACTTCTAGAAGAGCCATATTGATTTTAGGATGTGATTTAGGAAATAACAAAATGTTCAGGCGTTACCTAATCAGAAACCATACGCACAAAGGCAGCCAAACTCTGGGCTGCTCCTGCAGTGCTGAGGACGTTTCCGCACCAGCAATGAAGTGTCCAGTCACTGCCACCAAGCCAGCCACCAGCTTGTTGCTCATTCCCTGTTCCAGGGTTCTCCCAGGGACACTCTAACCTGGCTGAAGCTGCACATTTCAACAGGAAAATTACAAGGCAACTCCCCTCCCCAGGATTCTGTATCTCCTTCTGCAAGACAGGCATAACAACACTTGGCAGCTACAAATCCCATATAGGAGTTGAGCATTGTTGCTGCTCTGTAGCATTCAGACTAATGCGAGTGCCTGCATTAACTAAGTCTACCCTGTTTTTTCAGCATGAAGCACAGACATCAGGTGTTTGTTATCTCCCTGTTCGACTAAAAGCTCGAGTTCTTTGCTACAGGAACCAGGAAATTCTTTGCTTCACAAGTCATAGGTTGTTTCCATTAGTTAACAAGCTGCAAGAATAGTTAAAAACAAAATGTCACTACCAGATATCTTCAGTATTTTAAGTTGCTTTCTTTATGACCAATAGTTGTAGTCCTCGATTTTAGTTTGGGTTTTAGTGTAACCACACACATATTCTCATTTGGAAAAACAAAGCTTGAAAGGGTTGTCAGTACTGACACCACGTGGCAGCTACCTTTGAAAGTTTATTATAGGAACATAATGTAAATAAGCTGGCACAATCTTTTCATGATTCAATGCTCACAGAAGCCAAAAAATGCAGAATGCAAAACAGACAGCACGGGCAATCGAGTCTTTTAACTAAGCCACGACAGCATTTGCAGGATAAAAGCACAATTACATTTCTTGCTTCTTTGCATCCCCTGTACCCATCTAGGGGGTGGGAAAAGAGAGTGTAATGATAATCTTATAGATGTTGCACACTGGTCTTGCCCAATTCCTGTGTGATTGTGTCTGCACAAAATTATTTGGTAGCATTGTGCGAATAATCCTTCTATATACCCCTGCTGTTGCTCTGTGCATAGTTCCTCTAGGAAAAGTGCACTTTAGTAGAAGTTCATCCTCTGGAAATACAAAATTCCTGCTCTCTCAAGCAGCCACTTTATGTACCCTTGGCAGGACAGTCTAATTCTCAGTTTCTTGACTGAGGAGTTCAAACAGGTCTATTGCATGTTGATGTCAGCCAACAAGTGAGACTTTCTATTCAAATTGCCAGAGCACAAATAGAGAGAAATTTTGGAGTGTACAGCCTACATGCCATAAAACTTTGAGTTTAGTCACTTTTCATCTGTGCTTCAGGTTCCCTAACTGGAAACAGAAAGCAATTATTAATATCGCAAGTTACTTACTAATGTCACAGCAATGCTCTGTGGCTTGCCGAACATTTGCTTGGTGTTTCTCCTTGTATGTGCATGGTCTTCATCAGTGTAGTGTGAATCCTTTAAATATGCAGACACCTACAAGGTCACCATGTTGCTGTCTGTTTCAGCAATACTCAGTATTATGTACAGGAAATTTTCCTCAAATACAAAACATCAAAATGGGCGCAACTTTGGTTTTACGCAAGTAAAAACCATGTCAAATCATGAATCTAAGGCACGGCAATTTCCCAATGGTGAGGATGTTGTTACTCCAGCGGGAAGCTGAGCCCATGCAAACCCTCTTTGAACACATTCCTGTCCATTGCTCATCAGGCAAAAGAAAAGCATTTTCCAGGTTTTACAGTGCTTCTTTTAAAAGCTTTTGCTAAAAATGTAACCCCCAAATACCTGCTTGCTACTGAAGTCATGAGTACAAAAGCCATCTAGCATGGGGACCCCTGGCTTTTGTATGGTTTACCTCTAGTTATCTTGTAGCTTACAAGTCCCATTGCTGGTTTCGTTGGACAGGCCGCTGCGCTAGGGCAATAAAAAAGATAGCAGTTTGGATGTGCGCTTGTCCTTCGATAATCGAAAATCATCAGGTTACACTTTTTGCCTCCTGCAAAAAAACAGTACGTACATGTTTCAGCAGCAGTAACTCCTATAGCATCTTGATAACAGCCCGTGCCCTATTAACTTAAAATTTTCCTGGTGTGAGTAAGAGGAAAGTAGCTCGTCTATCACACTGCTCCAGGAAAGGCAGCACCGGGACAGCAAAAGAATGGCCCAAAGCCAGGATACAAAGGGTCACCCCTTCCTCTTCCTGTACAAACAGACTCAGGGAAAGAAGGCGGTGAGTCTAAACCCTTATCCACCCCTCCTGCAAGGGCTGTCTGCAGATCCCACCACACCAGCACCACTTTCTGTAATACTTTGTTGCTTGTAAATCCAGATATAAAGGAAAACCTCTCCATTATACTTCTGAGGAAGAGGATTATTTGATCACTTCTCCCACCACATCCCCACAGGCTTGGTAACAGTTGTTTCCATTTGCTGCTGGACCTCACACTGCTCTAAGGGCTTGATGAAAGGCAGCAGGCACAGGGAAGGGTAAAGGCTCCCATTTCCCCGGCTGAAATTAAATGCAGCACCCGGTGCCAGTTCCTTGGTGGTGTGTCTGGCTGCTAGCTGTGGCTGGGCATCTGGGGGGTTTTAGCCCTCAAAACTGCACCTCTGTTTCTTCACTCCAGGGTCCGGCATTAAGATCTTGTATCACCGGCTGATACTCTAAGCAATTAACATTCCCGGTAATAGATTCGTTAATGTTTCAGGGCAGGGTTCACAGAAGAGCCTTGTGCCTTCTCGAGGGGAGGCCACACAAGCCCAGACAAACTCCAAGTGCTCCGTAAGCAGTAACAGAGAACAGCAAAGGGCAAAGCGTTACCTGGCAGTGCTTTTCCCGAGCAGCAAGCACGTACGCAAGCTCCTGGGCTCGAGGTGTAAACCGGCTCCGCGCCCCTGATGCCCTGGGACAGCGCTAGGTTTATGTTGATGATGGTGTTGTCCATCTTCTCCACCGAGCAGTGCTGGCTTCGGCACGGCACGGCTACGAGGCAGGCGATGACGGGCAGGTAGCTGGGCCACCAGCTGCTCCCGAGAGCCATGGTGGCCGCGGCCGCTGCTCACAGGCGTCCGGCTCGCAGCTCCCCACGGCGCAGGTGCCCGGCTCTCCTCGGCCAAAAAGAGGCGTTTGGGACGAGCGTCCCGGAACTTTCTGCATAGGAAGCACTCGCGAGCTTGTTTTTCAGTTTTTTTTTTCTTCTGAAGATGAAGTTACGGAGCGCGAGCCGCGCTTTGGCGGCGTTTTGTCTGGCTGAAGCCCTGCCTGAACCTGCAGCGAAAACACGGCGGAGGGAGCGGAGCGGCGCGGAGCGGCCCCGCCGCCACCGCGCACCTGCCTCCGGTTCCGGCTCCGGCCGCGGCTCCGGNACCCGCCGCCACCGCGCACATGCCTCCGGCTCCGGCCCCGGTTCCGGCTCCGGCCGCGGCTCCGGCTCCGGCCCCGGTTCCGGCCCCGGCCCCGCGGGGATGGCGTTTGCAGCTGATCCCTGTGGGGTTCTTGGTCTGCAGAGCGAAAGACCCCCAACCCCCCCCGCCCCAACTCTCCCGAAACAATTAATATCTATTTATTTATTTATGAGTTCTTCCTTCCTTTATTTTTTTTTTACTTGATCTTGTGCGTCTTCCCCAGGCTGCACCTGCTCACTGAGGCTCCAGCGAAGGCGATGGGTGTGGGTGCGCTGTGCGCGCGGCGCTGGGTGCTGTGCGCGTGTGCTCCCACTCCGATCCGTGCAGAGGAACCGACTCTGCTGCCTGAGCTGGTCTGTTCAAACCATCGCAGCCGAGCTGAGCGCGTGGTGTTTGCTGCGCAGCTTTATGTAGGTGCCCTTCTTCTGGGAGTTTGGACTGAGATTTGTGACAGGCTTTTCTGCACTGCCTTAGTTCAATTTCTTGCTTAAGTAATGCTTTCTACTTAGAAATGTTCCATTCCTTTATTTATTTTTTATGTATTTATTTTTAGGGCAGTGTTCAGGCGTAGAAGCGGCCCACAGAGTAAAGGGGTGTGAGGAATGAAGGACTGATAAGTATGTTCCTTCCCTGAGGCCTGAACAAGTCACTCTGTGTTGCGCACAGCTATGTTCTGATCACCTTGATAGTGTCAAGGTTATGGGCCTGGTCCAGCAGGTTTAATATTGCTCCTTGCAGAGCAACACCCACCTGCAGCATTTGCCTGTAAGTGACGGGAATTTTCCTTTTAGAGGTGCTCCATTAAAAGATGAAATACCAGGTTATTTTGCATATTTTGCATGTAGCTTTTTAATGGTTAGAGTAATGAAAACAGGGTGGCTGGTCCTGTCTCTTGAAGAGACCTGCTGTGTAAGTGAAGGGGAGGCACGCAGACAGACCTCTGGGCCGAAATTTCCTGGATGTCTGTAAGGTTTCTTGCTCCTCAGAGGCACCTCAGAGATCCCCTGAAGAAATGGGTGCAGCCCTCGCGCCCCTCCTTTGCTAAGGCAGCCAGGAGTTGGCTCTATACGGATCCGTGTGCTGGAAGAGCACCCAGTGGCTCGCTGCACATTATATGGACAATTTTGACCGTCTCCTAGGGCTTCGCTCTGATTCTTACATTCTTGATGCTTTTCTGAAGTTTTCAACTACTGGTAATGTATGAGCACATGAAGATCTCGCTTTGTGTGTTTGTGTGTGAAAATGTTTACTTTTGTTTCTTAGAGCTGTGGAGGAATGATTTTGGTAGCCATTTCTGGTGAACTTGATAAACTGGTTGAATTATTTTTTCTGTATTTTTTTTTTTACTGTAAAAGAATGTGAATACTTAAAAATGTCACATAAATCCATATCACACAGGGAACAAATATTTACAGCAAGAGCAAATATTACCTGGGCTGTGAACTGGGCAGGACCCTTTCCATCTCCTGGGATGGAAGAAGCTCACAAAAAGGCCCTTATATAACTTGAATCTTGGTAATATTGTGATAGATTTATATATTCTCATTTAGATATATCTACAACTGTATACTCTGTAGTTTCAAGCACAGAAACTTAGGCACAAAGGGCACCACAGAGGACTTAAGGACTTAAGGACTGCATTAAAAGCAAAATAAAAACATCGTTGACGCCACTGACACAATACACCTTTATTTTAGTAACATTTTCAACTATAAAACTCCACATGACTGACACACATGTTGACTAACAGGTAAACCGAAAAGTTTTGCAGGAGTGATGGCATGCACAAAGTCACAATCTCAACAACAGTAGAAGAAAGCATCTTGGAGAGGAGCAAAGCATGTGGTACAAAGGTTTATCTAGAGGTGGAAGTGAAGTTAACCAAAGTTAATTGTGCTGATCCAAAGAAGCTAATTTTGTTTTATTTTGTCCGAGGCTGATGGATGATGTCAAATAACACCCACTCGGGTTTGCTTCCCGCACACATCATGAGTCCTGGTCCATATATACTGCAAGTCCTGCCTGGAAAACCACTGAAAATCCTCATCGGAGTGAGCTAAATCATACGTGTGAATATTTGCAGATAAAGCACGCAAGACTGTAAACTGAATTGGACAAATGGTATTTTCTTTTTCCAAGAGAATAACCACATGGCTTTGAAAGTACCGAAGGTTGCTCGTTCGGCAGGAATTAAGCTCAGACGTGGTATTTCAAGGCCCAGAGCCGCGCTGCGCTCCCGGGCAGCGGCAGCTCCCGCCCATCCCGCCTCGAATCCCAGCCCCGCAGGGAGCAGCAAACGCGGGCGAGGGAGATGACGCCGCCTCCTTGAGGGCAACACCGCCCCTTTAAGGGAGGCCCCGCCCCGTTAAGGGAGCCCCGCCCCGTTAAGGGAATCTCCTCCCCCAAGTGGGCGGGGCGAAGCCTCGCGGTGCCCCGGCCTCAGAAGCGNAGCGGCAGCGGCAGCTCCCGCCCATCCCCCCTCCAATCCCAGCCCCGCAGGGAGCAGCAAACGCGGGCGAGGGAGATGACGCCGCCTCCTTGAGGGCAACACCGCCCCTTCTGGGCGGCCCCGCCCCGTTAAGGGAGCCCCGCCCCGTTAAGGGAATCTCCTCCCCCAAGTGGGCGGGGCGAAGCCTCGCGGTGCCCCGGCCTCAGAAGCGGCCGCCGCCGCCCGCGCCCGGAAGCGGCGTGCGCGGGCGGCCGCGGTGCCGG